>ML677334.1:50169579-50510677 GCA_007922305.1 Dermatemys mawii
TTAAAGTGCTGCCCCAGCAGTGCTTTATGCAGGGTCCTTTTGCTGCTTTAAAGGACCGGGCTTAAAGCGCTGCGGGAGAAGCACTTTAGAGTCCCTGCCCCTTTTGCGCTCCCCATTGGCAGCTCTGCCAATAGGGACCTGGCAGGGCTGTGGATGGTGGGGGTCGCAAAAAGAGCAGCAACGTTAGAGCACTGCTGTGACAGCACTTTAAGCCCGGTTCTTTAAAGCGCTGCCACAGCAGCACTTTAAAGTGAGGCTGGACAGGCTTTTTACTGGTATGGCGTAGCGGCCCGTACCGCCTTACTTTCACCTCTGCTGTTCACTCGACTGTATTTATATTATACTGGAGTTTTCTAATACTGACTTTTCTGTTTTTGTAGTCTTATCTACTTCCTTCTCAGACCAAAGAGCTTGTTCAAGGCTACTATTTGTGCAGCAGTATAAAAAAACCTCTACAAATAAATATCAGCTACAGATATTGTAGTGACTTGATTAAAAACAGCCAGAGCAACCCATAATTTGTTTCTAAAAATTACCTTAGTAGGCTATCACAGCAGTTGAGTATTCTCCAATTGCAGAGGTACTGTAATTCTTTTGACAAGTTAGTAATAATAATTTGTACATGGGTTAAGTCACAGGAACGTATACCTTTTTCTTTCTTAGCTGTCTGCATTTCTTCCCATCCCCCTACCCCTCAAACACAGCTTGGCTGTTAAAAACACCGTAATTCCAGCAGGACGGGCAAGTGAGAAAACTTGATTTATGGACAGATAAGGTGCTGCTTAAATCACTTCATCTATTAACCTCCGGGCCTTTCTCTCTTTTCCATCCTTGATAATGTCCCGGGGTAGATGCCAAGTGCCACACTTAGACAACATACCTCACTTCACGTTATACCTTTCATAAGCACTAAATGAATGTGACAGGTTTTTTAGTTAATTTAATTTTAAAAGATTCAAATGTAAATAAAGTTGTAGGTAACTACTGTGAAACTGCTGTGCCTGATTCAAACACTGCCTTTTCATATTTACTTTCTGTCAGGTGAAGGATTAAACTCATGACCTTTATTGTTTGACTGTTACATCTACAATGAGGATAAGAATCCACTTCTAACTGTTTTACCCAATCAATTACACTATTTGATGGCCTGTAACAATTTAATTGGGCAGCTTGATAATGTTTACTGGCAGTGTAAAGCTTTTTGACAGTTGTGAAGAAAATGCCAGCTAAACCACTAGTCTTGTTTTGTCAGCATTCTTCAGAAGTAATGAATACTTTAAAGCTCTCTTGATGATAAAGTGCATTTTAATTGTCAGTGGTTACTTTACAGACTTGGTAAACATGCATTCTCTCTTTATTGTATGTTTTTGAGGGAAACTTTCAATCAAATCATGGGCTATGATTCATTGCGCCCCCTTCCTCCTCCTCTCCCCCAATTCAGGCAGCTGTAAAACAGTTCGTCGTCAAGGACTTTTATTTTGCTTTTAATGATATTTTTCACAGAGTTTCAAGGGACCATTAAAATTCAGTCACTGAGTCATGCAGATCAAGAATGTTTTAGCATGTGTTATGCAAGTTAATAAGCAAGAAAATTTATACAACCAAGGGACATCTTGTTTCATAAGGAAGTAAGCCGAGAACATTTTCAAAGCAATGCTACACTGTCCTACTTCATAGTAGATCTTTCATTGTGATGAATTGTGGAATGTTCTGTTAAGTAATAACTTCTTAGGTAAGAATTAAATGACGAATGATGTAACATCACAGCTAGATCATTTCACGTTAGTACCTGTAGGAAGCATAATGCAGAACATGCACACTCAATGGAAATAGAAATGAACAATGTACTCTACCACCACCTGGGCCAGCAGGGGAAAGCGAATCCTTGGCCCCATTCATAAATTACCCCCAGCTTTTTTCTCCCTGCATCGTTAGGCACTCAGCCAAGCTGTGGATGGGGGATCCTATGCTGGTTGGTAGGATGGCTTACGTACATCCAAAAGTGAAGGGAGAGTGTTCGTAAACCCTTCACCCTGCCTACGATGCCATTCTGCACTGGAAACAAGAGCACCCATTCTCCCTGCCTTAGGGTTAGAGTAGCTCCAGGTTTTTGAGCCTTGCTGTGGTCATATTGCAAGTTGCCTTTTTGTGGTTGGGAAAGAATTTTTCCATCACTGTCAGATTAGCCTGGGAGAGGAGGGAAACCTTCCTTTCAGCAGCCCGGGTATGTTGAAAAATTATAAGCTACCACTTTAAGTTCTCATGGGTTTTTCTGGTCCTGATAACAGGCCGGGGGCTTGGTAAGGAAGCATGCATTCTGGATCTCTCCACAGTCAGTGTGCAAAGAGCCTGCTCTCGTGCAAGATGGGAATGAGTTATTCCTCTCTGCCTTAGGGAGCAGCCTGCTTTCTCTCTCTCTCGCTCTCTCTCTCGCTCTCTCTCTCTTTGATTCTTGTGTGGTAAGGTTCTGGATTTTAAGAAATAAAGTCACGTTACGGTGCAATCTTCTAGAAAGACAAAAACCTAAATACTCTAACTTCTCTGTTTGAATGCCATGAACACAAAAGTGCCCAGGCTTAAAGAATAACACAGGTTCCATTATGTGGCAAATCAGAAAGTTGGGGTGTTTTGTGTCCATTAGCCCACTGTGGACCAGCCTTAGCAACACTCACACAAAACATGTGATAATTAAGGCTATATTTTAGTCAGAGGTATTTTTAGTAGTAGTCCTGCACAGGTCATGGGCAGTAAACAAAAATTTAGGCCGTGACCAGTCCATGACTTTTACTATATATCCCTGACTAAAACTTAGGGGGAGACGGCTCAGGAGGAGGGGAGGCACACCATGGATGCTGGGGGAGGGGGTGCCACAGGTGCTGTGGGGGCATGGCCTGGGGAAATTCCACAGGTGCTGGAGAGGGGGGCTTGGCTCTGGTGCTGGGAAGGGATGAGCACATGTTTGGGGTGGGGTGGAGTCATGGCCCAGGGGATACTGGGCGTGGGGAGGATTGGTGGGGCTGGGGCAAGGTCCTAGCTCCACTTGCTGCGTCTGCACCTCCCCAAACCCTGGTTCTGCAGCTACCATTTGCTGCAGGGGCGGTGCCTGCAGGCAGAGGTAGCACGTGGAGCTAGGAGCTGAGGAAGGGGAGTTGCTGTCACCGTTCCTGGGAGTCCCCCTCCCACCTCAGGTAAGCACCATCCCACACGCCAGCCCCGAGCCCCCGCACTCCCAACGTCTGCTGCTGGGGGACGGGCCTGAGACTGCCCCAGCACCAGCCAGTGCAACTGGCCCAGGGGCTGCCCTGGGCTGCTCAGGCGGCTCCCGCACCAGCCGCACTGGGTTGCTGCAAAGGTCAAGGAAAGTCACGGAATCCATGACACAAACAGAGCCTTAGTGATTAACTGTTAGACACACATGGTTGACTTCTCTCGTCTCTGGTTTGTGGCCTTGCTTTCTTGCCAACATTTTTGCCAAAGACTGACTATTTTGTTGGGGGAAAAAATGCTTTGATTAAACGTTTTTTTGACAACTCAGTCCCATACTCCTCAATTTACACCTCCCATTCTTTTCCGTCAGAAAAATAGTCCACTAAAGAAAACATTAGTAATGCTGTCCACTAGAGGTTGAACAGGAGACTTACCTTATGTGTGAACTAAGTGCCGGGGTGTGATTCCCCTGCTCTCATACACATACTCGCACTAGGTCAGTGAGCGCTAGAATAAGAGTATGTATGTGAACGGGGCTCATAGTGTAGACATAGCATTGGGGCGTGTCTACGCTGCAGCTGCAAGTGAGTCTTCCAGTCTAGGTATCCAGCTTCCTTCCAATCTAGGTATCCAGAATCCTTCCAATCTAGGTATCCAGATTCCTGCTAGCAGGGCTCAACTAGTGCACTAAAAATAGCAATGTGGATGTTGTGGCTTAGTCTTGAGAGCCCAAGCTCCAGCCTATGTAGTTGAGTGGGCTTGAGAGACGGTGCTCCAGCCTGAGCTGCAACATGCCCGTTTACTATTTTTAGAGCTCTAGCTCATGCCCCACTTGCATGAGCCTGTGTAAGAGTAAAGGGAAATGGATATTAAAGAGCCCAAGAATGGGGGACTCTCTCCCAGCTGCAGTGCAGACATACCCTGAGAAGTCTGAATTATATGAAAATTGACTTTGTGTGGAGAGTCTGTGTGGCCTAATGGACAGAACACTGGACTAGGTCTCCAAGATCTGGGTTCTACTCCTGGCTCTGACACTGGTCTCTTAGGTGGCCTTGCGCAAGTCACATAATCTCTCCTTGCCTCAGCTTCCCTATCTTGGGTTAATGTAGCCTCCATTGTAGTAAAGTGCTTTGAGATCTAATGATGAAAAGTACCATAGAAAAACAAGATGGGATTTATTTATTTAACTGATTGTAAAGCCGAATGCAACTTACAGTGAAGGAATGCACAGTTATATCAGCAGCTCTTCAACAGCAGGAAGTTGACTGAGGGAAGAGGGAGACTGAGGCAGCTTTCCCGAAACAGCTTCCATATTTATTGTGAAGAGCAGAGTGTGTTTCTACTGTGAGAACAATAAATGTAGCCATTTGGAGCAGCAACACTGACTGTGCCAGAGGTTTTCGAATATCAAGATAGGTAGCAGAAAATACAGGAGTACTTGATTCTTGACACTGGCTTTATGCTGCACCTGAGTTCTTTCCACCTCATGCCAGTTCCTGCTGCTCCCCTCTGACTCCCCTCTGTTCCCCACTAGCTCTCATCTCTACAGTGCTGGGTTGTGAGAAGTGGTCTTGACATAATATAACTTCAGAATTTTTCTCAAAATGGCCCTGTTCAAGACGTTCTGTTCTAACAGAAACATTTTTGAAGCAATTTTTCTTTGTTCCAGGGCACACGTTTGTAGTATCCAGGTGGGTATGGACTGTATGGTAGTTGTCTATGGACAATGATACGGTCTCTGGTTGTTATATTTAATAAACAAGTTATCTTGCTTTTATTTTTCTTTGCTAAACTTGTTCGGATTTTTATTATAGAACTTCATTGGATCCAGTATAACTTGCAGAGTTAGGCAGTGCCAATTAGGCAAAGCAGGCTCTCTAACTGTACTTTCACATGGCTCAGTGAACAAGAAGTATCAGAGGGGTAGCCGTGCTAGTCTGGGTCTGCAAAAGCAACAAAGAGTCCTGTTGCACCTTATAGACTAAGAGACGTATTGGAGCATACGCTTTTGTGGGTGAGTACTCACTTCATCAGATGTTGCATGAAAGCTTATGCTCCAATATGTCTGTTAGTCTATAAGAAGTTCAAGACAGAGTTGTATTTAGTTTAGGAACGTATTGGTAGCAAAAGTATAAATACAAAAAAATAGTCTTGTCAACTGAACAATGTTCACTTGAGTCCCCCATTCTTGGGCTCTTTAATATCCATTTCCCTTTACTCTTATGATTTAAAAGTCACCACTTTGCTTGTGTGGGTTAATCTGGAATGATCTCTCACTCCTGCTGAAGCATTGACCCATTTCATCCTTTTAGTCCTCCTCTTTCATTCCTTCTCTCTTTAGCGTGTCACTGGTACTATCTATATATCTTTTTCATACTGTGTGTAAGGAGACAATATGGAAAAATTGATTTTATTGACTTTTTTAAAATATCCTTAAGACAGTATGTATTGAAAAACTTGCGTGGTAAAATATAAACAGAGATGGTAAAATATTAACAAACTAGTGAGTGTAATAAAGAGAAACTCTTCGGCTCTGATGAGAAGACCCACATTAAGATAAAGATTGTGTGTATTTTAAGGGTAGGTGCTGTAAACTTCAGTCTAGAATCATGGTGTTGTATTGTCAGTCGTAATACTAGAATTAAATTCTTACTGAAACATAACCCTATTGAACCCATTTCTACATTCTGTATTCTGAGAACCTGTTCACCAAAAAATCAGCAACACAGAAATGTTACTCATTTTACTGTCATGGGATTCCTTTGTAAGGGCTAGATTATAACATTCTTACTCTCGATGAAAGTATCTTGCTCTGCACCTAAACCCAGTGAAGACAATGTGACCATTTGTGGAGTAGGGTGCTACTCCCAATCAGTAAAGGTATCAGAATCTGGCCCAAAACAAAGAGAGGATTCCAGTAGAATACTTCGGTTTATGCTCCTGCATATCTCTTCACTTGCCTTATATAGTTTACCAAAATCTGTCTCTGCTGGCTGTTTGATCTGGAGTTCTAAAGCATTCTGAAGTCCTGTTGCTGATACCTTGCTTCTTGACTTTGTAACACTAGGCTGGAAATCTTGTGAGAGTAGGTTTTCTCATGTTTTTACTTCCGTTTCTGGCTGGAAATACATAAATACAAGCTTTCTAGAGATATTTTGGTATACACGGTTCTGCCCAAAACCAAGATGTATAAAATAAAAAAATGTGATCATTTAAGAATTCCAAAGAATGTTTGTTACAAGTTCTTTTCTAAAAAAATAGATACAGGTTTTGACCTTCTCTGAGTTGGTTAGCCCACCAGATGTTTTGAACTCTCCCCCCAGGATGAAATCTTACATTACTCAAAGTGGGTGAAAAGTTAAAGAAAAGGCATTGTGACCTCTAAACCTTTAGGTAAAATTTCTGTTGAAAGAGCAAAACAGAGTCAAAAAAGATGCAAACTGATGTGGCTTGACCTAAAAGAACTGTTGCCTAGGGGTGAAAGGAAGTGTCTATATATGAATTATCAGAAATGTGTTTTGACTGGATAATTTTGATGGAATAAGATTGCCACTCTTTTTTTATATTTCTTTTTTGAAGAGCATTTGTCAGCTTACACTACTCCAGTTTGGCTGGAAAGTGTAAAAAGAATCATTACTATCACCACATTGACCAGCTTTTGCCATCATGTTTATGACCACGACCACATGCTGGGACACAGAGATTTGCCACTGGGCCTTATTCTTGATTTATAAATTGTAAACTGTAAACAGATTTGTAAACTGACCAGACCCAGTGAGGAGAGGGAACCAGATAATATCAGCATATTCACAGCTGTGTTTTGAGCAATTCCTGAGGCATGAACCTAAGGACCCTGTTGCTTCCTCTTGTGCTCATTTGTAGCCACATTTTATTCCTCTTCTCTTGTTGTCTATACAATAAGAATTTGGATTAGCTAACCATGGTAAACCTAAACTTGTATTGGAGCACTGCTGTGACCAGTTTGGCAAGCAAAAAACAATTCCTGATCATAGTGAAAATGTTGATCTCCCACAGACTATCAAGATGACAATAAAAAGTATATTAGCCAAATGTTTTTCATGGTGGGAAAATAAAGCTAATTGGGTCTTTTGTTGTGGCTCACATTTTCCAGCAGCAGAGCTAAAATCCAAAGATAATAGCTGCATTTTCCTGTCTTTTCCAGTATTTACTTCACTTCCCCCTTGTTTGTCTTTTTTTTAAGACTTGAGCAAAACAACCTGAGAACCTCAAATCTACCACCTAATATTGACTCTTTTTTTCCTCCAAACAAGGTCATTTGCTACTATTTGAGAGACCGTCGAGCACACGTTTTCCCTTTTTTGAAAGACTCTATAGAATAGAGAGAAGAACTGAAGGACATATTAAAAATGAAAAATTACTTGATACTTTGAATGTCGGTGTTTTTAACTCTTTTGTTATGTGATTAAGAAGTGTTTGGGGTGGTACAATGAGCAATTCCAAGCCCTTTTAGTAGAAGTCCAAATTCAAATTATTGTTCATGTTCCGGCAAATAAATACTGTTGCTCCTTGGTCTGAGCAATTTAGCCAATATTCAGGGCTTTGCAGGGTAGTTTCCCTTAACAGACGGAACTGATTATAGGAGCCACGTATTTCTGGTAAACTCTTCTTTATGTACAAAGAATGTACCTAATATCCTGTTTCCAAGAACACAATAGGAACAAACAACATGATGTCGTTTACTTGCTTACAATTTTCAAACCTGCCTTTCCAGTTAGTCCTGTGCCCCAAGGAGCTCTGTCTCTGCTCCCTGCCATGACCATGCTACTTGGGCTTTTTCTGGCCACCTGCCTTTGACAAACTCAGCTCCAGCCAATCAATGCCGCAGCCTGAGTGTTTGCAACCAGTCCCCAGGGAAGCCCCTTGCATGCATGGCTTAGCTTCTGCTGATCAGCCTGGTATGCAACCTAGTGCCTTGACTTCCATTATCTTTGGCTAGCTGACTCCATAAAGGAGCGTAATTGCCTCTTCCCTTTAGCCTGAATAAAGGGTGACTAGCATGCCCAACAGCTTTAATGATGCCTGTGATTGCCTGTAAATGAGAGAGACACTTGATGACAGCCATCAATAGCTTCCAGTAGAAGAGTACCAAACAGATAGAATTAAAAATGACATCTTACTAACCCAAAGCTCATCCCTAATTAGAATTATGCCCAATTGTTTTAAAGGCTGTATGTTGTTATAAAAGTTGGGGAAGTGTTTCCAGGGGTGAAAGTAAAAATAGGGACTTACTGGTATGGGGCTCGGTTGGGGCCAACTCTGGCCCCGGAAGGAGAAGGGCCTTGGGTGGAAGGGCAGGGCTGGAGGGTCAGAGCCGGCCCGCCCTGTACCGGTAAGTGCCTTCCCCCTCCCCCGAAGCCGGGGTAGCAGCGGCAGCCGGGGCTCCAGAAGCAGTTTAAAGGGCCCAGGGCTCAGACATCGCTATCGCCCCGGCCCTTTAAACCACTGCCAGAGCCCCCAGCTGCCACGGCTACTAGGGCTCCTGTGGCTGTTTAAACGACCCGGGGCTCCCCTGCCTCTACCGTTCCAGGCCCTTTAAACAGCTGCCGGAGTGGTGGTGAGCCCCTTAAATAGCCCCTGGAGCCCTACAGCCACTACCCTAGGGCTCCAGCAGCAATGCTTTGGCAGCAATTTAAAGGGCGTGGGGCTCCAGCTGCTGCTGGGAGTCCCAGGCCCTTTAAATTGCCCCCTGGGGAAGCCGGGCTGCCCCAGTACGGCGCACGGGCTCTTGCGGCTAACTTGTACCTCTGAGTGTTTCTATTAGATTAGAAATGCCCAGGAAATATGGTTTCATACTAATGATTCCTATGATGGACCCGGATAGTTTGAGGTTAATGACTTGAAGTTTATTGAAGTGTCAGCTATGTAAAGAACTGTTTAATAAATTGTTCCTCTCTGTAGTTAGCTTAGGTGGTTATTTGCTCTTATTTCAGCTCATAAGGTGTTATACCCTTATATTTTCTATTCCTTGCTGTATTGATACCTAACTGAGGCCCTTTCTTACTCTCTTCTTTGCTAAAGAAATGCAGACCTACATTTTCCATCAAAGCTTTCAGAAAAGCAGAGATTCTTGTGTTTCTGGGTGAGCCTGGTGGACCTACACTGTAACTCTCCTCTCTATATTCCTCTTCCTGTAATATGATTAGAACACTGAAATCCAAATATTGCTTGCCTACTGCCTTTTGCTGAATGGCACATTTAATCCAAAAAAATCTATTCTGATCATGAAATTGTTTCCTTCTTGTAATTGAGTTTTGAGTATTTTAGTTTTTAGAGAAAGATGTGTGATGTATGAGCAAGGTGAAAAGAGAACAAAATAGCCCTGTTAAATTGCATGAAAAGAAATGTAACAAAAGTGTGTGGATGGGTGGATGAGATAGGGGAGAATTATATTGTAAAGAAAACGGTCAGATTTTTGTAAAGCAACTCTTGGGGAATGTTGAAGTTATCCAAAGGAAGTGCTTCAGTGCAGGGATCAGAGATGAGTCATCATTACAAATGGAGATTAAGTTTGCATTCTGAGGTACTAGCAAGAAATTTCATATAAACTTGAGCTGTTGAGTATCACCCCTTAATCTCCGTAGAATTTGTAAACCACGTCTAGACTGACATCACAGTGCAGTTTGATGTCATTAAGAAGTTATTCTATTTTTCACTGTGATTTCAAGATTTTTAATATTTAGTGCTAGAATAAATATAAAATGGCAGTCTAATTCCAGTAGGTGAGGCAAAGATAATGGTTTGTACTGTGACAGAGAGGGGAAGAAAAGCTTTATAATATAGCACGAGATGATGTTGCTGTGCTGTGCTGATGTAAATAAGGGAAGTGTGTAGTCTTCAGTGGAGATAAAGCTATTAATTAACATATAACTGAATCGTATGTTGATAAAGATAATCACTGCTACGGGTTAGGTAATCAAACCCAAAATTCCAAACTCCCTCGCCATCTCTGCCTTTTTAGGAGACCTTTGTCTGTGGAATAAATAACTAGTTTCTTGATTTTTAAAAAAGCTGACATGTAAAAAGACTCTAACTAGTAATTTATTTTTTCTTCAGAGGAAACTCCAAGTTTTCCATTTACACATTTAGTCTGCTTCAGTAATTTTGTACAGAATACAGAGAACAAACAAATAAATGACTGAAGTCACAGAGAATTTCATATGCAAGTAGATGTTTCCTACTTTCCCTTTACACGTTTGAATAAGGAGACTGCAGATTTCTTGAATGGATGGTAATAAACAGATTTCCATACTGAGTTTTATAAATATGAAATAGAAAGCAAATAGAAGCTGATATTTGCTTTATGGTTTGAAATTTTAAGGGTCTTAAAAGAATTCACTACTGACTATATATAGAATGGATTCAGAGATACTAAATTCAGTGTACATTTCAAAAAGCTAGAAAATCAGGACTGATCTTGTTAGATTATTTTCTAGTAATTGTATAGCTTTATGTTAAACCACTACCTTCTAATATTCAGTCCAATGAAAAAGGGCTGTGGTTCTCAGTCAGGGGTACATGAACCCCTGCGGGTATACAGAGGTCTTCCAGGGGATACATCAACTCAGTTAGATATTTGTCTAGTTTTAGAACAGGCTGCATAAAAAGCACTAGCTGAAGTCAGTACAAATTAAAATTTCATACGAACAATGACTTGTTTATACTGCTCTATATACTACACCACGGATGGGCAAACTATGGCCCGTGAGTCACATCTGGCCCCCCGGCCAGGGAGGCTGCCCCCAGCCCCTCCTCCCCATTTCCCTCTCCCCAGAGCCACGCCACCGTGCACGCATCCAGGCATGTTCCCCGCTCCCCCAGAGCCACGCCACTGCATGCGCAGTGCTCTAGGGGGGAAGCCTGACCAGTGTAAGTTTATAACCTAGTCTGCCCCTCCCTCAGTGTGGAGAGGACATGCATCAGACTTTGTACCTGAGCTGAGATTTCCCAAGCACTTCAGCCATGATGAACTGTTTTAGGTAAAAACTAAAGTGTGTTTATTAACTACAGAAAAATAAATTTTAAATGATTATAAGTGATAGGCATAAAGGATACAGATAGTTACCAAAGAAAATAAAAATAAGCGCACAATCCAAGTTCTGTAAGCAGGATTTGAATCAAGCAGTGTCTCACCCTGATAGATAGTGCAAACAGGTCACAGATCTTCAATACACAGGCTGGAACTCTCCTTCAGCTTGGGACCATCTCCCTAGTTCAGTCTTTGTCCTCCAGACATGTTTCCAGTTGCTGAGTTGTGGGGGGAGCGAGGCCAAATGATGATGTCATTTTTCTTTTATAGCTTCTGGAAAGAGCCTTTCTTATAATGTGAGTCAAGCAGTCTCCATTGTATACAGTTCCTGGGATAGTCCTTAGGAGTGTGGATTCCTTTTAATGGGCCATTGCTGTGTCTGGCTCCTCCTTTGTTGTACCTGAGAGGCTGGTTGTTGGGGTTCCCAATCCCACAACATATTTTAGTAACTCACACATAGGAAAAATTCATAACTTCACATACAATGATAGCACATACAATCCAGCAATTTATAAAGGTTCAGCAGACCAAAACATTTTAAATGATACTTCGCAGGGCATACTTTGTACAAAACGTATCATAATTATCTGATCGTAGTAAATATTGACTGCTGCTTTGAGGCACACAGCATGCCACACATCCTTTTTACAAAACTATAATGGACTTTGTACAAAGTATGCCTTGTGAGGTATCATTTGAAAACTCATAACTGATCATTGTTGTCCTGAGGTAAAATATGTCTGGCAACATTGTATGTCAGGTGATAAGGTTCTACTGTATGACATTGCTGAAACATTCTCCAAGTTTAGAAAAGCAGACACAGTCCAATTCCTCAGACAAAAGGCAAACAGATGTCACAGCCAGGTGTCAACAAAATCAAATGGACTATCGCCTGGTTAAGCATCCATTCTTTGGTAGGAATAAGGGTGTGAGTGAGAAATTTACATCTTGGGAAACAAAGTTGCTGTTGCTTGAACCCCAGCCGGAAATGAGTCTCAAAGAAGAGAAATGCTGTAAAAAAGGAGAAAATAATCTCTCTCCCTTCCACTCTACTCGTGGCATCAACAACATTTGAAAGACAAAGAAAGCATCACTGAACTGGGAGAGGGATCCTGTCTGAAATATCCAGCCAGACTACTGTGAGCGTGTGGTGAGAAAAACCTTTTTGCCTTGAATTCATTTAGTTCGATAAATTAGGTATTTGCATTTTAGCTTTTATTTTTTGTAACCAATTCTGACTTTTGTGTCTCATTACTTGTAATCGCTTTAAATGTGTCTGCAGTTAATAAATTTGTTTTACTGATTTATCCAAACCAGTATGTGTTTGGATTGAACTGTTTGGAAACTCAATTTGAGAAAACAGGATTTGTGCATATGATTTTCTGTTAATGAAATGATGGATTTTCTGTGAGCTTGTATTGTCCAGGAGGGGACTTGGCAGTACAAGGCGCACATTTCTAGGGGCAAGTCTGGGACTGCAAATTTGCTGGTCTCACTCTGCAATATAATTCAGGAGTGGCTGGCTAGAAGCACTCCTGTAACTCAGCTGGGAGTAATTTACATACTAAAGTTTGTGTGAGAGCAGGGCAGGAGTGGTTCTCACAGCAAAGCAGCGTAAAAGGCACCCAGATTGGAGAAGTAAGAGGACACAGCTGTCAGTTAGTCCAGATTGTACCCTGGGGAATATCACACAAACATATCCCAGTGGGATAGAACTTTCAGCTTCCTGTGGTTAGCACTGCCTTTTGAAACCACAAATCCTAGAAACCCTTGGGAATTTACTACGAAACATTTGCCTTCCATTGTGTTATAACAGCTTTTAATTCCTCAGTGTTTTGGGGATTCTTTTAGATATGTTATTCTGAATGCATAGAACCCCATGGTATTGGTACCTAACTAAATTATTAGATTTGTGAGCAACTACATAATTTGTGTGTGAGTGTGTGTGTGTTAATTGCTTCTGAATATTAGTACTGTTAGAAAAAATAAATTCCAGCTTGATTTGTTAGACTACAGTAAAAGTAAATAAGTGTCAGTGTCTTTAGCATGATATGAGGAGGATTTCAGATGTACATATTCGCGGCTAATGATTGACTAACCTCATAATCTTATATTTTAGACCTTTAAATAAGGTTTTTAGACACATTTTGTGCTGTTAGGATGCAAACATAAATGATGTGCGAACTGGAGATAATTCAAAGTTACTTTTCAGAACATCTAATAGAAATATATAATACTGTATCGTGTTTGACATGCTGCTGCAGAATTCATTAAAGTCTTGTTTAATATGATTATTAATTCTTACATTCCAGATTATTAGCGTTGGGTCTTGATGCTGTTTTTCTAACCTAATGATGCTAGAAATAACAAGTTTACTTTGTTGCTTTTTTATATGAGACTCTTATAACTCATTATTTAATAGCTGGACCTTGGCAACAGTATATCTGTGAATGAAAGGACAGAACCGAAGCTGATGTCAGGTGCAAAAAAGTGGGGAACATGGTTAGTATGAGCTGACATTTAAAATGGGGGATTTGTTTAATATGATTTGTTAGAAATACCTGAGAAGTATTAGCCCATTTCTCTTCCACTTACACCAATTTATTTAGGATTTGAGTGGGGAGAGAGGGAGAAAGTTGCCAATGGAGACTTGAAAGCTTAAAATGAACATTCATAATTAAAATGTTTGAAGAAGATTTTCAGTTACTGAGTGCTTCCATAAGGTATTGAAATAAGTCATCTTACCAAAACACCTGAGAAGTGATTGCATACTTTGTGTGGGTGTTTGTTTAAAATGCCTAGGAAAAAGGCATTTAACATCAAGTAGTTGGTGCTGCTGTGCACATATAAAATGGCAGTTGATTTGGTCGTGTTACCGTCATCAAAAATAGCAGGACAAAGAGAAGCTAGTGTTGACTTGAAACCCCTGGAAGGAATGCTTCAGAAGAAAGAGACAAACAGCAGGCTGGAGGAGACTTATACAGCTTAAATTAATGTTGCTACATAAAAGATCCAGTGGCATATCTTAAAATTAAACTGGTGAGCCAGGCATAATGATTGGGAGCACAAAATGGAGGAAAAAGAAAAGAATCTGAATGATTTTATTGTGCAATGATGAAGCACAACTGTCAGTGACAAAACCAAACCAAGCCACCCCTGAAAGCGCCTCCAGCAGCTTGACAGAAGCATGTCTGTACAAAATTATATGTTCATTGTGATTGATAAGATCTGTATTTTATTACTTTACTAAATGTAAAGAATAACTGTCACTTATAGACTGTTAATGCATTGTTACAAGCCACATTTATGAAACAGTCAGTACCTTTTGATGTATGAATTTCTTTGTGAAGAGCTGCAGATGTTCATGTTCTCTTAAACTGTTCAAGTCCGTATTTGAGGCATATGTGTGGTGCACATGCAGCAGTGGGGTAGGGTTCATAGACTGAGCTCTCCCCATCCATTCACTCCTGCCCCCTGCTCTCCAATTAGTATCTCATGCCCCTGGATCAGACACAGGGGGAAAAGCCCTCACAATTTCCCATGGGAAAGGCAAGGTCAAATTGTTGTGGCTGCAGCAATGAGGGAAGAGTATATTTTCAAAGACTTGGGAGCCTTCTCTTTTGTCATCAGCAGCTTTGTTCATACTGTAGAAGGAAGGGGGCTTTCTTTGAGGTCAGTAGGAAGTACAGAGGACACTTGGTCAACAGTGGGAAAGCAGTTTAGATGGCAAACGTTGAGTGGAGTGCAAAGGGGGCCTTGAAGAACTAAAGAATTGTTTAAAAAAAATCTTGGCATTCATTTCTAGATCAAATCCTGTGTATCCCTATGCACTGAAAAGATGAGCCCTGTTGTTTTTGCCCTCTGCTCCTTGTATAAACACAAACAAAACCCTCACCTTGAGGTGCAGTGGTAGTGTGCTTGTGCAAAAGGAATGTCATTTAAAATGAAGTCTAAGCATTCAAAGAAACTCTGGCAGTAGGGTTGTTTCTTTGTTTGTTTGTATTTACAGTAACGATCTTAAAGGATCTTACTTTTCCTTTACTGAGCTGAAAGTTGCCCTAGTAAAAAGCAAAAGCTATTTTTATAATCAAGTTAATATGTTAACATTTTTTATGATGAATAATGTCTCTTTCTGTCTTAGTGGTGAGGGAAGGTGTTTGGACTGGCAGGGGAATAGCTACCTGTTGGTGTCCTGCTGGGAGGGGTTAGGGCATGCCCTCTCCCAGTGAGAGCCCTCTCCCTTCCCTATTTTTTCCCATCCAGAATGTGTGTGGGTGTGGGGCTGAGGCTAGAGAGAGGTGAGTAATGTTCACTTGCCCTAGCCAGCTATTGGTCCTATCTGAGGAGGCGAAGAATGCAACTGGTTCCCTGGGGTTTAAGTATTCCAGAGTGCACAACAACCTTTCTTGCTGCTGAAGCTGCCCTGTCCTAAAGAGCTGTTACAAATCCCTCCCTCTCTCAAAGTATAAGATTAAATTGACTTATTTATATACTTAAAATTAGAACTTTAATTGTAGTGGTCAATAAAAGGGAAAAAAAGGAAGGTTTCCTTTTGTTCACCACTACATTTTCATCCCTTGTAGTGCTGGAAAACCCTCTGTTAATCCTTTTATTAGGTATTATAGCACCTTAGATCAGGGGTCTTCAGACTTTCCCCCCTGTGGCCCCTTTCCGTGGAGGGAAAAGTCTGGCGGCCCCCGGGGGGTATGTCCACCGAAACGCCGCCACAGAAAGCAGAAGCTTCCGCTTTCTGTGGTGGCATTTCAGTGGGACAAAAATAGACTGCCCGGGAGTTCGGCAGACTCGGCGACAGCGCCGGGGTTTCGCGCACCCTCTGGGGTGGGCTTGCGCACCCCCGTTTGAAGACCACTGCCTTAGATCATGAAGTGTAGTTGGAGCAGCAAAGGCTGTATTGTGGCATCGTTTCACCATTTTACCATCTGATTTTGATAATACTGTCGCTGTTGCAGTGAGTTTAGTTTGTTGCAACAAATGGTTTCCAGTTAGTATTTTGAGATCTTAATTTGGAAATGCTACAGGAATTCATCCAAACTCTGATATTATTTCTGATTTATAGTAGAGTATTCCCTGGTGGGCGGCTGTCAATTGCTGACAGATCTTGCTTTTACATGTATACTGATGTTATGCAATTGTATTTCTCAATTAGCATGATTGAGCCCTTGGCAGTTACATTGTCAAGGGGAAGTGATTTGTAAGAAGTGGTCATCATGTTCCTTTGCATAAAGAACCTTTTGTTCTTTATTTTTCTGTCTCACTCTGTAATAGATTTTCTTGCATTATATCATGTGCTGTGCCATAATATGTAAGTACATTTCTGTCTTGAGTCTAGCTGCACACTGTTCTCATATTACAATAGTCACTATTGAACAGTGAACATTTACCAGCAGTAATCATGTTACCCTGTTACCTCAGCACTTGCTTACACTTACAGTGTGGACTCTTCAGTACCACAGTGTGGTAATTTTTGGTGCATTTCACTTTGTAATGATGACCCTCCACACCTGAAGGTGAAATTCATATTATGAAGATATAAAGTTCTTTGGTGAAAGTTGTTTTCAAATCTATCTTGAATTTGTACTACTACTGTATAAGACAGATGATAGCTACCTACAGTGTTCCATTTTCTGAGACCTGAGTCTTTTGTGCATCTTTCATGATAGAAATACAGATTTCTGTGCTTGAAGTCATTGGATAAACTAATTACTCTGCTTTTTTTGGGATTGACACAGGTGGAAAATATTTTGTAAAGGAAGTCTGAAGCAGTGTCAGGTAGATGGAAGACTTTGTGCATCCCCTGAAAATAATTAATTTGCTAAAAACATCCAACCTTTTTTAATGAATTTTGTACTTTTTATACTTTTCCTAGATTCACTTTTAAAGCTATGGGGACTGAAGTCTCTTACTTAGCCACAGGTGTATCAGTGTAAGTTTCCTCAAATTGCCTTACAATTGTACATCAGACGTGGTCTGGAAGGAACACCTTTGAGGTGATGGAAGGTAGTCCTTGCCTATTCAATCTTTGGCTTTTTTGTTGTTGATACCAACAAGATTGTCAGGGGTGTGTGGGTGGGTGTGTGATGTGTTTATGTGTCTGCTATAACCTGGAATGAGATCATCGACTTATTGTACATAGGCCAACAAACACCTATGACAAAGACTTGTGGTCACCATATATTACCAGTTCATGGAAAAATGCAATCTCCTTATGCAATGTCTTACCTGTGAGGGAATGGATAAATCTCAGAATGTAGTTTCCTCTGTTTGTTGAACTGATTCTAGAACAACAGGAAAATAGCAATATTCATCTCGTGTGCAGGTTCACGAACTTTAGCTGTGAATATCCGAGGTGTAGGCAACCTGGGCTAACTTTGACTGGATCTTGATAACTTTATTTGGTCAAATGCTAAATGAAGTTTAGCATTATTAAGCGATGCTAAAGTGTCTGATTATAGGTGAAAAAAATGGAGTAGGCCAGGCACTCACCCTGGACTTGGCCGCCCTCAGATACCATTTTCCCTTGTTATGTTTAGTAACTATCACAAGGAATGAATGGAAATGTGTGAAAAGGTAATTGAGGATGAACCTTTAGCTATATTTATCAAAGTAAGAATGGCTCTTATTCCATTAGATGAAGTCTGTCACCAGCTCCTTCTCACACAGGCCTCTCATGTCCTGCTTACAAAGAGGACATCTGCTTGTTGTCACCAATTGATAGTGTAAGAAAATGTTCATCTTAGACTGGATTCTTCAACTATGACCTTAGATCGAGATATCACATTATTGGTCCATGTTGAGCTATAGCCAGCATGCTGGAATCTCTAACTGGACAAGGATGGTCCTCAAGATAGAACAAGGTGGACACTAAACCCTACCAAAGACTCTAACCATACAGAAAAAAGTGGAGACTCTTTTCCACCAATGATGACACCCAAAGTTGTATCTTGCTCTCTTTCCTGAACCAGTCAGCTAGAGAAGGAGGTTTGAAGGATGCTGATCACCAGCTAAACCAAATCTAAAGTTTACAGCTAAGAGAAAGAAAAGATCAACCACCTCTGCACACGTGAAATGAGCTCAGGTTATTTACAATACCAAAACTGGTTCTCAGCCAAGGCCAACCACATGAGTTAAAGACTCTAAAAAGACAATAACATCAGGTGTTTGTATCCACAGACATCTGAACTCTTCAACATTCCATTAGAGAGAGAGAGAGAGAAAGAGAGTGTCAGTAACCCATTTCCCAGACAGACACTGGAAATCCAAGTTTGTTATTTAATTTGTAAGAAAATATTTTGGGTTAAAAGCATGTTATTCCAAAAAGTGCAAAGTACCTGATTTTTTAAGAATCACTTCCACGTCTCTGTATAAGAGTGACAGAAAGATACAGGCACTATATTTATTTGAGAAGGAGAATAAGCTAAGTAAAACCTATGCCAAGAACCACCTCTGTAAAGAAATAATTCAAGGAGTTTTCTTCCTTGAAACAAAATTGAGAGTCAGCATCTGCTAAAAAGCCAATACTGAGCCCAACTGATTACTTGAAAAGAAAAAGCTTCTTCTTTAACTTCCCTACTGAAGTATTTCTTGTATTGACCTTATAAATTGATGTAATTACTTACGGTAGTGAGCCAGATAAATTGAACCATTAATCCATTGATTGAATTTCAGTTGTAACCTTAATTTGATCATGACATTGTGTTATATTTGATTAGTTTAGGGAAATTAGAAGTAAATTAGTGACGTGTTTGCTTAGCTTCATATTTGTTTGCATTTTCTTTTAATTAATTCATAAAAGCGTACTAGACTGGTTCTTCTCTCAAAACTTTAACATGGGAAAACAATCTAATCAGAGGCAAAGGTAAATACATTGAGTAGATTCTGGACCTGTATTTTGATTATTTGATTAAAGTTCTATTAGCACAGCAGAGGGGAAGTTGAAAACAAGAGCTGGTATTAATGTTTCTGACTCAAGCAACACTTAGCCCCGTATTTTTAAATATGGCTGTCTCAGTTCTGTCTGCAATATATTTTACTCAGCTTCTGTGCATGCAGCCACCACATTTGCAGATGCAGACTAACATTTGTGTATGCAAATTGGGTAATTGCATGTGTAATGAGTACTTAGGCATGTATTTGCACAATGTGTATATGTAATATATATTCAGTTTAGAAGTATAACTTAGGCACCGACATTTGAAAACATTCCATTTATGCCAGTTACACTAAAAATAAAATACATTTTGTAAAAGGTGTAATAATTTGATAATAGCTGGTTGCCCTTACACCTTATATGGAAAAATCCCAACAATATTATCAATATTATTAAAAGTGGTAAATCTGTTTTGTATCTGACGGATGGTGGGCAGTTTTCTTCCAGAAATGATTCTACTTTAACTATCCTAAAATTTCAGCATAGTGTCTGCTTCTGGTATAACTATTTAAATATTTCAGTAATTGCAGATACAATATATTATATGTGCAATTGTGCTTGCAGTATCAAAAGTTTATTAAAGCACATTGAAAAGTCAAAGTGACTAGAAAAAAATTAATAAATACACTAATGAATAATTATTATTCTTGCTTGTTCTAATTAATATTCTAATTAGCTTTTAGGAAATGGCTACTTCCTCTGTGACAGTCACCTCAAACAGTTCCTGAGGTAGAAGGCACTTTGGCCAGGTCTACACTACCTGCCAAATCGGTGGGTAGATCTTTCGGAGATCAATTTATCACGTCTCATCTAGACGTGATAAATCGATCACCGAGCGCTTTCCCATCGACTCTGGAACTCCACTGCAGGGAGAGGTGCAGGTGGAATCGACGGGGGAGCAGCAGCAGTCGATGCTGCGCTGTGAAGATGCTGAGGTAAATCAACCTGAACACAACTATTGTATAGCTGAAGTTGCGTATGTTAAGTCTATTTTCACCTCCTCCCCCCAAGTGTAGACCAGGGCTTTGAGTTATCACTGAAGGGAGATACGTTTGATATATGCAGCTAAGCTGCCAATTTTCAGCAAAGGAGCCTGACAGGCCATGTTTCCAGTGTTAATTTATATTTGACATCTCATTTAAACCCAGGAAAGGTTGATAGAAAATCTTAGAATACAAATAATGCCAGTGCAACAAGATTCTGAAAAGGAGAAGCTGTTGACCTTCTTTCCATGGCATTATCAAATAAATGTATCTAGTATAAAAAAACTACAGAGTTAATGAAAAATTACTCTAAAAAGGAGGAAAAGCCAGAAATGATCTGAGAAATCTGTACAGCACCTATAGAAGAACATAATACAAAGTATTTTGGTGGAGGTGATGTCAGAATAGACCATTCACTCAGAGAAGTTATTGTACCTCAGCCATTAAATGTGTTTCAATGATTCTTTGCAATCTTATTTTACTGAATTTGTGCAAGGCTTTTAAAATGACTAAGTCTGCGCAGACACAGACCAGGAAGGTATTTTTAAATAGCTTTTCAGTGACAGATGTGACTTAATGATTTGAAAGTGTACTTCTTCTTGTATTGAAACAAGTGCACTTATAAAGCACAGTGGGCCAGGATCTCAGCTGATGTAAATTGGTGTGAATCCTTTGGATCTTACCCAGTATGTGAAGCTTGGGGCTTTATTCTGGTGGACAAAATCTAGTATAGTAATGTGCACACAAAGTAGGAGATGGCCAACATCACCTCCTGCTGCAGTCATACAGATTTGGCAAACTTACAGCTCACTATTTTGGCCACAGAGGAAAACAGGGGCAGCAAATAGTGCACACTAATGTAAACAGTAGTGCAACCACTTTCAATCAGAATACTCAGGTATGCTAATTTAAATATAATTTCTGTGAATACTTGTAAATCCACTTTGAAATTTTGCTGTCTGCAAGTATTCATGAGAGTAATACTGGATAGTTCTTATTGTTTGAAGAAAGTTCATGCAGCAAAGGTACAAATCTCTGAAATTTAAAGAATTTTATATAAAAATAATATTCACAGAAAATATTTTACAATATTAAATTCAAACTAAATTTTTTAAAATTAACCCTCCAGCCCACCCACAATATTTAACAATATAAAAGTGTCCTTTTGGAGCTAAAGGTGAATGACTGTAGCTCTGTTAAACCCTCCCAGATGCTTTTGTGTACCTCTTTGTACAGCTATCATGCCATATTTTACAAAAACAGTAACTCTGATGTTTTGGCAGTCCCATGAGGCCACAAAATGCAAGGTTTTCAGGAGCCTCAGCTGCTGTAAATCAATGTACCTCCAATGAAGTTGATGGAACAATTCTGTTTTACACGAGGTTCTGGACCACAGTGGGTATATGAGAAATTATCAGGGTAGGATATCGGCAGGACTCTTCATAATAGTACAACCATTGAGAAGGCCACAGAATCTGGGAACAAATGCAGAATTCCCTTCCTGCTCACCATTATGTATCTCACCAGTGGTGTCTTCAGCCTGCATGGGAAGCTTGGGAGGGAGTAGATAGATAGACTAGAATTATATGGGCTTTTTATTCTAATGGGGGAAAAAGAGAGCTAAGAACATTTGTACCCTCAAGGCTGGTCTACAGTAGGAGTAGGGATCGACCAAAGATACGCAACTTCAGCTACGTGAATAACATAGCTGAAGTTGGTGTATCTTTGGCCAACTTACTTGCCGTCCTCATGGTGGCGGCGGGCGGTGGCAGGCTTCCCCATCGACTCCAGCTTGTGCCTCTCGGCAAGCTGGAGTTCCGGAGTTGACGGGGGCACCACTGGCAATCGATTGCTATCCGGTGGATAGTAAAAACATACCCGTAGTATGTGGGCTCCAAGAAAAAAATGTCTTCACTATATTCAACAGATTAATAGCTACAGCAGTATTTGATAGTTCCCCATTCTAAATATAGAGAATCTTGCAAATACTTTGAATACCATAAAGAATGGTAAAACCTTCTGCTGTAGTTTCCAAGCAGTGAGAATGAATATTTTAATTTGTTCTAAAAACTGATAGACATCATCTGTAAAAGTACTACTTTGCCCCTTTGACTTGAGTCCTCGTTGTGCTTACTGGAAGGTCATGATCCAACCAGTGGACCAATTTTGGTGATGAAACCTGGTCGTGTGTCACCTGAGGCATGTTGCACATATGATAAAAGGACTGCAAATGGAAACTCCAAGGCATCATAATACATGTACATTTTCTAAGTAGCTTAAGTCTTAGAGGCTGCTTGGGATAATTGCAATGGCCTTGCTCCTACTCTAATTTAAGTAAATGACAAAGTCGGTACTCCCAGCTCTAAGTGTTCCAAAAGTAATGTGTCATCTCCCAAGAGATCATGATTTTGACTAAAAAAACATGAGGTTTTATGTAAAAATATACAGGATTGTTTCTATTTGCCTTTGTGGCTTTAAGTGTTTAGGGCACACTTAGTTCACTCTTTCAAGTGTTTCTATGCAATTTTGCATTCACAAATGTCTGATGTAGCCATATCACTGCGTTTTTCGGCATAATTATCACTAACATTCATATTTCCTTCATAATTTTCATTTGTACATTTCAAACTTCCCGTTTTTAGCCAGCGATCCATTGTAAATGGGATTAACAAAAACAAAAAGAGAGAAATGTGATATATTAATACACACCATGTATGTACTTGCTACGATCTTTAGATTACTACGAGTAGTTATTCACTTTTATTTTTTATCTGTCAGTATGACTTCTGTGCATGTCAAAGGCAAGTGTATTGCCCAAGCCGTGGTAATGCGCACACGTTTTTATGTCGGCTCTGCTGTGTTATTAGATGTTACTGAACACGTTATCATATTAGTTACAATGTAAACTTGTGTGTATTTCTACTGTACAAGTGTATACCATTCTTATATATTGAATTTTAGTGAATTGTTTTATGCTGCTAAAAAAATCTACGATAAAGTAAAATAAAAAATTCTGCCACGTACTCCTTGAAACCCTTTCGTGAACCACAAGGGGTATCACGTACCACACTTTGGAAAACACTGATCTTGAGGATAGTATGGTAGTATGTAATTGCCAACATGAATTTGTCAAGAACAGATCATGCCAAACCAACCTAATTTTCTTCTTTGACAGGGTTCCTGGCCTGTTGGATATGGGGAAAGCATATGCATTTGTCAAAAAAAAAAAAAAGACCAATGTCAATCTAGGGTGTATTAACAGCAGTGTTGTATGTAAGACACAGGAAGTAAATGTCCCTTTCTACTCAGCACTGGAGAGGCCTCAACTGGCGTCCTGGGTCCAGTTCTGGGTGTCATAATTTAAGAAAGATGTGGACAAATTGGAGAGAGTCCAGAGGAGAGCAACAAAAATTATTAAAGATTAGAAAAGCTGGTCCATGAAAAAAGATTGAAAGAATTGGGCGTGTTTAGTCTTGAGAAAAGAAGACAGAGTAGGGACCTAGTGAGAGCTTCCAATATATGAATGGGTGTTATAAAGAGGGACAGTGATGAATTGTTCTCCACATCCAGTAAAGGTAGGATAAAAAGTAATCTGGTTAATCTACAGTAAGAGAGATTTAGGTTAGATATGAGGAAAAAATTTCTAATTGTAAGAGTAGTTAAGCACTAGAATAGGCTTCCAAAGGAGGTTGTGGAGTCCCAGTGACTGGAAGCTTTTAAGAATAGACTAAAAAAACCTGTCAGGAATGGTCTAGCACAGTGGTGGGCAACCTGTGGCCCATGGGCTGCATGTGACCCATCAGAGCAAGCTTCTGGCTGGCTGCCAGACCGTTTGTTTACATTTGCACGGCTGCCCGCAGTTCCCAGTGGCTGCGGTTCACCGTTCCTGGCCAATGGGAGCCTCAGGTGACCATGCAAATGTAAACACATGGTCTGGCAGCCTGCCAACGGCTTGTCCTGATGAGCCACATGCAGCCCAGTGGCCGCAGGGTGCCCACCACTGGTCTAGCAGGTGTACTTGGTTCTGCTTCAGCATGGTTAGAGGGAGAGGTGTGAACTAAATGACCTCTTGAGGTCCCTCTGAGCCTTAAATTTCTGTGACGCTATAATTTCTGTATCAAATACTTTCAGTTTAAAGTAAAAATTGCCCGTGCTTCAATCTTGACCTGTGTTGTGAGAGTCAAACAGGGTTCTTTTCTTCCTATTCATTAGCACGAGCAACAAAGGTGCTGATAGACAAATTATGCTCCCACTTTCAATAGTGCACCTCTGTTATCATCAGATTATGCCTTCAGTGATACTTATGCAATACAGTTGTCTTTAGTTGGTTTTCAACGGTGTAAGCGACTGGAATTTAGTAACCACTAGTCTGGAGCTTTCCTTGTTCTGAGACACAATGCAGGAGTCAGAAAAGGTTCCCTGTACCGTCTTGTACTTCTACCTCTACCACACCTGTGAGGCTCTGCTCACAAAGGCCTATGGACTTGCTCTGGATTTTGGAGCTAAATATTCAGACAGTTTCTTAAAGATGACTTTAAAAAAGGCAAAGATTAGACACACACTATATTATAATCCCACCACCCTTTGGTGAGATCTCAGCAGTTTAAAACTGCTGAATAAAATTATGCATTTTCTTTAAATTCTTGATTGTTTAAAAACATAAGAAAAATGTCCATAGTCAATATTGGATCTACTCATTTTTACACAATATAAAACCAAACAAATGTTTTCATATTTTTCTTTAGCACGTGTCCTTTAAAACCATTGTAGAAAAGGTAAAATAAAACAGTTTGACCAGAAAACTGAATTTCTTTGCAGCAGCACAGAGGAAATGTACATGATGTTACTGGATATAACCTAGGCCTTCAGACTTCTCCATTTAATTCTTTTCAATGTTGCCTGCTCCTGTGATTTTATCACAAATAACATAGTGGTGGCTCCTGATGCTGGCAGTCTTGTGATGTCATGAAAAGTTCCAGCCATCAGACAATGCTAGGGAAGTGGGAAGAGAGAGAGCTCTCTGATGTGAGTCGGGCTGATTGGGGACTTGAAGCTGGATCTTCCTTATTCCTGGTGAGTACCTTAACTACTGGCTTATAGGGTCAGTTTCTTGCTCTCTCTGTCTCTTATTGGAGATCTTCCACTTTGTGTAAATAAATAAATATTCGTTGGGCCCAAGAAAGACTGACTTCCTCTATGATGCAGCAGTTAGGGCATTTAGCTGGGGTGTATGAGACCTGATTCAAGTCTAGCGCTACCTGATTCAAAGCTGGGACTTGAACCTGTGTCTCCAACATCCCAGGTGAGGGCCTAGAAGAACTAGGCTATTACCTATTCTGGAGAGGGTCTCTACCTATGTTTCTCACAAAGAAATTTGAAAGGTCAAGCTTTCATTCCCATGCAGCATGAAAACAAATGCTGAAATGCTTAGGTCCTTTTCAAGCCCATGTATTATTGAAAAGACAATGAAACCCTGGGTTAATCTGCATTTGTCTACTTCAGTGCTGTTATCACTTGCATTATGAAAACATTGAAGAGCTTCTTTACACAATATTGTTTCATTATGTTAGCCTGTAATATGGAGATGTTCTGATGTTAATACAGATAAGCACATTAAAAACAATTAGGAAAAAAGTGGAAGTGTCTGCACAGTAACAGATAAATGTTCAGACATTGGGTTCTGCTGTCAAATGATTAATTGAAATTACATTCAGTAGCACAAATTCTGTGCTGCATTATACACTCCATGCAATATCAGTTAAGTTAATGGATGTAAGTTGGCACAGAACTAGAACCAAGGTCTAAAGTGTTGGTGTGGGGGGGCGCAGGGGAATCAAAAACACAGGCAAAAAAGGGTATACTCTATACAGACAGATACATGAAAATTGTAACATTTATTCCTTAGATTGGTTTAACCTAGTACAAGGCCACATTTGGCAACAGATACTGCATTTTTTCCCCATATGTTCCCACTGCTATTGCTACAAAGTCTTGCCTTCCATGTGAACCTGTGTGTGTGAGATGGGAAAAAGGAATGGTATATTGGATTTCTGACCTGATGTTCCATTATTTACTTCAAAAGCCTTTGTTTAGTTACTTTGCTTCCAGGGAGGAAGGAAAAAGTAGATGTTGCACTTCTAAGATTGGATCTACTCTGCCATTATTATTCAGCCACAGCACAGAACTACATCAGCAGCATGCTTTCAAAGATGCTTTGTTGCATTTAGCTAGCTTAACCAGGCTGCAGAAAATAAATGTCGACATTAAGGTAAACAATCCTTCATTCTCCCTAAGCACACCTGTCAGCAGAGGATGTTTAAAGGACTCTGCCTTAGAATGCACGGCTTGTATATTTGGTGAGTTGTCACAAAGGTAAGTCTGCTTTCCAAAACAGTAGATTCTTCCTTGAATTTCAGCTGCAAACATTTTGCTGCTGTGAATATAATTGGCTGCAACCTGAGGTTTGGATTTGAGTTCCATTACAGATATTAGGTCTAATCCAAACAAGATGGATCCTGAAACTACAGAGTCATGTATTGCACTATTGGCATTTCTTAGTGTTGTTCATGACAGTGATGTGACAAAAGGTTTTCTGTTCAATAGTCTGAATATAAAAAGTAATTGTAGGAATGCTTCTTCAGTCTTGCATAGCATTTATATGGGAGTTTTGCTAAATGGACTCAGTAAAAATAAAGGGTCATCCAATGAGATTAAATAAAACCTGAGTCTTTGCCGCTAATAACTGACAATGAAATGAAGCTAACTTTCTAATGTGTTCTGAAAGCCTCTACTAAGAGATGTGGAAGAGAGCCAGGTGAGAATTAGCTGTTCCATGTGTTGTGCAGGACAGTATTTTTGACACCTTAGAAAAGGTGCATGTGGAAAAGCAGTTGGTACCCAGGGATATCATGAGATTATTCCTCATTTATTTGGCGTTTATTTCATTGCTTCGTCAAAAAAAAAGAAGGAAATATGAAGAACATATTATAAGGAAATGTCATTTTTAATGGGCACTTTTCTTGAACTTGGTTCTCCTCGTTGATTTATTTATTTTTTATTTTTAAAATGTATTGCGTTTTGTTTGTAAAATACTGGTGATTTTGGGGGCTTGATTTTCCAGGTCTCAATTGCGCAGGGAAAATCAGAGAAATCATCTCAGTCTTGGCCTCAGCAGAGTCCATTTATGGTAATAGTGGTTAGGGACTTAGAATGCGTTTCATTTCTACAAGTTTTAGCCATGGTGGTTATGGCACTACGGTTTCTTTCCTTTCTTAACAATCAGTCATCCCATTTAAAACCTTTTGCATTGGGCTACTGGTGACATGTTGGTTTTGTTGTCTTCTACTACCCCAGGACACAGGGGTAGTAGAAGACAGTTGAAGAAGAAAGTTGGAGGAGGTTTGGCTCATCTTCTAGCCCCAACTCCATCTTCTAAACTTCATCCAGTTGCAGGATTGCTTGCCCTAATGCCTGTTGGTTTCAGTTGTTGGTAGTAGGACCGTTCTGCTGCTAAGGACTAAAGCTCTGCTGAGTTTCTAATGTTTTCCTTGGTAAAGGAAAACACAGGCTATTACATGGATCAGGTGTTAAGGCCTTTGTGCAAATAGGATTTCCTCTTGGTTTCAGGCTGTGCCCTATAAAATAGCAAGCCAGTGACTTCCTATCTCTAGCCTTGAGGTTGAAAGCCATTGGGAACTTTTTGGGAGTAACTTCTCTGCTTTATTTTTGGCCTTATAAATCCTGGCTGAAGCCCTTAAAATGGATGTGAGATGAAGAAAGTGATTGGTGCTCAGTTCATCTGCTAGGATAGGTGACTGACTTCTGTTGATGCTAAATGTGCTAGCTTTTCATTTTCATCGTCTCTTAAAAAACCTAAACTGAGTTTATAACACTGTGTGTGTTCATCTTAACATTCTCATTTCATACAAAGTACCATAAGTGATAAAAAATAGTGGACCTACGTCTTGCATACTGCTGGTATAATGAACGCCATGGGCTCGCATGGAATTACTTCTTGTTTACCAGTGTGATCCGAACCAAGCAAGCAAACCTGTAGAAGCCTCTTGTTTAAAAACATCGCTTATTTCCTGTTGTTGCGTGCATTAACAGTTTACAAGCCTGAGAGGAAGGTTGGTCTTGTGGCTAAAGCACTGTACCTGGACTCTGCTGCAGATTTCTTGTGTGACTTGGGCAAGTCTTTTCACATCTCTGTGCCTTAGCTCCCTTTCTGTAAATGGCAGTAGTACTTCCTTTCCCCTCCCCTTTGTTTGTCTTGTCAAGCTGTCTGCCATTTCTTCGTAAATTATATGCTCTTCATGGCAGAGACTGTCTGTCTCTCCTGTGTACAGTCTTGGCACTTTGCACAGTCCCCTAATCTTGGCTGGGATCCCTAGGTGCTAATGTAATACAAATAATTAATAATAATGCAAAGGAAAGCTGTTTAACAGTGGAGAAAAGGAGCTTTAGGCTTTCACTATAAGAGTTGAAATCTGTAGGATTCAAACTCCGCATAGCCTATAATCATTGGCAGGTTGTGTAGTAATTATGGGCAATAATTGATACTAGGTGTCATTTGGAACAGTAAATCAGTGATGTTCAGGTGGGAAATGGTTTTAAGAGCGTTGCTATTAAAGAAGCATGCTTTTATTTGTAAGCAGTGTCAGGATGAGATCTACTCTGACATCTGGTGGTGAATTACAGGAACTGCAGTGAGTTGTGGAAAATAACTTCAGGGCTGATCTATTTGCATAGGCACACCCACCGTGCCTAGCCTGAGCTTACAGCAGCCCACGTGGCCACTTCGGCTGATGTGGGAGCCCCAGTTTCTATGTTATTGGGGCAGGAATGATAAAGTGTTGTTACCCTGATTATGTGGATGAAGGACTGTGGACATGTACTTGGCCTTTGTTATGATGGAGGGACTCGCCATCATCTAGGTAGCACTCACTGGGCAAGGGACAGGTGTTTCCGAATGCTCTGAATTTGGGAGAGGCTATGGTCAGGTCCCTATACCTTTTTGTGAGGGCCTTGTCTAAGGGCCCTACAGGCCTATTGCACCTTGCCTCTCTCCACTGTGGAATGCCAGAGCTAATTTTTTATTCTATTAGGAGTCTAGATTCAGCCTGCTGAGCTGAATTCACTTTGGGTCCAGTGATGCATCTGCACTAAGGCCCCCCCCCCACTAAGAGCTGAAATCACTGAGCGCTGTGTTAAGTAGGGGGGCCTGAAGGTCTATTGCTGAGCAGCTGACGGAGCCGAGCAGTTCCTGAAAATATTACGGAGCAGCGCAGTTTGGGTGTCGGCTGGCAGGGCGGCCAGCGGAGCAGTTTGTGCAGCTGGCAGAGTGGCTGGCTCAGTTCGGGTGTTGGCTGGCAGAGTGGAGCAGCTGGCAGAGCAACTGACAGAGTAGAGCAGTTCACTGGACAGCCGTGGACCACGTAAGGTGTCCCTTAACCTGTCCTACCTTTCCACCCAGGCTGGGAGGTGAGACTCTGCAAATTTACTTTTGAACTCTGCACTGACCAGGAACAGAGACTCTTGGGCTATTGGACTTTTGGGACTATTGGGTGACTTTTGGGGGTTGTGGAACTCAAGAGCCAAAGGGAAGGACATAGCCTATTTGCTGGGAGGGGGGCTTCTGGTTCATGGTTTGTTTTATTAATTCTGTTTGTGGTGTTTCCTCAATATAATGCCACATTCTTTCTCTCTGTTATTAAAAGGCTTTTGGTACACTCAGACTCTGTGCTTGCGAGAAGGGAAGTATTGCCTCTTAGAGGCACCCAGAGGGGTGGTAAATGGTTGTCCCAGGTCACTGGGTGGGGGCTCGAGCCGGTTTTATATTGTGTTATTGGAATGGAACCCCTGGATACTGAATCCAGCCCTTGTTGCTGCCAACTCTGATGGGCAGAAGGGTTACATATTTAATACAAAATGGTTTGGTTCAGGAGAAAATATTCTACTAAGGGTAATTTTTCATTAAGCAAAGAGAATGTAAAGCAGGGGTCGGCAACCTTTCAGGAGTGGTGTGTCGAGTCTTCATTTATTCACTCTAATTTAAGGTTTTGTGTGCCAGTAATACATTTTAACATTTTTAGAAGGTCTCTTTCTATAAGTCTTTAATATATAACTAAACTATTGTTGTATGTAAAGTAAATAAGGTTTGTAAAATGTTTAGGAAGCTTCATTTAAAATTAAATGAAAATGCAGAATCCCCTGGACCAGTAGCCAGGACCCAGGCAGCGTGAGTGCCACTGAAAATCAGCTTGTGTGCTGCCTTTGGCACATGTGCCATAGGTTGCCTGCTCCTGATGTAAAGTGTACTGAGCTATATTGTACATTTTGACAAGTCATTGAAAATATTAGATTTTTTTATGCTTTTGAGTGGGAAGCAGATTTTGGCGAAGGAAAATGTTTAGAAAGCTAATAGGTCTGGTTTATTTGAGTAGTAATTGGCTATGGCTTTATGTGCAATCTGTTGCCGGACTGGAGAAAATACAGAAAGAATACTCTCTGTGCCAGCTTGACAAAGATTCTTTTTTTAAGCATGATGTTAAGCAAGGATATTTTTATCAGTCTTGCAGTGTTGTCATGACACTTTTCCAGCCATGTACAAAATCTTTTGCCTACATTTATTATGATGCTTGATGAAAATGACTTCCCTTTATGTTTCAGCCTACTCCATTGTAAAATAGGCCTAATAATGGTTACCTATTTCACAGGGGTTTTTAGGCTAAATCGATTAATATTGATGAAGCACTTTAACTTCTTTGGATGGAAGATGCTAAAGTTATCCCCTTAATTATTGTCAATAGTATTATCAATAAGATCTTGGATTTGAGCTATGACTTCAAGGTTACAAAATGATAATCATCTCTGTCAGCCTTTAATTGAGATTTCATTTGCTATTAATTTACAATGATAAACTCAGTAGAATTTGTTAACGTCTTATCTTGAATAATAGCTAATGCTTTATTTGTTCAAACAGTTTTATCTATGTAAAATAGGCATTTTTAATATGCTTTGGTAACTAATGAATACCCAAGTTTATTACAGCCCCAGTTCAGCAAAGCCTTTGAACAACTACTTTATTTTAAGTATGTGCTCCAGCCTCTTTAGGCCAAGTAAAATGGACAAGGCATAAAAGGGCCCTAAAATCACTATCTCAGCCATTGGAGGATTCCGCAGTTGCAGGAACTGAAGATGACAGCCAGAAAAGACTGTCCTCTGACAACCCCCTCACAAGTCCTGGAAGCCATTTGCAACCTGTGCAGTTCTAGCTTTTTCTGAGCCTCACTCTCATTCATGTTGTTGATTTTCCTGCCTCTACTCCTTCCCCGAAATAAGCAAATAGAAAACAACAAACCAGTAACTACTTGGTCTGTTCTTCAGCCACTACACTCAAAACTCATTTAAAATCCCTACCTGAATCTCAAAGAAATCTGCTGTGCACAGATCCTGCTTGACTATGCTGCTGTGACGGGTTGGATCACAGAAACCCTCTTGGGGCTGCCAACTGATGTGCCAAGACTACTTCTGCCCCTATTTCCTTGCCCTGCCAGCTGGGACTCCAGAGACCTGCCTGGTTTGAACCAGACCCACTAGCCTGCTGCAAACCCAAACCCAGGTCTGAACCACGTCTCCTAACAGCTGTAGGCTCAATTGAAAACAGATTAGAAAGTGTTCCTGTCTTTCACACTCAGAGGGCTCAACTCCCACTGGGGACCAAACCCCAAATAAATCCGTTTTACCCTATATAAAACTTATACTTGTTCTCCCTCTGTAACATTGATAGATATGCACAGCTGTTTGCCCCCCTCCCCAGGTATTAAGGCATGCTCCAGGTTAATTAATAAGTAAAAAGTGATTTTATTAAATACGGAAAGTAGGATTTAAGTGGTTCCAAGTAGTAATAGACAGAACAAAGTGAATTACCAAGTAAAATAAAATAAAACACGCAGATCTATCTCTAATACAGGATTAAAATTGAATACAGATAAAAACCTCATCCTCATTGGTGGTCCAGTAAGCTTCCTTTTACAGACTAGTCTCCCTATAGTCTGGGTCCATCAATCACTTACACCCACTGTAGTTAGTGCGTTTGTTCCAGTTTCTTTCAGGTACCATTGGGGGTGGAGAGGCTCTCTCTTAAGCCAGCTGAAGACAAAATGGAGAGGTCTCCCAGGGACTTTTATAGACTTTCTCCTCTGGGTGGACACCCCTCCCTTCCTCTGTGTAGAATCCAGTTACAAAATAGAGTTTTGCAGTCACATGTCCCGGCATAACTGAGTTCCTTACCAGACAAGCCACATTCCTGAGAAACCTCAGATGTGGATTGGTATCTCCAAATTCATTGTTGCCTTAAGTGGTTCTTGATTGGGCGCTTACTGAGAATAGTCTTTTCTCAGAAAGCTGACCAAATACTTTTGCTAAGGCTACTTAGAAATCAAGCAAGTATACAGCCAATATTAGTAACTTCAACTACAAAAATGATACAGGCATACAAGTAGGAGGGATTGATTCAGTAGATCCATAAGCTTTACAGAGAGATGAGTGAGGACTTGGCACACAGGCTCCTCCCCCCTCCCTCCTGAATGCCACAAACCAGCTGATTGCTGCAGGGAGGAGGCAAGAGAGGGAGGGGGAGGAGCGAGGATGCAGCCTGTGGATTAAAGGGGAGGGAGGAGAAGCAGTTTAAGGGTGGGGGCTTAGGAGAAGGGGTGGAGTGAGCAGGCCAAGGGTTTAGCGCCCTGCCCCTGGTGCTTGCAGAGTAGGGGAAGGTGCCACTGCTCCTGCACAACGTACTTCTCCTAGCCTACAACACCTTCAGCCTCTTTGCTTGCCTCATTGTCTACAGTGCCAGTGGGCTGTGCCTGTGTGGGGTAAGGTGGGGGAACTTCCCAATTATAGTGCTATACTGTATGCAAAAAAAAAAAAAATCCGTGGAACCTAATCCCCCCCTATTTACATTCATTCTTATGAGGAAATTGGATTTGCTTAATGTCGTTTCACTTAAAATCACATTTTTCAGGAACATAACTACAATGTTAAGTGAGGAGGTAAATGAGACTGTTTCTTTAAGACCGTATGGTGCAAGTTCTCAGTGTTCTATTTGCACCTATCTTTTGTTTGATCATGTCTGTTTCTATAAAGGCACTTACACTGATGGCATACTATGTTCTTTGCAGCATAATTTGTGTGTGGCCTCCTTCATGCAGCAATGTCTCACTGAGATAATGAGAAATAAAAATGTCTGGAAGACCATGGCAACATAGCTGTTTAATTACAGAAAGAAAAGCTTCATTTCATTGTGTTAGGGAAATTTCTGAAAAAATGGAAATGCTGTCAAAGATGTCTGATTGTGGGGACCTTAACAGCTAAGAATATCATTTACTAAACAACCTATATGCCATGAATAGGTATGTATTTCCCTGCCATAAAAGAATTCAAATTCAAAATTGCCAGAGGAAATCATTCATTATTTACAATGAAACAAATTTCTAAGTAGTTTTTCTTCTAGGGGCAAATACACCCATTTCTTCAATTGCCATTGTGGTTGCACTGAGTCATGGGAGTATCCGTATTTGGGTCCCTGTGCAGAGTTGTGTTTTCCAGCTCCATATTGATTTCATTCTACCCAAGAGAATGAGTTACAGTTGGGGCAAAATGGGGGCAGGGTTGGTAGGATCTGAATAGTTGCAGATCCCCTGCTATTCTGTGACCTACTGAGGGGAAGATCCTATTTTTCCCACACTCCGTAACCTTGATATCAAACCCAGCTCATATGAAGAATAAGGCTTTTCCCTTTGGTAAATAAGTGGGACAAAATTAAATCTTTAGCCATAGCCAATAGCACCTTTTTTAGTGTCAAGTGAGTCAGTAGTGTGATGGCAATATGACAGCTATAAGCTTGTGAGAATATCCTGTAGCTGCAAGTCCATTAGAATTGTACGTAGAGCCTGCTCTAAGGGTTAAGCCTAGATAGCAGTAATGTAGTGTGGGATGACTCATTTCTTCATATGTGATCAAATGTAAGCATCCCTGGCAGATAATCAGGTCTTGCATTGTAGATTTGTAGATTACAAAAACTATCCATTTTTGTTAATATATCCATACTACAATGCACACGCCGACATGTGTTTCAGCCTTGTAGGACAGATTTATTTGCATTTTTAATTCAGAGGAATCTCATTGTCTTTATCCCTAAGACTCAGATGCTAAAACACAAGAGAGTCTTGTTAGACTTGTAATTTTAACAGGCATTATTTTTACTGTTTTTTCAAAGAGGGTTGAATTGAATAGAAGAAATTTTGTCGGCCCACCTATGCAGCTAAAATAAAATGGGAATGACCCTATATTTTGTCACCATATATTTTTCAGTCTAGGCCTTGGCAGGAAAATAACTTTGTTATATGAGAGTAGTTTTTTAAATGTAAATATCTTCAGCCTTCTCTGTCTAGGCAAGAACAGCATATCAGAAAGCAGTTAATGAACAGAGATAAAACTTAAGTAGACAAAAGGAGACAAGAATTAGACAAAAGGAATGTCATTGAAATGTCAATATGTTCTGGCACTGGTTAGTGGTTAGTAGGAAGACAGTATATTTCAGAGCCTAGTAAACCCTGACATGAAGGGAGCTGCAAGCTGTTGGTTCAGACTAGTTCGAATATTAAAGCCTGTGGAGAATTGAGTGGTCATATTAAAGCTTCTATTGGTTGTTGGAGGATGCTGTGTTAGATTCATACTCTTCAGAAGCCATTCTCTGTAATCACAGAATCAAAAAAATATATGGCTGGCAGAGATCTCAAAAGGCCATCTTATCCACCCCCTGTGCTAGGTAGGGCCAAGTATATCTACTAGATAGGGTGATGAGACATCTCAATTTTATAGGGACAGTCCTGATATTTGGGGCTCTGACTTATCTAGGCACCTATTGCTTCCTGTCCTGATTTTTCACACTTACTCTCTGGTTACCCTACTAGACCATCACTGACAGGTATTTGTCTAACCTGTTCTTAAAAACCACTAGTTACAGAGATACCACAATCTCCATTTGAAGCATATTCCAGATCTTAACTACCCTTACAGTTAGAACACTTTTCCTAATATTTAATCCTAAATCTCCCTTCCTGCAGATTAAGCCAACTACTTCTTTTGCTACTTTCAGGTGACATGGAGAACAGTTGATCACTGTTTTCTTTATAACAGCCCTTAACATATTCAAAAATGTATCATGTACCCTCTCAGTCTTCTCTTCTCAAGACTAAACATGACCAGTTCTTTAAACTTTCCTCATAGGTGAAAGTTTTCTAAAACTTTCAACATTTTTGTTGCTCTCCTCTGGGCTCTCGGCAATTTCTCCACATATTTCTTAAAGTGTGTACCCCAGAACTGGACACACCTGAGGACTCACTAGAGCCAAATAAGGGACACTTACCTCCCACCCCTCCACCCTGTCCTCCATACAATACTCTTGATAAGTATCCCAGAATTATATTTGCCTTTTTTTGCAGCAGAATCATACTATTGACTCTTATTCAATTTGTGATCCACTATAACCCTGAGATCCTTTTCTGCAGTACTGTTATCTAGCCAGTTACTCCCTAATCTTTCTTTGCGCATTTAATCTTTTTCTTCCTAAGTGTAGTACTTTTTCTTTATTGAATTTTATGTTGTTGATTACAGACTAATTCTCCAATTTGTCAAGATCCTTTAGAATTCTAATCCTGTCATCCAAAGTGCTCTAGCAACCTAGCCCAGCTTAGTGTCATCTACAAATTTTATATGCCTCCAAGTCATTAATGAAAATATTAAATACCTGTAGTTCAAAACCCAAGACAAACACCTGCGGGACTCCACTTAATTTCCTCACCCACCCCCCACCCCGCTCTGATGGTGTACCATTGATAACTACTGTTTGAATATAGTCTTTAAACTAGTTTTGTATCTATCTTATAGGCATTTCATCTTAACCACATTTCCCTGGTTTGCTTATGAGACTGTCATATGGGGCTGTGTCAAAATCTATATACATCACATTTACTGCTTTCCCCTTATCCTCTAGGCTGGTAACCCTGTTAGGTTGAATTTGATGGCATGGGAGTTCCCATCAGATTTAGATATTGTCCCCCCGCCCACCAAATGAATATTTTTTTCAAGATGATATGAGTAATCTCATCCATTTTTCGCATGCTTGAATAATTGTGATTTACAGATTATTGCTAGATGTCTAATAGTACAACTGCAGGGAACTTCTCAGGTTCTAAATAGAGCTGTCTTTTCTGATAGCAACTAGTTATTGAAAAACACAGGGGTGTTTTTCTGCAGGCAATTGGTCTTCTATTTTTCTTTGTTTTAGCAATGTTTTGGTTGAGGATACTTTTATATTAAGTGCTGTGTATCAGAAGAATAGATAACTATATAGCGTGTCTCAGTAAAGGAAAATAAAGTTGAAAACAGAACCCTGAGCTGCATAATAGGAAAGTGTTTTTTAAATTATGGCACATGTGATTTGTATTTTCTGGACTCAGACCCATCTTTATGATGCAAAGTTTGGAAATTTGTTATGTGGCATTTCCAAATATATTTGTGTAAAATGTGATTCTTCTCTGGAAAATGGTCCTCTCAAAAAGGCAATGTGAGGTTCTATTATTTATTGTTCCATGCTGACTTCCAGTTTACAAGAGGACTTTTGGAAATGTTACACCTGCAAACTCTACCTGGGTTCTGGAAGTCAAGTTGGGATCTTTTTTCTTGTGCTTCATAATTTTCTTCAGATTGTATGCCTTTAATCACACCAGGGCAAATCCGTGAAGTCAGATTCTCCATTCCTTCTTTCCTACACTGAGGCCAGGGAACAGGAGGGGCAAAAGTAGCTTTATACCAGTTTTTTACCTGGCCCTACTACTGGCCAGGTTGTAACAGCTCTTTATCAGCTGTTATGCTGGCATAGCAGAGCCAGAGTGCCAAGTACTCCAGCCACATACCCTCCTTTCCCTCAGCCTACCCAAAAATAGCCCTTTCACCAGGGACCAGACATAGAGCTATTTAGGTGGGTATACACTGAGTATTCAGTAGGTGCTATTTACATTCCCATTGAGATAATGGAGTGATTTTCACCAGTTATAAAATGTTCCTTGCCAAGGGGGTTTGAACACTGCACAGTTAAAAGTGATAACTATGACAGAACCTCATGGTCTGTTTGGTTCCCTTTGTGATCACATTGGTATTCAGATGCATTGCCATGGCACTATGGTAGAGGAACAGCTCAGCCACTTTTGCGCCTTTGAGCTTGTACCCAGGTAGTCTTGAAGTAACTTAGTAGCAGAAATCCCATTGACTTTCAATGGAAGGTATGTACTAAAGTCTTGTCTACACTTACATTGCTGCAGTGGTGATAGCGCTTAGTGAAGACACTGCCTATACTAAGAAGCCCTCTCTTTGTTGTCTACACTGCGAGTTTGGTCACTTTAATAGTGTCGCTCAGGGGTGTGGAAAATTCCCAGTTATGCTGAACTAAGTTTGGTATAGGCAAAGTCTCTGAAACAGGCCTTTTGGAAAGTCACAGTCCCCTCTCTGTCTTTCATTAGAACCCAATTCATTTTAGACTGGACCGAAGTAATACTTAAAGACAGTTCTCTCACAAAAGAAAGATAGAAAATAAAAGTTAATTTAAAATTAATATGTCTTCATATGGGGTTTAAGACAAAATCCTGAGAGTGGGCTATAGAACATGAATTATACAAGATGGTAGAGGAAATCAGAGTATTATCAAAGAGTTGTTCTTGGCATTGTCTTTCAATGTTGTTTCTTCGTAAAAGAAGATGTATAGTCAGCATAAACTCCTAGACCAATTGTAGATGTTTGAGTCTTTGATGTGGAGGGGTGAGAAATAATAATTTATTTTGGAACAAGGTTGCTTTTGAAGTCTTACAATATATAGCCATATGTCAGGCCATTCACATTTGGTCAAAGTACATTTTCAGTTTCTGAATAAACATCCTTCTCTTTTATAACTCGAAATCAATCTAATTACGAACATTTGTTATCAAAATGTATTGATGTCATTTTGTGTTTCCAAGGAAGCTTTTCAAAAGGCTTTTCTTTACATAGACCATGGGGAATTTCCACCCTTGAAATAAAGCAGACAAGATCTTTACATATTTTCTAATTAACTCTCCTTTTATCTTCCTAATAAGTGCATCAGCACCTTTCTAGTAGCAGAACTTAATTATCACCTCACTCAGTTTTACCCCAGGTGATTTAGCCTTGTATATAATAGCACACTTCTGAATGACAGGTTAATAGTGAATACCACATTAGAAATTATCTATAACAGTGTTTTTCAATCTTTGCCCACCCTTAAAAATTTGCAAATGGAGGTGCGGATCCCTTTCGAAATCTTTGACATAGTCTGTGGACTCCCAAGGGTCTGCAGACCACAGATTGAAAACCACTCATCTATAAAACTACATCAGGTAAAATTAATATTGCACAAGTTGGTCACATTTATTATACTAATCAAAAGCCATTAAAATAGCAAGAAAGATAATACAAATTCAGAAAAGAAGTTTGAAAAGCTATCCCAGCATCACTTTAAAAAGGCAGGAGGATCATATATAGGGACCACTAGTGATAACACCCAAAAAAATCTGACAATTTAAGGGGGAAAACTCTCAATTTGTTTTCTTGATGATTAACTTCTTCAGTATCTGGAAAGATAATGGAGCAAATAATTAAGGAATCTAACACCTAGAAGATTATAAGATAAGTAACAGAATGGATTTGTTAAGAACAAATCATGTCACACCAACCTGATAGCTTTCTTTGACACAGTAACAAGCCTTGTGGATAGGGGGAAGTGGTGGATGTAGTATATCTTGACTTTAGTTAGGCTTTTAATTTTGTCTTGCATGACCTTCTCATAAACAAACTAGGAAAATACAGTCAAGATGAAGCTATTGTAACAGGGGTTGGCAACCTTTCAGAACTAGTGTGCTGAGTCTTCATTTATTCACTTTAAGATCTCGCGTGCCGGTAATGTGTTTTAATGTTTTTTAGAAGGTCTCTCTCTATAAGTCTATGTATTATATAACTAAACTATTGTTGTATTGTAAAATAAACAAGGTTTTCAAAATGTTTAAGAAGCTTCATTTAAAATAAAATTAAAATGCAGATCAGTTTAGTGTGATCCTTGCCCTTGCTTTTCCTGAGTTTTCCAATGTGGGCCACAGCAGGGGGCAGCTTAAGACGCCAGAAGCAGAACCCCAGCCTGGTTGCTGGTACCCCAGGCTGGCAGTGGGCTGAGTAGGGCCTGAGTTGCAGACCAAGGTTGGCATGGGGGACTGGTAGCCAGAACCCCAAACCGGCAGCGGGCTGAACTGTTCACTCCGCTCCCAGCCCCGCTCAGTCCACTGCTGGTCTGTGGTCTGTGGGGTGAAAGTAACTTAAATTTCTTATAGGTACTGTTGTATTGCAACCCCCCTCGGGGGGAGGAGTTCAGGGGCTGGGGATGTGTGGGGTGGAACACTTGGGGCAAGGGGTTGGAGTGCAGGAAGCTCAGGGCATGGAATGGGAATGTGGATAGTGCAGGACTCAGGGCTGGGAGCATGGAGGGGGTGCAGGAGTCAGGGTTTGGTGGTGTGAGGGGCTCAGGGCAGGGGCCAGGGGTGTGTGTAGGGGGAAGTCCCAGGGTGCCGCTGGCTTGGAGATGGCTTGGGGCAATCCTGGTTGTGGCCAGGTTATCTGGATGGTGGATGGGTCCCTGCCTCCCACTGTTCCTGCCAAGGGAGCCGTGGGCAAGCTGTGTGGGGGCACTGCATTTGCAGGCAAATGGGGGAAGCGGCAGAAGACCACCTGGCCTGCCGCTCCCTTCTTCTCCCCCCTGCTTCCCTAGGCTGCTGCAGAGACAGCACCTGCCTGCAGTGCCCTGGTGTCCAGCCACAGTGGTGAGAGAGGGGCAGCAGGACAGGCTGGGACATGGACACCACCTCCTCCTTTCACTTGCCTGATTGCACCTACAGGAGAGTTCTGGCAGCCAGCAGGACCTCACGCGCCGCGCCTTGACCCGCAGCGGAGTGCCCCAGCATTAGCTGGCTCTGGGTTCCAGCTGGCAGGGCCAGCTCTGGCTTTTTTGCCACCCCAACCCCTCCCCGCAGGTCGCAGGGTGGCCCAGGAGCAGGGAGCCAAACCCTCCCTGCCATGATGCAGGGCACCCAGAGCAAGGAGCTAACCTCCTGCCCCGCCACGGGCGCAGGGTGGCTCAGAGCGGGGAGCCAAAAAAAAGCCCCCAATGGTGCAGGGCGGCTGGAGCAGGGAGCCAACCCTCCCCCCCCAAATGGTGCAGGGCAGCCAGAGCGGGGAGACAAACCCCCCCCTCCCCCCGCACACACAGGGCAGCCAGAACGGGGAGCCAACCTCTCTCCCCGCAGGGCGGCCGGAACAGGAAGTAACACACCACCACCCCCGCCACCGCTGGGGCAGCTACCAAAAAAAACAACAAAAAACAAGCGAACATCAGCCATCCCAGGCACGCGCTGGTGCCTGGAGCTTGGCGGCAGTTGTGGCTGCTGGCCCCTTGTCAGCTGGGGTGTCGGCCGCCGGCCCACTCGGCCCGCTGCCAGCCTGGGCTTCTATTCACTCAGGGAGACAGCGGGCTGAGCGGGGCCGCAGCTGGGACCTCGGCATGCCATGAAAAATCGGCTCGTGTGCCAGCTTTGGCACACGTGCCGGGGGTTGCCGACCCCTGTACTATAAAGTGAGTGGAAAATGTTTGGAAAACTGTTCCCAGTGAGTAGTTATCAGTGGTTCACAGTCAAGCAAGAAGGGCATATCAAGTGGGGTCCCACAGGATCAGTTCTGGTTCTGTTCAATATCCTCAGCAATGATTTAGATAATGGCAGAGAGAGTACACTTACAAAGTTTGTGGATGATACCAAGCGGGGAGGGGTTGCTTTGGAGGATAAGACTAAAATTCATAATGATCCGGACAAATTGGAGAAATAGTCTGAAGTAAATAGGATGAAAATCAATAAGGACAAACGCAAAATACTCCACATAGAAAAGAACAGTCAGTTGCATACATAGAAAATGGGAAATGACTAGAAAGGAGTACTGCAGAAAAGGATCTGGAGGTCATAGTGGATCACAAGCTAAATATGAGTCAAGATTGTAACACTGTTGCAAAAAAAAGCAAACATCATTCTGGGATTAACAGGAATGTCCTAAACCAAACATGAGAAAGTAATTCTTCTGCTCTACTCAGCACTGATTAGGTCTCAACTGGAGCATTGTGTCCAGTTCTGCGTGCCACATTTCAGGAAAGATGTGGACAAATTGGAGAAAGTCCAGAGAAGAGCAAGAAAAATGATTAAAGGTCTAGAAAACATGACCTATGAATGAAGATTGAAGAAACTGGGTTTGTTTAGTCTGGAGAAGAGAACACTGAAGGGAGACGTAACAGTTTTCAAGTACATAAATGATTGCTACAAGGAGGAGGGTGAAAAAATGTTCTCTTTAATCTCTGAGAATAGGACAAAAAGCAATGGTCTTAAATTGAACAAGAGCGGTTTAGGTTGGACATTAGGAAAAACTTCCTAACTGTCAGGGTAGTTAAGCACTGGAATAAGTTGCCTAGGGAAGTTGTGGAATCTCCATCACTGGAGATTTTTAAGAGCAGATAGACAAACACCTATCAGGAATGGTCTAGATAAGACTTAGTCGTGCCTTTAGTGCAGGGGACTGGACTAGATGACCTCTCAAGGTCCCTTCCAGTCTTAAGATTCTGTGATGGGGAAATCTTAAGCACACTGTAGAAAGTGTGACATAAGAAAATAATGTTGCTTTTGCCTATAAATGAAAGAAAAAACAAACAAGCACTGTCAAACAATATTGTAAGAATAAAGATGGTGAGCATACAAAAGGTATGTCTCAGACGCATCAGTCATTCTTCAAATTATTTGATCCTGGAGGACAATTCATTTCATTTTGTAAGATTACATTCCAAAGTACTGCGGTTGCCAGTCCCTATAGCCTCTGCTAGCTCCTAATTACCAGGATTTTATATTTTACTTTTTTGTCCAAACAGTTTTCAGAATCTGGTGATTTTAATAGATCAACACATATCTGAATAGGGAGATTAAACTATGAATAGCCCTCTGATGAAAAGCACTAAATTCATTGCTGCTTTCAACACGATTTGTAGATGAGGTTTGAGGAAGTTAATTTCATGTGCTTGATACTTTCCATTGAAATATTAACTAGTCATAGCCACATAGACAGCTATATGGGACGTTTCTGTTTGTCTTCCGGTGCCAATTCAAGTGATATGTGGTGTTTATGAAACTATCCAATGTGATGAGGTACTGGAGATTTTATAATGTGCACCTCTCATTTCTTTTTCCTCAATTTCTTCCTGTTTCATTCCATTTTTCAGAATTGCTCCCCAGAGTATCTCAATTTATTTCTCTGAGAGTGAAATGACTTTTTTATTGAGATAAATAAGAATGCAGCCCGTTGACTCTCCAAGAATGTTCCTTGAGTTATTTTCTTGCCATGCTGTTTGCAACTCAAGCAAAATCAGCATGAGACTAAAAGCAAGAAAAAATGTCTTTAAAGAATATGATTCCAGTCTATGTAAATTGGAACTGAATTGTTTTGTTCTTTCAGTACACTACTTACCCTGCACAAAGGTCCAGAGCCTTAACCTCTTGCTTTGTATCACGCTAGCAGTATAAAACAGGCTTAACTGTCTGGTGGGGGTTCTCCCAGGTGGACTAGGGTCAGCAAAGTCAAGTATATGTCCCTCCCTCTCCTCATCCCAGCTCCCATAAAGGATGCATGTTGAGGGAAGGCAGAAAAGTCTTGGTTTGTGTAATATCCTTATTGGGATCATTACTATCAGGTGCAATTTAGAGCTCCTTGAGTGAGGGTGGAGGCAGGGAGTAAAGGGCTAAAGTCACCTTTGCTTTCCCTCACCTTAGTTGTACCAAGACCATTGATTTGTACAGAAAGTGATAATCTGCACTGAGCAACAGCAGATTCAGAACATTGAAAATGTAATCTTTCATTTGTCATATCTGTATGTTAGGGTCTGGGGAAAATTCCTATTGGTGGACTGCAGGATGTTAATACCCAGATGTATAGTATTCCTAATAATGGGTGTGCATCTCTAAAGATATTCTGTACTGGGACAAATGCTGTGCTGGATTATACACAGATCTGACAGCACTCACATCCAAGCCACTTGGAATAAAAGTTGTCTAAATATATCCATGTATTACTTTTAAACTGTGTGATAGCATTAGTTTAAAATCTAATTGTAGCACAGAAATGGTTGTGGTATCTCTCATGTTGACTAACAGCGACCTTATTCTACCCCTAATATACCTATCAACAACATTTTACACCTTTGCATTAAATACATTATCAATACTCTATAGTTGAGAATCACCAAATGGTGACAGTAGTGAGGTACAAACCATGCGACACATCACCAACAACTGCCCTGTTCATGCTAACAGAATCCACCTACCTAGTCTAGAAGCAGTAGAATGGTTTTTGAAACTTAAGATTCAATTATAATTCCGGCCCATTGCTTTTCAAATGGCATATGAAAGAAGTTCAGTTGCTAGGCTAATCTATACTCTGCTAATATAATCTCAGTTTCCCACTGTTCTATACAGAGTCCAGTCCCGTGGAGAGCTGTGGGAGAGAACATTCCAGATGGGGGAAGGGAGAAGTTCCTCATGTATCCCTGGCTGAAGTCAGGGGACCAACCTCACAGAGATGAAGCCCTTGAGGTAACTTTGATAAGGGAATCAGCAGTCCGATAGGATGGAGGTTGTGGGGGCTCTTTTTTTTAGGGAAGCAGCACCCATTAGCAGGGATTAAAGGGCAGAAAATAACTCCAGTCAGGTGTAACAACTGGAAGGTGAAAGCCAGGGAGGAAAGTACTGTGATGCCACATGTCGCCCTAACCTCAGATGTCTTTTCCAGTTGTGTACATTTGGGGATGGAACGAGGCCTAGTCACGTGTGAGCTGCAAATTCTTGGCCAGACTGGGGGTCCGGGATTCACAAAGAGAGGGGTTCAGCAGAGCTCACTCACACTTACTTTTTATACGAGCTGGGGAAAAAGACTCTCTCTGCTTCCCAGTGTGGTCCTCCCCCCTACCCTAGGAAACCCCTGCCACTGAAGCCCTGCATCCTTTTAAGATTGACGGTGGGCTGCCGTAAATAGGAAATGATATGTGAACTGAAAAATCTTCCTGTGCTAAGTGTACAGCTTCTGCTTTGCAATGAGAGAGTTTATGTGTGTCTATGTTAATCTTAGACACGGAACTCACCAAGCACAGGAGTGGAAAAAACAAGGTTGGTAGGATAATTTTCCTTTCCTCTGGTCATGAACCCTTCCTCTACTCCCAGTTAGACAGCTGTCTCCAGAGAAGGCCCAATCCAAAACCAGTGAAGACAGTGGAAAGACCATTGATAATGAAAATAATAGATGCTATACAAATTGCCTTGAAAGAGAATTATAATAAATCTCAAATGGTCTTTAATTTATTATTTCCAAGCTCTCAGTAGTTTTTCATGTGGCCCTTTTTATGTTTGAAATTGTCAGTAAAGATGTGTGAATATTGTCAGTATGGAATATTGTAATTTTTTAAGAGTTGGGCTTGGGCAGTTGCGTTTTGGTTTTGGCAAAACCCTCAGTTTTTTTACTTTGTGCCTTTCCAGTGACAACTCAAAGCACTCATGGTTTTGCTTCAGAATTTGTGATCTCTGATAATATCTGATTTACACTTTCCAAATTCCACTTCATCATTTGCCACATTATCACACTAAAATGATAATCTCTTTCCCCGTTTTGATAATTTCTGTCCTGCTCCGAGGACAATGAAATTAATGAAGCATATCAATCCTTTCTCTTAAGAACATAAGAAAGGCTGTACTGGGTCAGACCAAAGGTCCATCCAGCCCAGTATCTTGTCTACTGACAGTGGCCAATGCCACGTGCCCCAGAGTGAGTGAACCAAACAGGCAATGATCAAGTGATCTCTCCCCTGCCATCTGTCATTCCCCTCTGAGAAAGAGAGGCTAGGAACACCATTCCTTACCTACCCTGTGCACTTCTCTTGTGCCACTTCTACCTCTTTCCTGATTCCTTATCCACCCTTGTCTCTATTTCTCCTGTCCTGCTACTATTACTCCTTTCCCCATCACCTCCTCTTCCCCGATGTTGCCCCTTTCCTAATATTTACTCCTTTGTGTTTTAATTTCTTTCTACTCTGGTATTTGTGTATCCCACCCTGATTACATCCCTTCTCTGCCCATGATGTCTTCCACCTTTGTTTTCATTCCTTCCATCTTTTGCTTCCTGGATCCTGGGAAATAGGTCATTGGGAACTACAGGTGTTGTTCTTCACCTCCTACTTGAGGCATTGGGAGGAGCACCTGTGGGAGGAGCAGACTTTCTCTGTATCCCCTTTGAGTAAGTCACTGAGAAGGAGGAGTTATGCAGAGTAAAGGTAACTTTTCATCTTTCTCTGAGGTACTGGCATGTGGGGCCTGAGGACTAAGCAGTTTGCATCTTATTTTGCTAGGCCTGAGCAAGACCCAACTTTCTCTGTATCTATCGCTCTTGGTTCGTAGAAGAAAAGTGCTGGTACCAAGCAGGAATTTCCCTACACCCCCCCTTGAATTTCCCTGACATCCCCTCACCCCCCAGTTTTGTTACATGCCAATTTAGTGATTGTTTGGAAATTTGAATTGAAATTGAAACATTAATACACACTTTAAAAGCATATACAGTGTATGATAAAATATGTGTATTTGAAAAAACTATAATAGATTTGAAAAGTATGAACATAAATTAGCTTCCTTATATAGCTGTTGTTTTTTATAACAATATCAGTGCATTCATTTCGGTGATGTTGGCCAACCTAATAATTTAAAATTATGATTTGTAAGCAAAGTCTAAATGAGCTCTCTCTGACAGCTAGTGATGAGCTGGCAGCTGGGGGGAAAGGATTCAGGACCAGATTTTATTTACAGTCACACCTAATCTACCTAGATGCCCAGCAAACAGAGCTGTGTTGCCCAGGTGATAGATTTTGGCTTGGGTTCGGTTACAAATCACTTGAATGTAGAGGGGAGAGGGTAATGAAATATTGCTGTTCTTATTGTATAAATAAAGGGAGTAGAACTGTACTTAGGGCTTGATTACACTGGCACTTTATAGCGCTATAAAGCCTCCAGGAGCACTATAACTCACTACTCGTCCAGACTGGCAAGGCAAGTACAGCGCTATAAGTCCACAGTTATACTGGTCCTGGTAATCCTCCCTTCCCAGAGGATTAACAGCTATAGCATATTCAGTGCTCTGTATTATCTCCAGTGTGAATGGGTATTAACAATACAACACTTTGAGTGATCTCTGGAGATGCCTCCAAGCCATTTAAGGCAATTGACATCTCTTCCTTTTGTTTTGAACTCGGCTGGAGGAATGTGGAAGTATGTTTTCAGAGTTTATCTCTTAACTCGGCAAATAAGCAATGCAAATGTTTACGGAGTGAGCCCATGTGAAAGAGAAGACTGACTAGCAGGCTTTGTATTTCAAAAGGAAATTTGCTGGCAGGCTCTCAGCCCGATGAAAATCCACTCTCTCCCTCCGTCCGCATACACACAACATGTTCCCCCTCACCTCCCTCATTTGAAAAGCACATTGCACCCAGATGAACGCTGGGATAGCTGCCCATACTGCACTACTCCCCATGCTGCTGCAAGTGCCACAAATGTGGCCACGCTATACCGCTGGCAGGTCTCAGTATGGAAACGCTATAGCGCTATTCCTATAGCTGTATATGAGGGCAGGTATAACCAAAACCACTATAAACCTGTAAGTGTAACCAAGCCCTTAGCCTATGCTGATTGAGTGCATCAAGAGAGAGGTGAGACAGATGTTTTGTTTGATGTGCTGCCTGAGTCAAAAGTACTATTTGATTTTTCCCCTCTCCATTGTTTAAAGACAAAGCTGATTAGGCTTCCTAGGTAGCCTTTTGTTTTGTTAAATGGCTGCTACAACAGAAATCACTGATAATCAGGCCTAAGTGCTTAGGCCAGGCCTGCACAACTCGGAAAGCAGCGAGGGCCATATTACTGCAAAAAAACCAGCTGCGGGCTGAAAAGCTCTGCCCTCGCCCTGCCCCCATCTGCTTGCCCCCACCCCTACTCACCCCCCGCGGGCTGCACAGTGAGCCTGTGCGGGCCGCATGTTGTGCAGGCCTGGCTTAGACCTATTGTGGGAAAGTGTTTCTGTGGAAGAGACTGCCCAGTCTGCATTAGCAGTGAGGTTTCCCTCACTGAAAGCTCAGCTGAAATCACTGAGAGCTGGGTGGAACCTCAAGAGACCAACTTGCAGAGGTCACAGTGGCAGGTGGCAGCAGAAGGTGACGGCACAGGGGCATTGGTAACAGAGCAATGGAGTGAATGTTGGCACAATGAACAACAGTGGGCAGAGTGAGCAATGAGCAGCTGGAGGAGTGAGCAAGGTGCCTTCTTGCCTCCCACATGGGAGGTGAACTCATATGAAAGCACCTCTGAACTCTGAGTCTCCACGGACCGAGAACAACACCGGTGAGTGTTAATGAGGCTGTTAAGAATGTTGGAGACACAACACAGTTCATGCGAACAAACATGGCTGTGTCATCATACTTTCTATTTAAGCAAGAGATACCACACACTACAAACTGGAGGCCAATGTCAAGTGCATTGTCACTTGTTCCTTCAGAAGTTGACACTGGTTCTGAACAAGACCAGAAAATGCTCACTATCTTTCTGCAAGAAACTCAATTGACTAGCTAAAAGCATGCGGTGCAACAGAGAAAGACTTAACAGTTGAAAAAGTGAAGAACTCTCTCACCACATTCAAAAAATTTGCATACAGGGCTGATGAATGCACCAATGCAAATGGGCACCAAGTATTAAGTCATTATGTTCATTATTTTGAGGTCAGTGGTAGGCCACTAGATGCATTTCTAGATGTTCAAGTTATAGAAGACATGTCGGCTGCATCTGTGACAACCCACATCTTAGAAGAGTTAAATGCTTGTCAGTTGGACCCCAAACAGATGGCTGCTTGTGCATTTGATGGAGCTGCAGTTTTCTCTGGAAGACATGGTGGAGTACAAGCTTTGCTCAGAGAAAAGTGTAACCCTAATCTTTCCTATACACACTGCAGAGGCTATCTACTCCAACTAGTGCTAGTACAAGCTGCAGAATCTTCAGAAGACCTTTAAAAAGCTATAAATTTAATGTCTTTATTATATTCTTTTTTTCAGCAAGAGTTCAAAAAGACTGAATATCTTGGAAAATATAGAAGATACACTGAGACTGAAGTTCAAATTAGTCCAACCTGGGAAAACCTACTGGCTTTCTCATATGCAATGCTTGGCTGTTGTCTTAAAATTACTCCAGCCATTATTACTGTCTTTGGAAAGTAGCTACCAAGATGGGATGGATCTAAGTAGTGAGGCTGGTGGATTACTTTTGCTACAATGTTCAGAGAAGATTATTGCCATTTTTTCTCTCTCTCTCTCTTTCTCTCTCTCTTGCTTTCTCTCTCTCTCTCGTAAGTCTACTGTTGAAACCACTTGGGTCATTAAACAATACTATCCAGGCATCTGCTAAAACAGTAATAGATCTTTGTCCAGCAATAGAAGCTACATCTGAATCAATCAGAGACCTAGCCAATGAAAAAGTACTGGAAGAAGCAAAGACTTCAGCCCAGAAGTTGACTAATGAAGTTATTTATATTGAACCCTTAAGTGAAGTGGACAAGTGTATGTTGAGACAAATGAAAAAGTACAGACTTGATTCTTAAAAATCTACAACAGCTACTTCTAAATTCTGCTCAGCCTCTATGTAGCTTTTACAGATCCCTGACCTATAAAACACTGACAGTTGAGTGGAGTGAGGCACTACCAGCAGTGGAGCTGCCATATGCTCAGGACAGAATAGAGAATTTGAATACAGAGTGAAATATCATGCAACGAATGAATGAAGATTTGACTTCATCTTTTTTATCATCACTAGAGGCTTAAATTAAAATTAAATAGAATTTTGTGTTCTGAAAGAAGTTGCCTTCTGCCTGATCATGTGAATGAACTAATGAGCATATCGGTTGAAGGAATGGAAGTACTGGACACATGAGAAGCCACCAAAGATGAACACATTGCATTCAAGAAGTTCATTAACAGAGCTGTGCAAAATTATAACTAGAAACCAAGAAGGAGGTAGACGTGGTGCTTCATAGTAAACTTGAGTAGCCAACTTTAATTTATGTGATCATTTTAAAACATGAATTAAATCTAATAAAATGGTCATGAAACATTTTTTGTAGTTTTTTATAAGGTACCATACAGCCCTCCTTTACCCTCATCGGCCCTGACACACATACCCTATAAATTCAAACCACTCCTAACCCTTCCCTCCCTCACATTACAATTCCTGGGGAAAACATTAGTACCAAGCATATTTAATCTATCATGCAGATTTAATTCAATATCTGAATCTTTTCTGGAAAACCTTTTCTGAGTTTGGATATAATGAGAGAGAACCAAGAACAGTGTTATGAGTCCAGATTTGGGGTTTCCATTTTGAAAAAACCCAACTCTCATTTTTTAGCTGGTGGCAAGTTAGCATCCAGTGATATGTGCGACCCCGCACAGATAATGGCCTTCCATTTCTGGATAAAAAGCCCCAGATCCAAGCCTTTTTAACAGATTTTCTGTCTTTCTTTCTTTCTTCTCATGACCATTCAGAGGAGGGGAAATTCCTTCCTTTTTCAGATTTCTAAGACATAGGTGTTCTTTTCAGTTTCAATGTCTTTTCATTAACTCTAATGGTCCACCATTGTCTCTGCCTTGCTAGACAATGGATGAGTATTTGAATTTAAGTTTTGGGAAACAACTGGCTTGGGAGACCCTCCCTTCTGTGATGTGTACTTAAAAGTGTAGCTTGCTAAATGTTTTTGGTTTACAATATTGTGTTTTGGGGAAAGTTATTAAAAGTGCTGTAATGAATTGGAAAACCATCAGCTGCATATTAAGAGCTTGATTCAACTATGCAAACAGCTATGAAAGCTAATTCCAGCTGGAATCAGTTTTCAAGAGAACTGCACCTACACACTCTTACCAGGACACCAAATGACAACCAATAAAACAGAAAAGAAAAACATTATAGCAGAGCATACTGTCATTTGCTAATTAGACTTCTGCAGGCAGGAGGCTGTTAACTATGGAGGGCTAATTAACCATTTCATGTGTAAAATACATCACAAAAATAACTAACTCATAAGTTTTAGCTCATTTTATAATACTTTTTATAGCAATTTTAAAGTGTTTTTCTGTACAGTGCTTCTCATGGGTCCATTTGTCATTTGACGGCACATATACATCATGAAATTTTATTCCCAATCAAATATTCCCCTTAAAACCTATGAAATGAAAAAATTATATATTGAAATGTCTGGAGGAGAACCAGAAAGGTCAATAATAAAGAAGAAGAAGAAATAACAACATGAAATAATAGCACTTTATATGGTTGGGTAAGCATTATTATCTCAATATTAAAGGTGAGGAAACTGAGGCAAGAGACGGGACTTGCCCAAAGTCATACAGTGAGTCAGTAGCAGTGCTAGGAATGAATCACTGTTTCCCAAATTCCAATTCAGTGTTCTATCCATGGACCATGCTGCCAGATAATGTAAGAGAGAGTGTTCTACCATTATCTGTCAGGCTATCACCAAAACAGGTGAAGTCAGTGAAGGAACAAGACAGAAGCAAGATAAGCAGGATACAGTTAACCTTGCATAAATTTAACATTATTTAGAATTGAAAGGATATTTGATCATTCAAAAACCCAATACAGGCTCTGAGATATCCTTCTAGTCTATTCTTGTCTGTATCTTTCCACCTCGGTGGGGCCCACCATCATTTCTCTTCATTCTCCCTCCACTAACAAGATGGTTGCCTTAATCTGATGTACTGAAACCCTGTGTATTATTATGTTTTATATTTTTTCTTTGCTCTTTGTTAGGGGTGTGGAAGTTAAAAAATGAAGAAAAATAAATCAGCCTTGGTAATGTGGTAGATAAAATTCTGTCACTGCCGCCTTCCCTACATTTAAGGACCACTCTAATTTTGAAAATGATTTAGGCCTTGTCTGCACATGAAAGTTATATTGGTTTAACTAACATGCAATCAGTAAAATCTCTGACCTACAATGTTTTGCATAAGAATAAAAGATTTATACCGAGGCTTGGGTACTGTAGTGTTCGGAGCACAAAAATGCATATGTAGTAGATTCCCATTCGGAAACTCAAAAGTAGAGTGATAAGGGTATGCATAGTGTCTTTGCACTTAAGAGACAGAGGATGGTTCACAAAGTACAATGAACCATTAATAAAAGTGAAAGAAAGACACCTAATGGTCAAAAGGAAATTAACAGAATAGAACACTGCACAAATCTAAAAACAGATGGGAGTACAGTTTAATATCATAGACTTATATAGTGAGGGGCTGAATAAGCCAATCAAACTATTAAACCTCTTAGCAAAACAGCATTGGTCCACAGGCATGCTCTGAGAAACACAGTTACAATAAAGAGCAGGAAAAACGCCAAACCCTCCTACACTGAATCCAAAGTAAGAAAAAGAAGTAACCATTCTCATGCCCAAACATATCTTCCTCCTTCTGTCCCCCCACGCCCTATTAGATGACTCAGAGAGTAAAATGTTAGTATGAGGAGAAATTAACAAGACAGCTCTGTCTCCTAAATATTTTATTTCTTTTTGAGTTATAAAAATGCCTAAGTACAAATAACAGTGCTTTAAAATACATACATAATATACAACCTGAAATAGTGTTGCCATTAGAATATGCTAACCCATCAGCTCTAGGTTCCCATCCATACAGTTCTTTACCAGCTCCTTGGAAGAAGAAGTAAATAAATAAACAGATCTTGGAATGCGTCTTGAACTGGAGATCCGTCACAGTTTTAAGGATAAGTAGCAAACAAACAGAAAAACTATACGTTTGTGTACAAGTGTAATAACTTTACGCTACCACTTGTGTCTACATGAACCAGTTTTACATCAAACACCAGTATATATCATTGCTGCATCACTTAAAAGCTTTCCTACCTCTGCATTACAAAGTTGTGTCAAATATCAACTGATCTTTTTCTAGCCTACCTAACCATGTATAAGAAAGCCTCAACAAATATATAATCATGTACTTTTAGAAAAACAAAACTGCATTGAGGCCCCAAACTACATGTTTAGTGTAAGTCACTGCAACAAAAAGTTTTGTTTCAGAAAAATATGGAGAAATTAGAGATTTCATTTCAATATATAAAGAGCACTTGAAATGGAAAGAGGAGGCTTTATGGTATACCTAACCCAACTATGTTATGCTGCAATTTTTGTTTTGCTTTTATGTATAGAATTTAATTATTACAGAGTTCCATTTAGAGCTCCACAAAAGTACTGGGTTTTATTCACCGTTCTAGTATTCCAGTTTTACATTAGCATCGCTCATTTCAAATCAATGAAGTGCCCTAGCATAAAACCGGAATAACAGTATAGTTCAGGGATCGGCAACCTTGACACCCTTAGCGGGCCCCACCGGTTTGTTTACTTGCTGGTTCGCCGATAGCGGCCTCCACTGGCCGCAGTTTGCTGCTCCGGTCCAATAGGGGCTGTGGGAAGCGGTGGCCAGCACCACGCCACTTCCCGTAGCCCCCATTGGACTGGGACGGTGAACCGCAGCTAGTGGGAGCCGCTATCAGGAAACCAGCAAGTAAACAAACCGGTTGGGCCCGCGCAGGGTGCTTACCCTGCAGTGCTGCGTGCCAAAGTTGCCAATCCCTGGTGTAGTGATTCCAGACTATTATATTCATTTCTGTATCTGTACATCAAAAAGCAAGAATTTTGCTCCTGTTATTTTATCACTCTCTTAAAGATACACTTGGTGTCCCCTCTGAAAAGATTTGGGTAAAGTTTTCTTTAATTCCATATTTTTTCAGAAAAATAGTATGAGTTGCTTCATAGCAAGGGGGTTCAGCAGGTGTTTGCTTTTCATGTCAAGAGGTATCTAAATCTCCTGTTAAGTAGTTTGGCACATGTTGTGTCTATTGGATTGGTTACTGAGCAAGTATAATTACAAAACTGACTTTTGGATTATAAAGTTAAGCATCTTCTGACTGAACACTGGACATAGTTTGATTTTAGTATGCTGTGTAAAGAAGTGTTTGTAGACAGTAACTCCTGTATGTTATGAATAGGAGATATGAAGAGGGGATTGAAAACTATGTTGAAAATGTTCTTCTTTGTCACACCATTTTTTAAGTCATTTCCTCTTTTGTATTACTTCTGTTCAATTGCAGTGATGTTCTAGATTAAGACAGTAACATGTGGAATGGCAAAATAGAACATTCCCATACTGTCAAGTGATTATCCATGTCTTGGTGTGGATGACTCTCAGAATTAATATATTTCCAAATTTAGATGTTGACTGCATTCTTTTTTTTATACTGATCCAGACAATTATTGGTGATGTCTATGTTTTTGAAAACCGTACATCAGCATCACTTTTCCACACAAGAATTATTCATCCATCTGTTTGTGTGGGTGATGATGCACACAATAAAAGTAAGCTGGAATGCCTCATCTTCAGCAATGCTCTTTCAGTAGATTGACAAGCTTGTAGTTTCAGTGTATTCCTCATGAGCATTATATATTGTTTTTCAAAGATGTGGTGAATATTTTGATGGGGGGAGTCTTTTTTAGGAAACTTTCCTTGGGTAAGCAGACCTGCTATATAAATTAGAAGGCATGCTGTTTCCCTGCTTTGTCCTGCCACTCTTAAAGGTCTGCTCTGCTCAGCACTGCTTTGATATAGTGTTATCAAAACCCACACAATCACAGCCAAAAGAGCAAAAGGTACACAGAGTCCATGCTTTCTGCAGCTCTGTTGGTGCATGTTTTTCCATATGTTGTATTCATGAAACCAGCATGCATCTTATATTTAGTCCTGGGCATCTTTGTGTCAGAAAGATGCCAAGAAGTTGGATGGAATTGAGAGAAGAACAACAGAAGTGATTAAATGGATCTAGTCGTTGGGAGAGCTACATATAACTGTGAGAGGGCTAATGAGAGAGAGGATGATCTTGTAGTCAAGGAGACCTTAGTTCCATTCCTTACTCTACAACTGATTTCCTGTGTGACCATGGGCAAGTCACTTAGTCTCTTTTTTCTTCATCTTCCAGCTAAGAAATGAGGATAATAGTACTTCCCTGCCTGTAAAGATAAATGAATTCATGTTTGTGGGGCACTCTACTACTACCATGATGGGGTCTATATAATCACTAGATAGATAGGACTAGAGTGATTTATGATAACTGACTGGCAGTATTTGAAGGATATAAATCCTATGGAGTTAGAATACTTGTTTGTGATGCACAGGGATGTTAAGGGATGAAAATAAATGAAGAAAATGTAGGTTGAATATCGGGTAAGTGTTCCTGATATTTGGAAATTATTTCAGGTCTAGAATAATCTCCAAATTCTACTATCCACATCACTTATAGGAACTGAATTTGGCAAAATACTCAAGAATATTCTGTTTAGGGAACAATACTACCTTGTCAGAGGGATGAATAAGTGATATAGTACATTTTTTCTCTTTCATGTCACTTGGAAACCTATTACTCAGATTTTGACAGAAAAATCCTTTCGTTCTCTTTATAAAGACGCTTGTCTTTTTTTATCAGAGAGATTAGTAGTCTTGCATAGAGTTCTCTCATTAAGAGGCACTATTTAAACTACTGTTCTGTTGTCAGAGGAATGCCCCTAGACATCTTTTAGAAAGAGTGAAATGAGCATACAGGATTTAAATAGTATATGATACCTGAATTTCCTTTTTAACTGGAAGGGAAATTGCCAAAATGGTGCTGATAGCTAAATGCAATTCATTTCAGTTAATTTAAAGTTTCCATTCCAGGGAAGAATTAAACCAGAAATACAGCTGTTGTGACCATATGGTCATCTTTTAATAAGATTTATAGGCACCCTAGAATATGTGCAAGAATGAGACCAAACAATACAGCCTAATTAAAAACATGGGCAGACACCAATTGCAGAAAAAAAACAAATTCCTGAAAGCATCAGTGATTCATTTGAAAGTGCTGATAGGAAGCGACATGGATTATACTGTTTATAAATAGTAGGACTAAGCGCCCTCCCCTCTCTGAACTCTGGGGTACAGGTGTGGGGACACACATGAAAGACCCCCTAAGCTTATTTCTACTAGCTTAGGTTAAAAACTTCCCCAACACCCAAATTCCTTCCTTGCCCTTGGTATCGCTGCCACCACCACTAAACAAACATTTAGGGAGGGCCACTTGAAGCCCTCTCTTACCCAAAATATCCCCCTAAGCCCTTACACCCCCTTTTCTGGCAAGGCCTGAGAATAATAATAATACCCTAACCAGTTGGTTACAAAGTGAGCACAGACCCCCAAAGCCCTGGGTCTTTAGGACACTGAAAATCAGTCAGGTTCTTAAAAGAAGAATTTTATTTAAAGAAAAAGTAAAAAGAAATCACCTCTGTAAAATCAGGATAGAAGATAACTTTACAGGGTAACAAAAGATTCAAAAACACAAGAACCCCCTCTAGACTTAGTTTCAAAGTTACAAAAAACAGAGATAAACCTCCCTGTAGCAAAGGGAAAATTCACAAGCTAAACCAAAAGATAATCTAACATGCCTAGCCTGGCTTTACTTACTATTTTTGTAATATTAGAGACTTGTTCAGGATTGTTTGGAGGAGATGGATTTCTGACTGACCCCTCTCAGTCCCAAGAGATAAGACACCAACAAAGAGCACAAACAAAGCTTCCCCCCCCCCATCCCCAATTTGAAATTATCTTCTTTCCTCATTGGTTCTTTTGATCAGGTGCAAACCAGGTTATTTGAGCTTCTAAACCCTTTATAGGTAAGGGGGAATTTGAGGCTACCATTAGCTGTATGGTTATGACAGAAGTATTTGCTAATTCAAATAAATATAATTGACGGACATTTTAGGGAGGGTTATGCTGTTTTAGCAAAGCACCAAAGAATTTTAACACATGCTTTACTTTTAGGTATGTGAGTAGCCTCGTTGAACTTTTCGGCATGTGAGTAGCCTCATTAAGCCTCAGTAGGTTTCATTAACAAATCATAAAACATAAAACGCAATGTCTGATAAATAAGGAAAGAGAGAATTTATAAAGGGATTCTACTTGAAGAATGAAATTAAATGATAGGGCAATTATAGTCATGCCTCATATCCCATGTAATAATTTCTATTAGGTTATTCCTTTCTGTCAACTAAATTTGCTTTACAGACTATCCATACCAATGTTTTAGCTTTTTGAATAGTATTTTCTCTCTTCAAGAAGCTTCACAACTGTTAACTAGTTGAGCCTCATAAAACCACTTGAAGGCCCATAAATGTTAATATCTCAGTTTTAAAGAAGGCAAAAATAAGAGAATTGATAGAGGTTAAGGCCAAATTCTCAGAAGTATCCCCTCTCAGTTCCCAAAAGAGGCTCTGGGTGTCATAAATTATGAAAATTGAGGCACATAACATTAGTGGACACTTCTGAAAATGTTGGCTTAAGTGAGTTGTCCAAAGACACAAGGAAACTCAGTGACAGACCTGAAGGACACAAGTGGTCAAGGGGGGGTCACAAGTAGAACTAAGGAACTCCAGACTCTTCTTAGTCTTGTGCTCATCTGTCTCCCTCTGCTGCCTTCTCTCTCGAAGAGATTTTTCTTGTCTGTTGAAAGTGTTAATCCTGAGACTTTGTCCAGAGAGGATTTATGATGGACTTTCCCTTTTCTTCTCTCCCATCGCACCAGTGATTTTATTTATTTATTTATAGCAGACTTGCCCCCTTCTCATTTACAACATGATTTCTTCAAAAGCTCCTGATTGACCTATTTAAGTGTCTGCTGATGATAGCTAACAATCTGATCTGTTTAATTATTTAATGTCACATCATATATCTGTAATTAAGGGAGATATGAAACCCTTATGAATGACTCATGTTTTTTCCTGATATGACTCGCAAGCTTACTTGTTACTGTATGTGCTGTGTTCTCTGGCAAACTGCTCCTTTGCTCTCTTCTTGATTGACAGGTTTGATGGTGACCTGCATTTATCCTAGAACTTCCTCTTTCCCTCTCCTCCCTTCACTTTATTGTTGTTCTTCCAGATTCTTGGGAACAGGTTCATAAATCACATTGTGTGTTTCTGTGTACTCACTATGGATTTTTCACTTTTATTCTTTAAATCCTGTGGAAAATCCATGAACTGTAAGCAACACAATGAATTTTAATAAAGTGGATGCCAATACTTTGAATGTACTAGGTAATATACTATTATTTGCTTTCACATGGGATTAGGTTTGCAAAATGTGATGTTCTGAATAATCTAAAACATGCATATTTTGCATTCAGTCATACATTTTTTCTCACTCCCAATAAAATCAAAAACCCCAAACAAGAAAAGGGAATTTAAACATGTGCTTCCTGCCATATTCCAGTCTCTAAAGAGAAGGCTAGATTTGTAGTCACTGTGGTATCTGTCTTTGTTAAAATTATTTAGATTGCATTGGTGCCTAAAGCTCTCAACAAGGCTGGGATCCCATTGTAGTACGTACTGTATGAACATACAATAAATGACAGTCCATGTCCCAAAGAGCTTACAATCTGAAATACAAGACATAACAGGTGGTTGAAACAATCGATCAGGGAGGAAAAAGTTACCAATATTACAGGATAGGTTCACATAAATTAGCTGTGTGAACAATTCATAGCCAATCAGTAGTAGTGATCACAAATTACAGCTGAATGCTGTTGTGATTTTACATTGTAGCCATTGTTTTCAGATAGCCCTAGAAATTGCTGAAGTGACAAAGGGTCCTGTGGCACCTTAAAGACTAACAATACTTTTGTTAGTCTTTAAGGTGCCACAAGACCCTTTGTCACTTCTGCAAATTCAGACTAACATGGCTCCCTCTCTGATTCTAGAAATTGTTGCTCATGAACACTTGCTCATAGATTTGAAGTGTTTTTTTTCAGCTATCTAGCATCTCGAGTAATGCTGGAGAGTGCTAAACTTAAGGCAACTTCATCTTTTTCAGTAGAGTCAAATATAGTACACAGTTGCCAACTTTCATGTGGTAAATAAGCACCCTGACTTTCACGCCAAACCAGAAATCAAGCTAGTCACATTTCAAAACAAGCCAATCCCTAGAACCCCAACACTTTATGTGACTAGATTAGGGGTTGGCAACCTTGCAGGAGTGGTGTGCCATGTCTTCATTTATTCACTCTAATTTAAGGTTTCGCATGCCAGTAATGCATTTTAATGTTTTTAGAAGGTCTCTTTCTATAGGTCTGTAATATATAACTAAACTATTGTTGGATGTAAAGTAAATAAGGTTTTAAAAATGTTTAAGAAGCTTCATTTAAAATTAAATTAAAATGCTGAGCCCCCCTAGACCGGTGGCCAGGACCCAGGCAGTGTGAGTGCCACTGAAAATCAGCTCACATGCTGCCTTTGACACGCGTGCCACAGGTTGCCTTCCCTTGGACTAGATCCCCCCGGTGTGCAGTCTGCGACTGCGGTGGGCCCACTGTGCACTCCTGTGTCTCTTCCCCGCCCCCTGCCGCCCCTGCTTGCCCCTGTTTGCTGGGAGCTGATCAAAAAAAAAAGCAGCAACAAGCCACAAGAAGCAATAAGCTACAAGCCAAAAACTAGCCAACAAGCAACTCTCAAGCCAATTATGCCAAAAACAAGCCCCATTTCTGATTTTTTTTCTGCAGGTTTGGCATGTCTGAAATAGTATGGAGACATCCAGTCGTACTCATTGTTCTGTATTTGGCTTCATTTCTAAATAATCTTCTTTGCTGCGACAAAGCTCCTGTGAATCATTCCTGAATCTTTTGTGAAACACGTTGGGTTAATGTAGTTTTAGCACTAAAAGAAAAGAACACTGGGAGATTAACCGTTGAACACTTTTCATTTCAGGCAGTTATCCCCAATATAATTATTTTAAGAGGTCATCCTGGGTTTCAGATGTCACAGTGATGGCTGATATTAGATATGAGCCAATGATTGCACCACTATATCAATAAGTGGGGGTGGAGAGACAAAAATCTGCTCCCAGGCATAAGTGTTTGTGTGACATCTTTGTTCTCGTGGGCTGAACAAGATTTTTCTTCTACTTATGCCTCTTTTTTTAAGCATCTGTCTGATATTTGGCAGGTATATACATTTAGAACAAAGTCTATGCAGAAATAGTAAAGCTAGGAATTGAATAGAAATTTACTTTGAAGAACTTCACTCAAATACTGATCGTTTTCAGATATTTTCAGTTCACATTTGTGCCTCACTAATAATAGCATATTGATGTTGATTTCTAGAGAGAGTAAGTAATGTGTGTACAGCTGTGACAGCCCCATGGCTAACATGGCTGTCTATGAAGTCTTAATATTTCAGCCTTCTTATACTCATACTGAATCCTGCCAATCTGAGGAAGAATTCGTAGAGTTTAAACAGGTAATGAGGATAATTTGACACGGCATAGTCAACTGTGGCATTTGAAAGGTACTAGTTATTTCTGCTCTAACACAGCGTTTTATTTATTTTCATTTGTAAGACTCGGTGACAAGCTGTTTCTATTGTTCATGGGTTTGGGACTCCTTCATAAATAACAAGTGCTGAACTATTTAGGATGGAATAAGATAGGGGAGAGGGAATTGTAAAGAATAATATGGTGGCACTTAGGGAAAATTTAGGCTGAATAGCAAAAGAATCTTCTTGATATTGAAAATTATTAGACTGTGGAATAATCTACTGTAAGAAATGGCTGAAGTCCCTTTGTTTCTCATCATACACTAAACACTATCAAACTATAGATTGGACAACAAACTATAAAGTGCACAGTAGGTGGAAACCTGCACCAGCAGTTAGATTGAGTAAATGACCACCATTAATTGGCCTGTTTCCTCTTCAATGTCTTTAATCATATAGCATTTGGGAACAAGAGAAAATAACCATTACATGCAAAGATAAAAAAGGTAATGCAAAAAAGATGATGTTGATACAGGATAACATTTTCTAACTCTACTGAATGATTTAGAATCCAAAATCCCCTCTTCAAGGGCTCTGACCACAGGATTATTGAATCAGTATCTGTCTTTCTCTTTGGCCCAATGACTATTTAAATGACTTCAGTACTTAGGAGTCGAGTCTCATTGAAAATAAAATTGTAAATTTCATTTTGAAAAAAGTGGTTTAGGTATTAGGAAACTGAAACACAAGTGTAATGATGAAATTTAAAGCAAAAGTCTGCAACTTTATGAACTTTGAACTTTATTTTTGAAATTTATTGCACATTCAGGTTTGATTTTTCAGATTGAAAGTTCTTTGGCTTTGTGCACACAGACACTATATAATCATCTGTAAATCAGGTCATATAAGCAAACAGCTATGTGCAGACTTTTGACTGAAATTCAGACCCTCAGTAAAATGCACTGCATGACTGTCTTAATCCTACCTATAGCAGTGCAACATTATATCATCATATGTTCTCTGTTTTATATCCCAATCTGGAACTAAAAATAGCCTTCGTTTTCAAATCTCTTGACTAATTTATTTGTTATGAGCTGCATGTCTCTCCTCTAAGTAACTTGTACGCAGAAGTTCAAGGTGACTTAGATTCAGTTTGGGATTCCTTTCCAGAAGATAAAGAGGACAGATCTAGTTGTCTTTGTGCCCTTTTTACAGAATTACCTTGGATCTCAGTTTCTGGCGTCCCACTTTCCTTCCAGGTGCTGCTCCCACCCTCTTCCTTTTCCAAAGGGATTGAGACCATCCCAACTCTATAGCCACACTCATTGCTTTCTCCACATACAAAATGGGCCTGATCCAAAGCCCATTTAAGTATTTTCATTATCTTCAGTGAGCTCTAAATCAGGCACAACATGGGCATCAGACGATCTACTTCTCAATAAGCCAATAGCCTCATGATGCCTGTTTACCTCATCTTAGGTACTGAGTCTGTATCTGAGATTCCATACCAGTTCTTTTGCCATCTACAGTCCAGTCTCCTGACAGGAACTACCAGCCTGAAGAAAGTGTCAGGAACAGACCACAAGGGGTTAAGATGGGTCATCTTGTGTTTACCGTTTGTCCACTCAGAGGATTATGATGAGTATATATGATGTAGGTCTCTATCCTTGCAAGAGTCCTAACTTGCTTTGCTTCCCATTGGCCAGAAAAAAATCTCCCTCCTCCTCAGTACTACACCCACTATTTGCCCTAGTTGTGACAGGACTTTAAATCCATCCTAAGAATTAATCAGATTGACTTTTGGAGACGAAAAATAAAGATGATCACTTTCTGTCATTTTTGATACTTTACTACACCCAACTCCTGGGGGAATTCTGTGCCACTGCACATGTGCAGAATTCATGTCCCCTGCAGATTCTTTTTTTCTGTGTAGAAAATACATTGTGCTGGAGAGGTGCTGCAGTTACACCTTTTTCCCACGAAGGGCTGCTGTGGCACCAGAACAGAGAGCAGCTGGCTCACCAGCAGTAACACCCGGCTGTGTTCCTCATAGCATCCTGCCCATTGATCCAGGTTAGGAGATATGGGATATGGATGGGGGATACACAGAGTGTGCACATGGGCTGCTGGAGGGTCTCTCAGACTAGGGTTCAGAAGGACTAGTATGGGGGACAACCTGGGAGAGGAACTGAATAGGAGCGGGGATACAGGGCCATATGGAGATGGCATGTAGGGGGTGACTCAAGGGGGGTGCAGGGATGGGGAGAAAGGGGATGCAGGGACATTTGGGTACAGGGACAGATGTGCCTGACTGAATGGGACAGACTAGGGGCCAGCCAGGGTCTGCATGGGGGAGGCTCCCCAACTCCCTAATGATCCCTCCCCTCCAAAAAAGCTTGTTCCATACTTCTCCCACCCACACCCAACCACCCTCCAGGTTTACTCCCAGGCTCCTTCCCTCTTCATCAGCTCCTCTGTTACCCCTGACTCCTCCCAAGCCTTTGCATTGCTTCTGAGGGGTGTGGGAAATACATTTCTGTAATGTAGTTTACATGAATTATTACTCAGAGTTCTGTATTAATATGCCTGGTAGGGAATCTATTTATCAAAAAACATTTCCTGAATCTTTTTTGTTGTCTGTATTGCTACAGATATATTTGCTGACAAGTATTTTGAAATAAATTACCAAAATAATTGAAACTGGGGTGATTAGACTGTGTGTTGTTTTGACAAATAAAATGTGGAGAATTTTGTAGAATTTTTATTTTTTTGATGCAGAATTTTTAGTTTTTTGATTCAGAATCCCCCAGGAGTAACACCCCCAGCTATCATGTCTTGAGGGAATCCTCTATCCACCCCTCCTCATTTTCTTCATTCCCTTTTCTATTACCTTTTTTCTCTCTCCTGCAGCTCAAAGTAAACCCCTTCTTCATAATGAAATAAAATCCAAGTACTTAATCCTTACCTGATACCACTGAGGACTCTCCCCAAGTATTCCTGTGCCAAGTCTGCTCTTGAAGTGCTTGTCTAATTAGCACTCTGCATGTGCTACAGGTAGAATGGGAAGTGGAAAGCTGATTAGACAAGCGCTTGACTTCAGGAGAAGACCAGACATCGGAAGAGTCAGCTTTTCATGCAGGGGGCCTTTCTATAGGCTGATGGTAAGGAAAGGGAGTTTGAGTGTTTAAAAGGTGGAGTACAAATATCTCCTATAAAATCATTATGCTTGCAGCTGAATTAAGGGTATTGGCAAGGATGAGAGACATATGAGGTGAATGATGCAGTTTATTTTACGAATGAACAGATGGTTTTAATAACAAATTGTGTCCTGTAAATTCTTTGTTCATACTGCACCTGAATTATTTTACAAAATACTGTTTTAGTTTATGGTGTCTTGTTCGATGATGAGACAAAATTCATTGTAGTATATTATCAATTTTTGTAAACAGAGGAGAATCAAAAGACTTTATTACAAACGGGGTTCCTTAAAATGATTAATTCTGAGTGGCAGTGCAGACTGGATCAAGAAGTCTCTTTCCCATCCATTCCTGTTATTTCCTTTCATGAAACAGAAGCTTTGAACAATCATGCACATCTCATTAAGGGATGGAAAAGCCACTATGACCTTGATTTTTTTCTTTTCTTTTCAGAGGTGCCCAGAACCCACAATTCAAACTCGAAGTCAGTGAGAGCTGTGAAACTCAGCTCCTCTGAAAATCAGGCTCCAAAAGTGAAAAAACATTTTGATTGGTTTCATAGTGTGCTGCCTTTTGGTCACATTTCAATGCATTGTGGAAGTGTGCATATAGCTAGATCAGGGGTAGGCAACCTATGGCATGCGAGCTGGCGGCACATGAGCTGATTTTCAGTGGCACTCACGCTGTCCGGGTCCTGGCCACCAGTCCACGGGGCTCTGAATTTTAATTTAATTTTAAATGAAGCTTCTTAAACATTTTTAAAACCTTATTTACTTTACATACAACAATAGTTTAGTTATATTAAAGACTAGAAACGTTAAAATGTATTACTGGCACGCAAAACCTTAAATTAGAGCGAATAAATGAAGACTCGGCACACCACTTCTGAAAGGTTGCCGACTCCTGAGCTAGATCATTCAATTTATGAAGCATCGGTAAAGCATAAGTGCTTAATTATTTGTATCTCCAAGCCTTAAAGATTGAAGCACTGATAAAGAAATTAAATGAAAAAAACCTCCTATTAGAGGTTCAGCTAATAGGAAAAAAGTTGGCTCAGGGCTAATGGTGATTTATGGGAGAAAGTGGAGGGATATCAGTGACTATTCTAAAATAATGTAGAATATTTCCTAACAACTGTTTTAATAGTGATATATAAAACATCATTACAAATATAAATAATTACCAGACTATTGTGTCTTTGTGAAACCAGGTACAAAAAAAATAAAGTGGCTGACCTCATAATCTTGTTCTTTATTGAAGACTGGTTTAAGAAGAAGTAAAAATATTGCATATGCTGTAGACACATTCCGTTTTTAAAGCCCTTCACTTTGGTCTATCCCATTTGGCAGTGATTTATTGTGTGAATAACTTTCAGTGGAGACTACTATCTTAGTAATATTGTAAATCTAATAAATTGCAATTGGTTTAAATACACCTCCCATCTTATGGAAGAAAAATGTGCATATTAAACTTTCTAGAGGATTGGAAACCTAATTAAATTAGATCAGAATGCTCCCAAGTGTGATCTCTCTCTCTCACCTCTGCCAATACCATAATTTGTTTATCAACAGAAAAGTAAAAGTAGTGATAGCCGTAGAGGTTCTTAGAAGACAACAGGGGAATATATTTTTCTATGTTAATTCAGTCCGCTTGATTTTTATTGAAAAACCCAGAAGTCCAGCAATTTAAGCAGAGGACTTAAAGTCAGGCCTCGAGGGTTCTATCCCAGCACTACCACTGATTCACATTGGTCCATATTTACAGGGATATTTAGATGCTCAGAGATGCAGATAGGCACCTTGTGAGATGTATAAAAGCGCCTAAGGAAGTTAGGTGAGTATGTACCATTTAAATCAGTCTTTCTGCATCTTTAGGTGCTTAAATATCGTAAATCTGGCCTGTTGTGACTTTGTGAGAGGAGTGTAAGGGAGTGAGATGCCCAAATCCTACTGACTTCCAAAGGTGCCTGCCTTTGATAGTCACAGCCTCCTTTCGATTTGCTGATCTGAAAACTAGCTATAATACAATCCTGGAGCCTTAAACTTCCACCCATCATGCAGGAATTCAGTGGTGTTAAGTGAAAATCACCCCATGAGATAGGGGAGTAAAAACCTCCAATTCTTTATTCTCTATTTGAAAGAGATGTTATGGAATTCAACATTTTGGAACTGTTGTGAGATCCTTTGATGAAAAGTATTCTGTAAGTGTAAATTATTATTAACTTTGCCTATTATATACGATGTGTGACAAAGCTCCAAGTTTGTACTTGTGGGTCCTGCGCTTCCTGGCAGATTTGGGGCCTCAGAAACTCATCTCAGTCCCCAGAGTGACCTCCCTTTCTCAGTATAATTGGCAAGAGTCACCACCTAGTGAGTTACCTTCATCACAGGCCAGTATGGAAGATGGAAAAAGTGGGGAGCCCAGGCCCGCCCTCTACTCCGGGCTCCAGCCCAGAGACCCTAATAGTATCAGCTAAGATGGCTGACCTTTTATCCACAAAACACAATACAATTCCCTGGGCTACTTCCCCACAGCAGTCCCCGCTTCTTCAAACTCCACTTCACCCTTACCTCAGGGCCTCCTTCCTTCTGTATGATATGTTGTCCACCACTCAGTCTCACCAACAGCACAACTTCCTCTCACAGTTCCTGACACCCACACCCACCTGACTAACTGGGAGGTTTTTATCTGGTCTCAGCCAGTCCCTGACTGGTTTCAGGTGTCCCAATCAGGCTAGCTGTTTCTACTCCTTTCTAGAAGGTTCTTAATTGGCCCCAGGTGTCTTGATTGGCCTGGAGTAGTCTTTGTTTGGCTATCCAGGGAACAGGGACCTGCACATCCTGAGACTAATATACCTGCCTTCCAGCACTCTCCTATATCCTTCTGGACTGACTCCATCACAGATGATAGAAATTAAACTACAATGTGGTACTTTTCGTAAGCGTAAAGGCCATTTTTTTCCAGAAGAAGTAGTAGCTATAACATAATTCACACTTCCAGAAAAGGATAATGGCAGCAATATAATCCTCATTCAGGAAAGCTCCGAGGCTTTGGATAGGATAATGATTATAATGAGTAAGATTGTCCATCTCTAATAATAGAAAGTTTATAAGTTTAAATAGCTCTGTCAAATTTAGAGGTAACTGAAACTCTCTATTTAATGACTCTGATAGTGTGTGAAATAGAAATTGCACATGACATTTTTACTGTGTATAAATCAAAGATAGAAGAGAAGACTGAAAAAAAGCACCAAGATATCTAAAAGGAATTCTGAGGTGAGGTTGAGATCCATTTGTTTAGGTACGCAAAGAAGGATTTGGCTGCCACAGATGTGGAGCAGTGCTGTAATAATTTAGAATAATGTATATTGACTAGGTATTTAGGATGTTTACTGTTGGTTTAGTTTAATAGTGTGCTATAAGGAAAAAGCATACAGGAAGGAAACAGTGGCTCCAGAAAAGTAACTTCTTGGTGCACACTTAAGAGTTGCTGTAAGAGACAGTGCCTGACTATTAGCTGTGAAGATGTTACATCTGAGTTCCAGTTGTCTTACCACACTGCCTTGGTCCAGAAGGCCAAAAGCTCAGGCACTGACAAAAATAAAGGCATGCTGGCTGGGGTAAAAGGACTCCCACTCTCTCTCTCCAGAGATTGGGAAGGTGTTAAGACTGACACAGGCACTCACTGGAGTGTTAGAAGAAGCTCAGCATGCCTAGGCTACCGGTAGAGGACAGTATAGCCCTTTGTGTGAGATAGTATGCTTGTTGTTTCAAAATACTTCTTCTCTTTGTCCCTACTGTTGAAATTAATCAATATTTTTGTGACACTTCCCATGATACACTAGGGCGTGAGGCACCTCACTATTACCTGCCCTTAGCATGAAGCAGCCTTGGCTGTCCCTGCTATGGATCAGTTCTCTGAATCCAGCAACCTCTCCAACACAGGGACTACCTTCCAGACCTTCTCCAGAGCTTTGTGTCTCTATAAAGGTAGCAGTAGGCACACACCAACTGCTACGGTCTCGGGATGTTCCCTGCAGTGTTCAGCCCCCTTATCTGATGAACGCTCAAAGAATTACGAGGTCTTTTGTCCCCCTACGGACAGTATATACACGAGCTTACAAGATTCAATTCAGGACCAGCACTTTGCTTAACACCACAGCACTGCGATAAACTTCTTCTTTTCACTATAAATATATCATCCAAGACTAGAGATTCAGGAGATAGTGAATAAGGATATTGGAAACAAATGCTTACATATAAAACAAAATCATAATATATTTCTAGAGACTAAACTTAACTAAAATGTTAACCTCATGTCAGAAGAAACTTCTCGTCCAAAGTCCTTTTGAGCATTTTCAACCAAGGTTGAGATCCTGTTTTCATGAATGTAAATGCATTGTCTATTTACTTCCTTGGTGCAGGATGACAGGGTGTCTTCTTTGCCTTCCAGAAATACCCCTGAAGTTCACTGTCTTTACTCATGGATAGGATAATCTCTTGTGGCATGTTTTTTCCTGTGTGCCCCTTTCCCCTTGATTCCATACCTTTGTTATCCATTTGCATACTGTGATAGAGGAGGGTCAGGGAGCTGCGATAGAGTGCTTGAGGGGAGATATGTAAGCTCAGAGCTAATTGAGGTGTGGCTCCCTGTGGACTAGGGAAGGTTGCAGGTTGATTGGAACACCTGCAATCAATTAAGGCCCTGCTAAGAACCTAATAAAACCACCTGCTTCAGGCAGACAGGGGAGGAGGAAAGGAGTTAGAGCAGTGAACAGTTGGAGGAGAGTTTGGAACCAAGACCACCCAGATCCTAGGTAAAGAGACACTTGACCTGCGTAGAGAGAGGGCAGGAAGCCCCACAAACTGAAGGGTAGGAGAGGGAAGTAGCCCAGGGGAAGGAATAGCTACTTCAGGTAGTTTACCGCTATCCTCAGGGCCTCTGGGCTGGGACCCGGAGTAGAGGGTGGGCCCGGGTCCCTCCCTCTCCACTCCCCCTCCTCTAGGATACTAGTGGGGCAGTTAATACCCTATTCAGGGGCAAGAAATAGTTCCCTGAACCCCCCACAAGAAGAGAAGGCGCGGGACCCATCATAACAGTGCCAGCAGTTTGCTACAATACAAAGGCCAGTGTTATCCATTGTGTTATCTTACAATGCTTAGTTTATATCCCCACAAAGAGGTGAATAAACATCTGTTATCTGACAGAAAACCTGTTTTTCACGTCTGATGGTGAGTAGTATCTTGATTCGGACTCTCAGCACATATTTTCAGTGTGTGAGTGTATGTGTGTATATACACACACACAACTCCCTATGAGTATACGTACATGCATTTCACAATGATAATTATAACCAGTGTGACACCGGCTTTCATTTGGGACTTCACATGATCATAGATGCTGGAACTAGGAGGGTTGGGGGGAGGATTCCATCTTGAAGTGGATTCCATCATAAATGGGGCTTACAGTTTGATTCAATGGCTCTGAGCACCCCTATTATACAAATTGTTCCAGCACCTTTGCACATAACATTCGTTGGTGATTATTCATACAATAATCTGGATATTCGTGTAACCCTCTTGCCAGTTGGCATTAAGAGGTTCTTGGATCACCACTCTGGTTTAAAGAAGACTGCTCGGTCACTGTGTTAACCAGACTCATGGAAGAAAGGACCACAGATGCCTAAACTCAGCTAGACACACTGGGTAAACCTGTTTGATACACAAGGTTCTGTAGCTCAAGGCTTGGTCTAAGGTCTGATTACACTTGGAGCTGGGGGTGTGATTCCCAGCTCACAGACATGCTTACTCTAGCTAGCACAGTAAAAATAGTAGTGTAACCACAGTAGCATGGGCAGTGGTGTGGAGTGGGAGAGGCTAGGAGCCACAAGTACAAACCCATCTGGACCCCTCTCGCCATTGGCCATGCTACTTTGACTGCACTACTATTTTTAGCATGCTAGCTTAATGAGAGCTAGTGTGAGTATGGCTCCTCAAATGGGAAATCATAATCCTAGCTTATAGTGTAGGAATCCCCTTAAAGTAGGGGAATTGCAGAATTCTACCTCAGGAGAAGTAAAGACATGAGCCTGTTAGTCGGGGGGATGCACTCAGAGATCAGAAAGGGGGCAGAGATCCAGCTAAACCTGTAACCATGCAAATGTCATCCTCGTAAAGTATTATCCACTTTCATGCCAGAGACATCATGACAGTGCCTAGCAAAGTGTTCAATATACTGTAAGTGGGGGAGAAAGAGGAGAAGGCTGGCAGACACATCTGATGCCACTCAGAGGGGGAATGGATCAGAGATTTTGTTTTAACCGTATCCTCTAGGGATGGCTACCACTTACCTTTAGCTTGAAACTCGAGTCTATATCATATATTTTTTATTATATTGGACAAAATTCCCATTCAAATGCACTGAAGGCATTCTTTTTTTCTTCAAGAAAAGCACATGTAGTTGGTCCTGACACCAGATTTCATGAACAATATAAATCAATATCCTTACATAAAAAGAAACCTCACTGGGTCTGTCTTTCCTAGCAACTTTTAATCTAACTGTTCATGTGACAATAATGAAATAACTGTTATCAGAACAAAGGACAACAGCAGCTATGTCTACACAAGAAAGAAAAGCCTACAGCTGGCCTGAGCTTGCCCTCTTGTGGTCATGGGACTTGGACTGCAGGGCTGTTTCATTGCTGTGTAGACTTCTGGGCTCAGGCTGCCACCCAGGCTCTAACACCCTGCATGGTGGGAGATTTCCAGAGGTCAGTCTCCAGGCAAAGCCCAGAAGTCTACACAGCAATGAAACAACCACTCAGCCCAACCCCTGCAAGTCTGAGTCGGCTGGCATGGGCCAGCCATGAGTTTTTCTTAGCTGTGTAGATATAGCCAGTGTTATCCTTAAAGTTGTATCATTGCACATATTTAACCAAAAACAATATCACCTGCAGGAGCCAGTTTTATTTGTCATGTTCAGTCTCACCACCTACTGAAATATGAAATATGGTGTGTCTTTCAGCCTGTCACCTCAGGATTGTTTGTAATAGCCACTGGCAACTGGGTCAGTTTATTGACCTCTACTATTTACTACTAATGGAAGTCTGCGCCATTTCAAGTGTGCAGAAAAGCTCCTACACTTCATTCTACTGCCTGTTGCAGGATGTTCATTTAACTCTATGATTTAAAATGAAGAACATTTGGCTAATGAGAAGGCAGCTGTTCACTTAGATGAATGACTCATACAGACATATTTATGGTGCATAACTATTTTTCAAGCCTGTAGAAACTTAAAAAGAAAAATGAAGACAGAAAAGGAGATGTTTTTGCTACTGTCCATGAAAAATGTTGATGACTGAACCCTGTTCTTATTTAACAGCTTCTCTTTCAAAACTGAATGACAAGTAAGTAAATCTGAATCTTAACAAATATTTCTTGGAGAATAATAGTGTAATGTAGCACTGCAAAATAAATTACTCCATTTTGGATATACTTTATTTCATATGGAATGACTGATTTGCAACCAATTACAGCATGAGGTGGCATTAAATGTACTATAGTTGGGACCAATTAGCTGAGGACCAAAGGAGTTGTCTTTAATCTTTTCGTCTTCTTATGAGATGCTATATAAATATGGTTCAAATACAAAAAGAGAAAAACATTTTAACCTGCCTTCTACATTGCATAGATTCCATTTCAATATATCATTATTGCAAAATTTCAGAAGTACCATATTCATATAATTGTAAGAGCCAATCCTCAGCTGGTGTAAGTCATCTATACTGATTGATGTCAACTAGGATTTGGACCTTGAGTCTGTTATGGATGATATAGACAGTAGTGGTTGGAACTGTAAATTTATGGGATTCTTTCAGTGAATCTGTGTTGCCCCATGTTTTAGTGCATCTCTTTTGGTTATTTTTTAGCTAGCTGAGCGCTGCAAGGCATCTTCTAAATTCCTTTTAACTCACTCTGCTGTCCCCATCTGTGCAACAGACAAAATGTGTATCTCCTGCTCTGAGGTATTGCTCATCAGTTCTTTCTCCCTCTCTCTCCTGCCTAGATTAGCACAAACTCTTCTTGGTGTTAGATTAGTGGCCCATACCTGGGATACGTAGACTATAAACATAATGGGGAAATATATCCAGATCAAAGAGGGAAATTTAAGAGGAATATTTTTGTTGCTTTTGTTCTCTGTCTCTTTCTCTTCAATTCTGTCTCTTCACATATTTGAAATTATGTAGAGCAAACAGTGCCTGCTGCTTTAAGATTTGTAGGACCGTTAGTGCCACTTTGTGCAAAGTAGCACTCTAGAGGATTAGGCAGCTGAGCAGTTCTCTTTAATTCTGTACTCATCATATTCAAGAATATTTCTAAAAGCTGTTGTTTAAAATATGTAACCTTTAAATGCTTTAAGCTCTACAACAGCTGTTTCCAGTAAGTGTCTGAAAAGACCCAGGCTTCTCTTTCATGTAAATAAGGTAAACTTATGTTCAGAAGAAATTACATGAATACATTCTACCATTGCCTGTTATTTTTCTACTTCATCGGTGTAGAGAGCAGATAGGGGTTTTTCTGTTAAATAATGAGAACACAATTTAAAGTCTTAAAAATACCCTTGAATGGAAGGAGAGCAGAGTCATTTATATAACACAGTTACTGTTGTTAGATAATATTCAGGTGCTTAAACAGAAATACTGAGGTGAATTGGTGTCTTGTCACTAACAGAAAAACTACACAATGATGGAGATGACAAGACCTACTACAGTTTATAAGGTTATTCATAAAGAATGACTTTGGGATAGAGTTTCAACTGAGCTGAGAATCACTCAGTACAGCAGGAGGGGACTATAACCCACTCCCAATTCTCTGTCTGGTCTTGAATGAGTGTAGGTTAAAGACTGTAGGGTTGCTGTAAATTGTGCCAGCTATAAATGCTTTCCAACGGACTATCAGGGGATGGCAAAGGGACAGTATAGTCCAGCCACACATCTGAAGGCCTCTGTTCCAGTGGCCATTTCATGGTCCTGTATGAACCAGCTGTAAACTCACAGGGAGTTCCCTCAGACCAGGGGATTGCCTCCTAAAGAGGTGTGTACAGTTTCCATTCTTTTACACTGCCTGAGCTACAAGAGAAAGTGAAGTGGGGCTGTGAATTTGGCCCTGTATTATTGTTTAGGTGCTTTCAACTTATAGGCTGAGCAAAGAGAATAGAAGATCAAGTTCAGTGAAACAAACATACACACACATTTTAAAACTATTATTTGAATTTAACTGAAATTGTCGGATGAAATGTCAGTTCTTTTCAGGTGAATTGCATTTCTTATTCATATACTACAAAAGCTTATGACTTCTGAAGAGGTGAACTGAACATGTATGCATTAGAAATCCATGTGTTCTAAAGGAAAAATAAATAAATAGACCAGGAGTGGGGAAAGTGAGAGAAAAGTCTTGTAGTCCTAGGATAAGTGTTATGCTTTGTTCTATTTTGAACATATTCCTGCTCCTATTGGAGTCGATGGGAATTTTGACTGACTGAAATGGGAACAAAAGCAAGCTCTTTTACCGATTTTTTTTTAAATCCTTTATGCTATGCAGTTCTCTGAATCATGAGTCAATTATACTTGAGACTGCCGCATCATGTCGTGCTTGTCCTGTTACTTAAAACCCCAAAGATCATCCTTATAACACCCTTCTGCATGTATTTTATATTAAATTTCATACGTTCTGCAATGCTCTGGGATAAAAATGTTACAACATGCCTTTAAAAACAGAGATAACAGGCTGGTTTGGGGAAATGGGAACATCCGCAAACAGAGAGGTTTGTTACTACTTGATTGCCTAGGGGTACACATTGTCTACCTACCCACTGGCCTAATTCTCTATTATTTGGTTTGATTCCCCATTTTACAGATCCCATCACTGTATCAGGCCATGTCATACGTAGTTACCCTGGGCTGACTGACAAATTATCCCGATAATCAAAATAAAAGGGGGAAAGGCTACCAGAGGCTGAAAAAATATTGGTGGAAAGTCTGTAATGTATTTAGAATATGAAAATATATTCTATATCAGCAAGATTTCACCAGCATAAAAAAAATGGATAACCAAGCTAAAGGACAATTGCAGCTACTTGTAAAATACAAAGTTTAATTTGCCTAGCATACAATAGCTGTCCATCTCCAGCTAATATTAGTTGATTTAGAGAATTGCTCCAGGAGAAACAGTATTCAAATTGGAAGGTCCAGGAATAAAATATTTTAATTAGAATATGTTTATGAGAGTTGCTGGATCTAATTAATCTTTTCTTTCCTTAACACTTCATGTAGACTCCATCACCCTCTGGAGCATGCCACCAGTAGAGGATTTCCTCTGGCACATTATAGCCCATCTTGTCAATTTGTAAAAAGAACAAAACTCTCTGTACTAGGAATAAAGAGGAAGTTGGCAGACTGACAATTTAGCTACAATCACTCTGTAACTATATTTCACCCAGACAGCAAACAGCAGTAACAAGATACGTAAAGTATCCGAGTTACAAAGCAAATGAAAGTTCTCCACACACCCTAGGTATTACTATACCAGCAAACTACTAAGCAGAATAAATAGGGGAAGTAAAATTCTTCTTCTAATCTGCAATGAAAATAATATGCATTTTATAAAGGTGTCTCCTGCTCTTGTTGTAGTGTCAAAGGAATTAAGATGAGCCAAAGAACACAAATACAGCACAGGAGTTCTAAGGGAGTGTAGGGGGTCGCCACTGGGGCTCGTCCCTCTGCGGGGCGGTTGGGCACCAAACCACCTCGCTACACACCCCTCAGCCGGGTTGGGGAATACCCGGGCCCGGGGCTCAAGTGCTCAGCCAGGCCTGAGCAGCGTCAGTTTGGAAAGGCCCAGGCCCTGAGGCAGGGCAGGGCCACAAACACAGGGGAGAGTCAGGGGCTCAGACCCTCAAGCAGGGGCTGAGCAGCAACAGTTTGGAAAGGCCCAGGCCCTGAGGCAGGGCGGAGCCACAAACACAAGGGAGAGTCAGGGGCTCAGACCCTCAAGCAGGGGCTGAGCCACACCAGACAGCTAGGAATGACAGCTGGCTGAGGGGGAGACTGCCACCCACGGTTAAGGGTGGCAGGGGGGACGCAGGCCCACCCGCTCCACTGCGTCCCGGCCCGGGGCCCTAGCAGCGGTTACAGGCCAGCTGCAGTCAGTGGGGATCCTGACGGCAACACACTGACATAGGTTCAAACTCATTCCCCGGGCCACTTCCTAACTCCCCCTCAAAGGGTACCTGGTGAGGCGTGGTGACCTCCATGGGCTCCTCCGAGTCGCTGTCTGGAGGCAGAGGCGGCAGCTCCGCGGAGTAGCATGGACTGGGGAGGCTCGGTCCCTCTTCCTCCGGGTAGTGGGCGCAGGGCAGACTGGGAAGCTCCTCGGGGTAGCACGGACGGGGTAGGGTCGGTCCCTCTTCCTCCGGGTAGCGGGCGCAGGGCAGGCTCCGCCAGTTCCCGGGGTAGCATGGACTGGGTCGGCTCGGACCCTCTTCTTCCGGGTAGCGGGCGCAGGGCAGGCTCGGCCAGTTCCCGGGCTCAGGCTGGGTCACCGGGGCTTCCCGTTCAGGAGCTCTGGCTGTGGCCTCTGGTCCCTCCGTTGGCTCCCTCTGAAGTGAGCTCCGGGGCCGAGCTTTTATACTTCCGGGTCGGCCAGCTGACCTCTGGGGGAGGGGCGCAGGTTTCTCCAGCTCCGCCCCCTCTTGCCTCTGGGGAGGCTCGTCCCTCTGCGGGGCAGTTGGGCACCAGACCGCCTCGCTACAGGGAGTTAAAGAGAATTTTGAATACTGTATTTGCATTTCATATCAGTCTCCTAAAATGTTAATGAGGATATAGAGCAGATAAATGTTTACATAGACAGAGTTAGCTTTTTGTTAGTATTTATTTTTGTATATATCATCTCTTTGTAGTGTCTGAATATGTGAGTGTGTAATACATATACTGTGTTAATATAATCTTCCATAAATGTGAATTTATTAATTCTGAGAAGTGTCCTTGAGCCTTGAAATTGTCTGTCAACCAGGCCAGCATGGGCAATGGCAGTACAAATTCCCCACAATGCCTTGCTGACATGCCTTAAATGTACCAAGAGATTTGTCAGCTGAGGTTGTGGCTTTCTGATGTGAACATCTCTGCTGTAACTGGGCTGAAGACCAATATGGTCATTTTACATAGGCCACAAGATGGTCACCAGAGTTTAACAACTTTGTCACTACAAAATTTGGCAGAATTTGAGATGGTAAAAAGGTGCCAGGTTCTATAACATATTGTTTTTCCTTAAACATTTCCTCTGTTTTCCTGTGATGTTAATAAAATGTAAGTATCTTTGTTTTCTGCTATCAGTTTAATTAGGGTCATACAAGCTAAAACTCAATTGTTAGAAATAGTATCATTGGATCTTGCTCAGTTAAACATTTATTTTAGAAGAGATTATATTACTAGCTGACCAGTGCCTTACGTGGATAAAACACTAACTGAAAGAACACCAGTCTCCCATAATTCTTTAATATGTGTGTAGCTAAACCTATCTTTCAGGTGCATGACAGGGTCTAACTTGTGCTACTGCTGAAAAAATGTATTGTGGACTGCAAACTTGTCCCAATTGTGAACTGTAGTACTCAGCCTTAAAATCTTTCCAATGTTGACTTAAATGACTAGGTAGCATTCCCTCATAATTGACAGTATTTTTATATTGAGGTGATATTAATTAGTTATCTGAGTCACTGAAATGTTTTTTTAACAATGACCACTCTATATCCTTCAGAAGTACCAGCTGAATTAATAAATGTTGCCAACTTCCTGGCATGGACTGACTATTAGTGGAAATGTTTAAATCTCTAAGATTTATTATTGAATAAGGTCTTAATAATCCAAAATGATAATCTTCTATTAATAATTTCTGACCATTTGTATTAGTAGTCCTTTTCTTAGAGGTTCAGAGGATAAAACTTCCCGATGAGAGAGAATATTATTTTTCCATCTTAGTTAATTATGTTAAATTGACCTGCCCGTTTTTTCTGTGCAGCATGGTAATTCTAGCCATATAGAGTGCTTTGGTTGGGGCCTTCAGTTCATTTTGCGTTATTAATGAAAATAGATTGGATTTTGGAAAGAGGGCATCTTGGACTATGGAGACCCAGTACATCTTCAGTTGGTGCCCGATAAAATTTATAGAATTTTTTTCATCATATAAACTTGTATTTTAAGAAAAAAATCCTCTTCTAGTTCATTATCTTAGCCTTTTGTAGGAGGCATGATGATGATTACTGTTCAATTTCGCAACTGATGTTATTGCTGCTATTTTTGTTGGAAATCATATTCATGCTTACTCACGCAAAATCAAAGAGGAAGATGATAAATTTAACAGGAAAAACAAGGATATGCTTGAGATAAAGAAAAATCAATGGCTGCTGGTTTCATAGATTATATAAAGTACAATTACTGCACTTTGTCAAGGTGGATTTGAATCCAGACAAATTATGTATAATCAGATGTAACCAAGGGATCTACATATGTGGAACATAAGATTAGAAAAGGGCACGCCTGGTTGACTGGGAGAGAAAAGAATGAAAATTATTTGACCAATTAGTGGAGAAATGAGCTGTAAAAAACTGCTTTAAAAGTAAACCTGGAGCTCTAAAAATATAAATGACCTAAATGCATTTAAATTAAAATCAAGAAATTATACTTGCAAGTTGCATGGTTTGATCACAAAAGTCATAACTTCTATGATTTTAATCATACAGTTGTGATGAGAATAAGGGAGGGGGTGTGTGTGGAGAGGTGTTTAATAAACTAGGTTCTAATAGTTAAAAATTAAAAACAAGTTAAAGACCCAGATCTGAAATGGTCCTAAGTAAAATGGGAGATGGGCTCAGGGTTTCTTATTCAAAGGGACATCTGATGCACCTGAAGTGTTTGAGGGCAGAGGACTGGTAAAATATTTATTTTAAGAAAGATCAGATCTGGGTCTCTGATTTTCCATTATCCTCCCCCCACAATTTCATTATTTTGATTACTGTTGCAGGCTGCTAGACCTTTGGTTCCAAAAATCACAAGCCTCTGTCACTTGAGGTAGAGAACAATCTGTTAATTGTAGTATTATTAAGGCTTATTATTAATAAAGTTAGTTACTTGGTACTAAGGCTTACTAAGCTTATTCTTAATATTATAAAACACTGTAAGACAAGCAGTAGAGCACAACATAATCACAAACATTGGTGCAGGTTTGACATTTTAAGCAATAAAGATAGGCTTGGAAGTGTCTTACACAACTGAAAATTAACATCAATATCCATTGAAATTATAAAAAATAAAAACTGAATTCTGCCAAACCTAAATAAAGGGCAGCGGTACATATAAACAGTGCATTATGTCAGCTTTAAATGTGTTACCCATTCTAATGAATTGAATCTTTTTGAATAAATGTAGTCTATATGACTCAGTCTCAAAACAGTGCAAAAACATTTTTAGGAAGAGGTGTTAAATTCCATAGATGGAAAACAACAAGTTTAGGTGACCTGTGGAGGAAATTTTGTAAAACACTAGCAGCTTTGCCAATGCATCCTGTATTTATACTGCATAATTTCTCATTATTAAAAAGAATTTCTAAGAATCCATTTCAACAATGCTAATTATCTATAAAGAATCCTACTGAATGTAGCTCAGAGAGTTAAATTTAGCCTGGATTTACACTGACAACAGGGCTTTGGCAGCAGAGAGGGATCTAAAGGAAGGTTGTTGCAGTAGAAAGCAGGGGCAGTTTTCCATCTCTGAGAGAGGGTTATGGATGTCCAACAGTTGAGCACTGCCCAGAAATTGCTGTGTTGGCGAGGAAGAGTGGGATAGCCAAGGTGAATCAGCTCATCCTTTCAGTATCATTATTAATGGGGCCACTTTAGAGGTTTGACAGGAACCTAAAACTGCTCTCCCCTGCTGAGAAAACTCAAACAGTAGATAGTGGCAATACTGCCACCTGCTCTCTGCTAGAATCAATCCCACTGAGTGAGCAGGTGTATGGGGGTGCAACGGCTCTTCCCTGCATCAACTTGAGTGAAGCTGGCCTGTAGATTTTATTATTATTCTTTGTATTTTATATGATCTTTAAGATATTGACTAAAGTTCTGCAAAATGATTACAAAAAAAACCTATAAAGAAGATAATTCACCTGTACCAATGTGATTCTCAAGCCGAATCTGTGTCAATAATTTCCTTTAATGAATGCCCTTAAACACAATGTTCTGAGTTAAAGTGATGCAGAGGGATTTAACTGTCTGATCCCCAGTGGTTGAATAATAGTTGTATGTCTGTATTTCTCTCCCTCTGCCCTATTCCTCTCCATTATCTCCCATTCTGAAGATGGAAAAATTACACCCATATGTTTCCATTATACCATTCTATTGCAACATCACTTGATAAAGGAAAATCTATTGTCTTGGTGGACTAGGAATATTGAATGTATTTTTCATGCTAAGTAAACTTTTACCAGTGACATTAGCATCAGAAATTGGAACATAGTATTTGTCGTGATGCATCAGACCGTTGTCCATAAAGTATGAGAAGCTGGTTCTAGAAACATCCATTATCTGTTACTGTAGATCGGGGATTATAAAAAGTCCACAGTGCACCAGGTGGTCAGTTTATGTCTCAAAACCCAAGTTTTAATTTGGTTGTAATATTCTTCCCTTTTTTAAAAAATGTAGCCACAGTATTTGCATTAGCCTGCTGAAATGGTTGTTTCTACAGATTGTCTCATTTTCTTTTATTTATTCTAAGTTTTGCTGTCACTGAATTACTGATCAGTTTTCACTAGAGATGGGCCGACATCATTAGAATTTGATCTGGACTTCAAATACACAAATCTCAAGGGTTTAAATCTGTAGTATTGCTTCTGCCCATTAAAAATAGGGCCAGAAACAAGAATTGGATCCAAATCAAGGTTTAGATTCCAACACACTCTTATGCCCTCACAGCATGTATGTAATTTTTGCTGTACTTTTCAGAGTGTGTCACACTCACGTTATTTTTCTCTTTCCAAACTGAATATTCCCAGTTTTTGCAATCTCTTGTTGAATAAGCCTCAGCTTTACCATGTCTTTAGACTTCTTCCTTGGACACTCTGAGAACTGAATCTGTTGGTCTTGGAAGACGTTAAAAGGGGATTATGATAATTGTCAGTGATGTGCAGTAACTCCCTCCATACTGCAAAATTCTTTCTCCCCATGGTGAGTTCCATAGGAGAGTGATTTCAACAAAGGTTTGATTTTAGAGCTACAGCAATTCTTGATTTCAAGGGCACATGGCGAGAGGGGAGGTTTGAAACAATCCTGAGCTCTTCAGAGATTCCATAATTTACAACTGTGGATGAGTTACTTATTTTATAAGTGGGTGCTAAGTCAGGGGAGGATTTTGTTGACAAGCTGACCTTTCTGCTGGATAGGCCAGATTCCCACTGAGCCAGGATGTGCAGCAGAGAAGGTCATAAGTATTTTCAGCTAGATGGGGCCCTTCGATATGTACACACATCTCATTCTTTGTTAGTCAGATTCTATGGGTATGCGTTGTTATCCACAAACACAATTTCAAGAAGAAAAATACATATTTTTAACTGAGAAAGAATACAAACTTTAGTTATAGGTATTTTTATGTAAAATAACACCCAACAGATATGTAGCTAAATTGCATTTTTTTTAATTTTCATTTAAGCAATAAAGTTAAACACTAAATCACACTTAAATAAAAAGACCCTGTCCAGCCCGCCTGAGCTCCCAGCTGGCATTTAGATAATAATGCTGGCCCCGCCTTCCCCCCCTCTCCCAGAGCCTCAGTGTCCCGTGCCGCAGGCATTCTGGCTCACCACTCCTGGGCTGCACTGCAGGCGGGGCCTGAGCTCCTGCTACTCTGAACAGCATGGTAAGAACGCCGGGCCAGTGTCTGGGGCCGGGCAGATTGGATAAGGGGAAGGGAGTTATGGGGTCAGAGAGTGGTTGGACTCGGGGGAGGAAATCTGGGGGGTGGTCGGGGATGGGAAACGGAGGGTAGGTGTGGGAGTTCTGGGGGTCTGTCAGGAAGTGGGGGGGAGGAGTGGATAGGGCTTAGGGCAGTCAAGGGACAGGGAGCAGGGGGGGTTGGGTGGGGGTCGGGTCCTGGGGGCAGTTAGGGTGGGGGTTCTTGGGAAGGGGTGATCAGGGAACAAGGAGCGGGGGGGGTTAATGGGTTAAGGGTTCTGAGGGGGACAGGCTGTTTGGGTGGGGCCAGGCTGCTTGGGTAGGTACTGTCTTCCCTACTTGGCCCCCCATACAATTTTGCAACCCTGATGTGGCCCTCAGGACAAAAAGTTTGCCCACCCCTGAGTCAAAGGTTAGTAACTATTAAAACACAAATTGTCCCCATCGAATGTCAAATTATGCAAACTATATATTTTAGTTTGATTGAAGTTTTCAAGCAGTTTTTTTTCTTTGCTCATCTCTCAGTTTTGATTATTATCGCTGGAAATATTTTGTTGTCAGTTTGTGTGTGTGCGCGACGAAATCAACATTCACCAATAAAAATCTAATCCTTGTAAGCCTATTTATATGTCATTTTAAGCCACAGCCAATAATAAGGCAAGTTGTAGAAAAGCACATCTCCCACAAGAGCGCCTACATTCATTTTGCCTGACTGCCAGTGTTACAAAAGTGTAGCTGCTTCCACTCCTCTCTTGCTCCTCCTATATATTGGTGCAAAAGGGTAGGAAAGCTCCCGCCTCTATCTTCCTTTAGTGGGCTGGACACAAACTGGCTTAAAGGAAGACATGATCCATGTCCCAAGAAGCATCCATCTAAATTAAATATTAACTTGATAGAAAGTATTTGAGGAGCCCTCTTTACCACGGATTAAGAAAACACAAACATACAAACAGATGTTTGTTTTAAAATGTCTAATTTCACACACTTGCATGCTGCACAGAAGACAACTAGGGTTTGTTTGATCAGAGGTACATATAGTTCTCTGGCTTTGCACAAAAATGATACACCTAATGATACACCTGGAACCTCATACACAGAATGAAAGTAGATTGACTTGTAGTTTCCAAATGAAATATATAGTGTGACAAAGCTCCAAGTCTGTACTTGTGGGTCCTGCGCTTCCTGGCAGATTTAGGGGCCTCAGAAACTCATCTAGGCCCCAGAGTGACCTCCCTTTCTCAGTATAATTGGCAAGAGTCACCGCCTAGTGAGTTACCTGCATCACCGGCCAGTATGGAAGATGGAAAAGTGGGGAGCCCGGGCCCACCCTCTACTCCGGACTCCAGCCCAGGGACCCTAATAGTATCAGCTAAGATGGCTGACCTTTTAGGCACAAAACACAATACAATTCCCTGGGCTACTTCCCCACAGCAGTCTCCGCTTCTTCAAACTCCACTTCACCCTTACCTCAGGGCCTCCTTCCTTCTGTATATGTTGTCCACCACTCAGTCTCACCAACAGCACCACTTCCTCTCACAGCTCCTGACACCCACAGCCCACCTGACTAACTGGGACGTTTTTATCTGGTTTCAGCCAGTCCCTGATTGGCTTCAGGTGTCCCAATTAGGCTAGCTGTTTCTACTCCTTTCTAGAAGGTTCTTAATTGGCCCCAGGTGTCTTGATTGGCCTGGAGTAGCCTTTGTTTGGCTATCCAGGGAACAGGGACCTGCACATCCTGAGACTAATATACCTGCCTTCCAGCACTCTCCTATATCCTTCTGGTCTGACTCCGTCACAATAGTTGATGGGAAATGTGTCATTTTCATTAGCTTAATAGAATCCTGAAGTAATTTAGTGCTGTGCTTTATCTCTGATTTCCCTGCTTTTGATATAACACTTTGTTACAAGTTTTTAACTATTCAGTAATACAGAGAATGCAATTTTGTATTATTGTAAAATGCTTTATGTGGCATTTAAAGGCATCATTTGAACTCACTTTTCTCACCACCAGCGGACAATATGTTTTTAAGAAAAGGGTCATTTATTATGCAGATTCATGTGAATTTTATTTAACACTTTTTAGTTGACACATTTTTTTCATATACATTATTAAATCTCTTTCACCTGGAAAAGAAAATTGTATATTTGGAATCTGCAGTGTTGGTTTTTCCCTAACCATATTTTTTATGTCTTGCATATTAATGGGTGTCTGTGAATAAACACTTCCAAGGTTGTTCTGAGCCAGGTTTAATAATGTATATAGCAATAAGCTTAAACGCTTGGCTGAATTCTGCCCCCACTGTAGGAAATGGCAAAATACCCACTACCTTCAGTAGGGCCAGAATTTGTCCTTTGTATAGGCCAGAAGGTAGGATTCAGTAGCAATGGAAAATAAGTGTATCCCATTAAATCTACCCTCTCCAGAAATTCAAACTCCTCTAATCTTTTACACTACACTACCTATGGAGTTAAGATGTTATCCAAAATCTTTCAAAGCCAGTTGGTCTTTTTTCTTAATGAATGGAAGTTGTTACATTTAGTATAAGAAAACTATGGTATCGGTATTCTATAACATTTGTGTGTGTGTAACTTTGAGTCTTGGTTTTTTGTAAGTATGAAGAATGTCTTAAGCCTCCTGGAATATGGGATGCATGTTTTTATTGACTTTATAAGAGAGGCTTTGGGGGCTTATATATTGCCTGTATGGAGTATTTAAATTATTTAGAGTACTCCTCTATTAGTGTTTTCCACTGTCTCTTCAGAAATGTAAAAATAAAAAGGCAATATTATTAAATACTGATGATTGGAACTGGAAATTGAACAACACTTTTAATTATTCATTTGAGTACATTTCATTTCAAATTAAAATGAGGCACCCAATCTCCATTATGTTGGAATAATGTCATCTTTTGAAGTCAGTCTATGAGTTTGGCTCGAGGGGGGAATTGGAAAGGAGAGGAGAGAAATGTGTGCAGTGGAGGGGTGACCTCAGTGGTAGCAGAGTGAATCAGACAGTTTTGGAATTGGTGAGATAGTCCGGCCCTGAGTTGTCTGCAGGATAAAAGCCCCATTCAGCACAGCTTTTTTATATCCTGCAGGTCAGTTTAGCTGGAAGCTTATCATGCTTAGGAAGCATTAGCTGGCTAGGGTGTGAAACTGTTATGCAAGTGTGTCTGTCCACTGACCTTACTATTCTTGAACCGGCCAAAACACTCCTGCTTGATGACAGTTTCTTTGTCATGATTGTTTCCACATACCTAGCGTCTACAGTCAGTGTTTTTAAACACACTATCTACAGTAGGCTGCGATGTTTGCAAATAAGCATATTTTGTGTAAACTCCTTATTAGAATATTAAGACTATAAATAGCGAGAGCCATCACATCACATCATCATCTGTTACGCACTTTGAGAATTAATAAGAGTGCAAGTGTTGAGAATAAAGATACGGCTTATGTGTACTTATACTGACCTGCCACGTGCAAACTCCTTGGCCCAATTGTTTCCCAATTTAGAGAGGAGAAAAAAAACAATGGAATGGTTGATAAGACACCTAGGAAATGGGAGCAGAATTCTCCTCCACTCATCCTTTGGGGTATTTAACTTTAAGACCCACTGGAGCATAAGCAGAATTGGATCCGCTAAGATGTGCATTGGATACAGCTATTATAAAGGCCCTAGTGTGGAGGGAATTTTTTTGCCCCTTAAGAGAGCCTCAACCCATTGACTTTCCATGCTCCCACCCCTGGCTTCTGCTATGGAAGTAACACAACAGACTGTAACACAAATATATAGAATTCTGATAGTTAAAATCTCTTTACACTGCAGGGTCAGTGTAAGGCTGCACTTACATGACCATCCCCCGAGACATAGCATCTGAGGAGAAGGCACAGTGTCTTCAGTCATCCAGTTTTGCTGGCTGATACAGAGAAGGAGCAGGGCCATCGCTCTTACCCATTTATTTCCTACTCACTCTGGGAAGTCTAGTGCCAGATTCCTCCAGGCCTTGAGCACTAGGGGGCTTGATCCAAAGTCCACCGACATCAATGGAAAGACTTCAGTGGACTTTGAATCAGACCCTTGGAGCCCAATGACTAGGATTGTGTTTACCCTGTGTGGCAGATGGGAAGACTTCTTGCTCTAAAACTCCCCCAATCCATCCCTCACCCTCACCCTCACTGTGCAATTCTAGAAAAAGTCTATTCTGTTCTATTTAGATTCATCTTCATACTCATCACTATTTGCATGTGAGAACCTAACCTGTTACTCTGTGCGCAGTTTTCCACCTTTTGGCTTTGTTGACAGGCTGAAAAGAATAGAGCAATGAATTAAAAAGAGAGAATTAAATATTCAAAAGTATGTGCTTGTTCTGCAGGATTAAATATGATCATAAACTGTCCCTGAAAATCCATTCTGAGATCAAAAGTGAAATGAGATCACAGAAGGACTTGCGTGTGGAGAAGAGCTGAATGTTGATTTTGCAGTGCAGTAACAGGTTCAACTTTTCCCAGCTGTGATTTGTCAACTGATTGCATATCCAAACATAGCTGATAGCTTTTCATGTAAATTTAATCATGATTTAGTTAAAAGCACTGTTTGTGGGTGCTCTGTGTTCCATTTCATACATTGCTAAACATCGAGGATGAGATTCAGTTGTTGAAATGCTTGTTATGAAATTTTTGGAAAAATATTTTCATTAGCTGTGCCTTTTAAAAAGTGGCAAAAAAGTGTTTTCAACAAAAAATTTTGTGAAAAAAAGTCTGCTTTCCTTGGAAATTTTTGATCTTTTGACAAAAAATGAACATTCAAAAACTGAAAAGGTTTTGATTTTCAGCTGAAATTTTTTAGCCAAAACCCAAAATATTTCAAGTCATATATGCTGCCATGGAGGCCTCATGGGAATTGTAGTGTGGGTGCCTCCTGTCCCAGTTCTTCACAGTGGAACAGGCTCCCCAGCCAAACTACATCTCCCATAATGTACCAAAGCTAGGGACTCCCACAATGCATCACATCACCTCACTAAGAGGCAATTCCATAATGCATCATAGGAGATGTAGCCCATACATAGAGCCCAACTTATAGAGGAGAAAGGAAGCATAAAGAACCAAAAATACAACTCTCCTGAGGCCCTGTGGTGACACTTCCAATTCAAGGCATTTTGTTTTATGGCCAAAATATTTGGGGTTTGGGTTTTTTGCCAAAAAATATTTCAATAGAAAATTTTGACTTTTTCCCCCTCTTTTTGACATTTTCTGTAGGAGAAAATAAATTTTCCGGCAAGCTGTAGTTTTCCCCTTGCTAGTAGATTATTCAGGCAATGGGTTTGTGTTTTCCAAAGGTAAGTGTTTCACAATATATGTGTTTGACAAATGACAGTATACTTCATCTCTGCGACAGTAAGGGGGGATTTGGCAAGAAAATATTTACATATTTGTTACCATTTCTTTCTAGGGTCTTGTAAATAATAATTGCTACTCATTACTTGAATGCCAATATGCGAGTCAGTGAACGGGGCTCAGAACTGAGCAGTAGGAGACTCGTGCAGCATCCTCATATAACTGACTGGATAAGAAAGAAAGCTGAGTGAGATATGGAAACCTCGTTCGTACTCTACCTTGATTGATCCTATGTTTTCTAGGCCAACAGTAAAGCAAACTTACACTGTGGGCAAAAATTCTCAGAGCCTAGCAGTTTGCCCTGCAGTTTTGTTCTATCTGAATGCTGGTTTTGAGAGAAATGAGTTATCTCTGAATAAATGAAAATACAGTTCAGCCTCAATTTTCCCAAATGGGTAGTGGTTGTATTAAAGGTAGTGGTTGTACTAAATCTGAATTTCTAACAGCGACAGACTCTGAAATGGTCTTCCTGTATCTTGAGCTCATTCAAATTGAACTAAAAGCAGCGTGTCCTAAGAATATACTGGAAGGCAGGTATATTCTTTCTATTCTATTCTATTCCACTGGCAAGGGAATGAACAATGTGAAAAGTTGTGTGAAGTTCAGCACCTTTGCTTCATGGGGGAGCCTGGGCATATATTCTTTGGGTTCAGGATGCGTGGGCTCACCATTGTTGCAGGTTTCACTTGCAGTTTCACATCTGTGCAAACCCAGAAAAAATCAAAGTGAACTTTGGACGAAACGAGCCACAGGTCAATTAATAGGAATAGTATTTGAAAGGGTTCAGGAGTTGGGAGACCGTTGTTTATACATCTGGTCTTCTAAGCGGTTGCCCTCTGGATTGAGCTATCACTGGGGTTGGCAACCTATGGCACGCGTGCCAAAGATGGCACACGAGCCGATTTTTAATGGCACGCCTGCAGCATGCCATTAAAAATCCTGCCCAGCCCGGCCCACTCTTCTCCGCCCCCACCTCCCCACCAGAGCAGGGCACTCCCCCATCCTCACCCCGATAAGCTTGGTCCTGCCTGGCTCCCCTGCCTCTTCCCACAGCGTGGTGGATTCCTGTCCCTCCTCCTCTCCGTCCCTCCCTCCCTGCCGGCCAGTGGCCCTTGTGCGGGAGGGGCAGAAACGGAGCTGTAGCATGTTCGCTGCTCTGGCCAAGGCAAAGAAGAAGCGGGGGCAGGGCCTTGGGGGAGGGGGTGGAATTGGGGCATATCCCCTCGCACTCCCTGCTGTGAGCTGCTCAGTGCAGGGGGCTGGGAGGACCCCAGCCCACACCCTATACCCCCCGTCCGCTGCCCTGGCCCCCCCCAACAGCCTTCTGCCCTGAGCCCTTCACACACCCCAGAGTCCTGCTCTGACCCCCGTACTCCTCTCACACACACCCAGCCCTCTGTTTAACTCCTTCACTCCCGCCCATGACCCCGGCCCTGACTCTGGCACCCCCACACATACCCGTACCCCCCCCATACATCCTGACTCTTGCACCCCCCCACAACCCCACTCCCACCCTGAGCACCAAATGAGAGCTCCTGCACCCCCCCATTCCCACCTGCACTCCTTATACCAACTGGGAACTGCCCAGGTAAGCGTTCCTCACCCAAACCTCGTGCCCCAACCCTGAGCCACCTCCCTCATTCTAGCTCCTGGCCAGACCTTACACCCCAACTCCCAGCCTGCTCCTTCACCTCCAGCCCTGAGCTCAGTGCACCCCCACCCTCAGTGCAGTGCAGAGAGAGAGGAAGAGAATGGGCCAGGACCAGGGAGAATGTAGGTACCCACTCTATGTGGGCAGGGCAGGGACCCCAGACCGGCAGCGGGCTGAGTGGGGCCAGCAGCCGGGATCCCAGTTGGCAGGAGCCGGTGAATGGAACCCCTGAGCGACAGCGGGCTGAGCCGCTCACAGCCCGCTGCTGGTCTGGGTCCCGGCTGCTGCCCCTTGCCAGCTGGCATCCCGGACACAGGCTCTGCTCAGCCTGCTGCCAGCCTAGGTGAATGGAACCCCAGACCAGCAGCGGGCTGTAGCGTAAGATCAGCATTTTAGTTTAATTTTAAATGAAGCTTCTTAAACATTTTGAAAGCCTTGTTTATTTTACAATATGACAATAGTTTAGTTATGTAATATATAGACTTATAGAGAGAGAGACCTTCTAAAAGAACATTGAAAAGTATTACCGGCACACGAAACCTTAAATTTAAAGCGAATAATGAAGACTTGGCACACCCATTCTTAAAGGTTGTCGACCCCTGAGCTATCATCAGCTGTCTCGAGCACAGATAACCATGGCATGGGTATCTTATCAGTTGCACTGTAAACTTAAATCCTAAAGGGTAGAAAAACAGAAGGCAAATATAAAGCAGACAAAATGTGTTGATTTTAAAAATCTCAACTTTTTTGGGGAGAGACCTGAGTCATGCTGTTTGAACACTTGAGCTTGGTAATACTGCAGTTCTTCTTTCACTGTTTAACATTGTCGTTGCTGGCAATGAGCCAGCATACTCTAACCCTACAAAAATTACAGTGTGAAGAAGAGGCGAAGATCATGCCTCCCAAAATATTCCCAGCCCCTCCAGGGCATTCCCCTTCAGTAGGTTTCTAACCGGGAGGTATTCTGACAACAGTTTTCATATGAAAACAAGAGAGACTTCCTAGCTTTTAGTCATGAGAGCTAGGAAATCTGAATCATTTTATGATTTTGCCCTCTCAGATGTGATTTTTTGCATTCAAGAATATAGAAGCTGTTTCTTTAAAAAAAAAAAAAGTGAGGCTAGAGTAAACTGAAAGCAAAAAGGGCATTTACTATGTACTGCATATGAAGTCTGTCTGTCACATAGCAAAGTCCTGAACTTAAACAGGGCATATAAGCGTAGTGAAGGAATATTTGCCTGACCTCAAAAGGATGGCTAACTACTGTGATTTCATTTAGAACAGAAGTACCAAGAAATGAAATATAGTCTGGATTGCAATAAAGTCTCTGTTAAACCACCATGTCTCTTGAAATTTCAAGTGTGCAAAGGCCTCCTGTCTATTACAACTTTAAGAGAAAGTGACTAGGTCCTGTGCTAAACACTAGAGGTTTATTTTTTCCTGTCGCCTCTTTGATATAATGTGAGTAACACTTGAACATGTGTCTAAAATTGTTTTACCTCAGGAGTGGGCACTGACCGAGAAATCAGGTGATCATAGCAACTTAACAAATTTAAACAGAATAGCACTTTCTTTTCATATGAAATTCTAGCTCCATTCCACTTCTTAGCATGGGTTTTCTTCATTTTGGTGAGCTTTAAAGCACTTAATGCTTCTCCTTTGGGAAAAGCATCATCTATTATTTATCTGTAGCCTCAAGTGGCGTCTTTACATGTTTCTTTCTAATGCAGCCTGCACTGTTTCAGCAGGAGAGCAAGTTTTATAAAACAAGGGTGTTCATTACGATGTTGTAAAAATGACATTTGTCTTTTTGTACAGATTTACTATAGATTGTTATTTTTCAGGCGCTTGATTCTCATTTTACTTTGTGTATAGTAAAACCAGTATAGAGTGATTTAAGAGTACAAATTTGGACATGCTTTCTCATGCTTTCATTAGCGTGCTTGCTTCCTTCCCTCACATTTATACAATGAAGTAACCACATCTCACATGACTTGTAATGAATCGGGAAGGCCCTGGCAATATAAATGAGCACATGGAAAAGAGTTTTAGCTGCATTATAAGCTTGTCACATCATAGTCTGGAAATAACATTTTGTAGGAAGGATTTCTTTCTTTTTTCACAGAGCCCTCAAACAAAAAACGTGCCAGTACTGCAGAATATATGTTGTATTAGTTAGTTATTGTATGAAACATCCCACCCTGTGTGCAGGAGTTGGTCCTGCTGGGGAAAAAAATTAAGTTTTTTCTTTTTTCTCAGGCTTGATTTACACTACAGAGTTAAGTCAACGTAAGGCAACTTAAGTTGACCTACTTATTTCAGTGTATACACAATAGCTTTCCTCCCGCTGATGTAATAGCTTTAGTACACCGACCTTCTAACTCCATGTCCACGAGAGACATAAGGCTTCTGTCGGTGTAGTTAGGGCAACGCAGTGTCCATGTAGACACTGCACAGGTGACCAGATGTTCCGATTTTATAGGGACAGTCCCAATTTTAGGGTCTTTTTCTTATATATGCTCCCATTACCCCTCACCCCCATCCCAATTTTTCACACTTGCTGTCTGGTCACCCTAACACTGCATTACTTACATTGACTGTATCTGGGTGACATGATAAACATAATGTTGGCTGTAATTTTTGTCAATTTCATGGCTCTATGCTAAGCTCCACCGACAGGAGGAGGATAGTGTGAACATGATCCACCACAGTGGTGGTTGTAAGTTGACCTAATATAGGTCAACTTATCTTTCTACAGTAGACATGTCCTCAGTGAGGCAAGAGGCTTATTATGCCACCCATATACAAAGGAAAGTGTGGATGGCTGTCTAGACAGAGAGGATCTAGACCAGGGGTGGGCAAACTTTTTGTCCTGAGGGCCACACTGGGGTTCAAAATTTTGTGGAGGGCCGGGTAGGGAAGGCTGTGCCTCCCCGAACAGCCTGGCCCTGCCCCCATCCAACCCCCACCCACTTCCCGCCCCCTGACTGCCCCCTCAGAGCCCCCTACCCAACCAGCCCCCCCACTCCTTGTCCTCTGATTGCCCCCTCCAGAGACCCCCTGACCCTAACTGCCTCCCAGGATCCCATCCCGTACCTAAGCCCCCTTGCTCCTTGTCCCCTGATCGCCCCTTCCAGAGACCCCCCCCCCACTATAACCCCCCTCCAAGCCCCCCCCCCCCACCCCCCCTCTTGCTTACCTTGCTCAGCCAGGCGCGGCCTGTGACTTGCTGCTCTCTGCCCACCCCCAGCTCTGGGAGCAGCCTGGGCCGAGAGTGCAGGGCCCCGCAGCTCCCTGCAGCTCGGCCCGGCAGCCGGGGCCAGGAGCGCGGGGCCCCGCAGCTCCCTGCGGCTCCCCGCAGCTCGGCCGGCATCCTGGCCAGGGAGGAGCGGACCACTGGCACCACTCCCCGCACCAAGCTCACAGGCCGGATAAAAATGGCTGGCGGGCCACATGTGTCCCGCGGACCGTAGTTTGCCCATCCCTAATCTAGACTGTGCGCTGAGTAGTTATCAAGTAGGAACACTAAGAACAGCTAATCCTGAAGAAAAAGCAAGTAGACTTGGCAGGCAACAAGCTCTACTTTATTTCTAAAAATGGGTAATATAATTATTATCACATGTAATAATATACACACATCTGGTGTAGTGATAGGCATATGACCATCATGGACCTTTGACTGCATGACTTGTATTCTACTCACTAATCCAGCTCTACCAGGTCTGCTCCCAATTTTCCAAAACTGAATAGCTTCAGATAGCCACTCTTCTTTAGTTAACTTGCTAGAGAAATATTTCCTCCTTCCCCCTCATGTATGAATTTTCTCTCCAAATTAGCAAGATGCAAAGTCCAGAATGGGACATAGTCAGTCTAGCATGATTGACGGGTTTAACATCTGCTATCTTAAGCTGTTTCAACATCAGTAATGAGATCTCTGTCCTTGTAAAGATGAGATTTACAGTTTAAAAAGCACTTGCTTCCAGAACTGGAAGCTTCTTGGGTATCAGACTTTAAAGTTGGGACATTTTTAGGAGGTTTTAGAAGTTGTATTTACTTACTTTCCCCTTCCTCTCGTTACTGTACAGTTGAACTTGTACTAACTAAGGCACTTCGGTGGTGGGAGAACACAAAAAAGAGTCTCAGTAAAATTATTTTAACCATGAAAAGAATTTCTAAAATAGTTCCCGCCCCCGCCCCCCCTCCCGTAAAATGCATTGCATACACTGTGGTTGATGGCTTGGTGTTGTATAAAAGATTTTATAAGGAGCGGAGTATGTGTAGTTTGGAAAAGAGGCGATTAAGGGGGGACATGATAGCAGTCTTCAAATACTTGAAATGTTGCTATAAAGAAAGATGGAGAAAAGTTGTTCTCTCTTACGATATAGAGCAGAACAAGAGGCAATTAGTTCAAATATCAGCATAGTAGATTTAGATTAAATCTCAACAAAAGCTTCCTAATTGTAAGAACAGTAGGACAATGGAACAAGCTGCCTTGGAAGTGCCTTCACTGGAGGTTTTCGAAACCACCTGCCTTGGATGGTTTAGACACAACAAATTCTGCATCTTGGTAGGAGGCTAGACTCCATGACCCTTGCAGTCCCTTCTAATCTTATAGTTCCATGATTTGGTCCGTGATTGCCTGGGGTGAGCTTAAGTAATTCACTCATGGTTTTGTTGCTCATGAGCACTGGAATGGGTTACCTATGGAGGGGGTGGAATCTCCTTCCTTAGAGGTTTTTAAGGTCAGGGTAGACAAAGCCCTCGTTAGCATGATTTAGTTGAGGATTGGTCCTGCTTTGAGCGGGAGGTTGGACTAGATGACCTTCTAAGGTCCCTCCCAACCCTGATATCACTGGTCTACAATTTTTTAGAAGTCGTCTGCTTCAGAGATAAAATGTGATATTTATTATGTATTTTGATGTGCTGAATTCAAATATGACAATTAAAACAACTGATTGGCTACTGTTTCTAAGATATTTAAGTTTTTACATTTTATGTCTATGTATATTGTGTAGATAGTAGAGTTTTAATCATAAATTGTAAACCTAGGTCTTTTCATGTGTTTATGGTTGCTTTACATGACAATATTTCACCTGTTCTGTTTATGTAACACTTTAAAAATCAGCAAAAGGGTTATATAAATAAAATGTATTATGAAACAAAAGGCAAAAAACTATTATGTGCATAGTTCAGTCCTATTCAGTGTCTACTCGGCGCTTCTTGGCTTGTCTCTTGTATTCATTAAACGGAGCATCTCTTGTCACTGTCCAGCAATAGTCTGCAAGCATTGATGGGCTCCATTTGCCCTGATAGCGTTTCTCCATTGTTGCAATGTCCTGGTGAAATCGCTCGCCGTGCTCGTCGCTCACTGCTCCGCAGTTCGGTGGAAAAAAAATCTAGATGAGAGTGCAAAAAATGTATCTTTAGTGACATGTTGCAACCAAGGCTTTTGTATGCCTTGAGGAGGTTTTCCACCAACAACCTGTACTTGTCTGCCTTGTTGTTTCCGAGAAAATGTATTGCCACTGACTGGAAGGCTTTCCGTGCCGTCTTTTCCTTGCCACGCAGCGCATGGTCAAATGCATCATCTCAAAGAAGTTCACGAATCTGAGGACCAACAAAGACACCTTCCTTTATCTTAGCTTCACTTAACCTTGCAAATTTTCCGCGGAGGTACTTGAAAGCTGCTTGTGTTTTGTCAATGGCCTTGACAAAGTTCTTCATCAGACCCAGCTTGATGTGTAAGGGTGGTAACAAAATCTTCCTTGATTCAACAAGTGGTGGATGCTGAACACTTTTCCTCCCAGGCTCCAATGACTGTCGGAGTGGCCAATCTTTCTTGATGTAGTGGGAATCTCTTGCACGACTATCCCATTCGCAGAGAAAACAGCACTACTTTGTGTATCCAGTCTGCAGACCAAGCAAGAGAGCAACAACCTTCAAATCGCCACAAAGCTGCCACTGATGTTGGTCATAGTTTATGCACCTCAAAAGTTGTTCCATGTTGTCATAGGTTTCCTTCATATGGACTGCATGACCAACTGGAATTGATGGCAAAACATTGCCCTTATGCAGCAAAACAGCTTTAAGACTCATCTTCGATGAATCAATGAAGAGTCTCCACTCATCTGGATTGTGAACGATGTTGAGGGCTGCCATCACACCATCCATGTTGTTGCAGGCTACAAGATCACTTTCCATGAAGAAGAATGGGACAAGATCCTTTTGAAGGTCACGGAACATGGAAACCCTAAAATCACCTGCCAGGAGATTCCACTGCTGTAGTCTGGAGCCCAACAGCTCTGCCTTACTCTTGGGTAGTTCCAAATCCCTGACAAGGTCATTCAGTTCAGCTTGTATTATGAGGTGTGGTTCAGAGGAGGAGGATGGGAGAAAATGTGGGTCCTGTGACATTGATGGTTTGGGACCAGAAGTTTCATCCTCTTCCTCGTCTGACTCAAGTGAGAATGATTGTGGTGCATCAGGAACCGACAGTCCTTCCCCGTGGGGTATTGGGCGTATAGCTGATGGAATGTTTGGATAATGCACAGTCCACTTTTTCTTCTTTGACACAGCTTTCCCAACGGGAGGCACCAAGCAGAAGTAACAATTGCTGGTATGATCTGTTGGCTCTCTCCAAATCATTGGCACTGCAAAAGGCATAGATTTCCTTTTCGTGTTCAACCACTGGCGAAGATTTGTTGCACAAGTGTTGCAGCATATGTGTGGGGCCCACCTCTTGTCCTGATCTCCAGTTTTGCAGCCAAAATAAAGGTGATAGGCTTTCTTAACCATAGTGGTTATACTGCGCTTTTGTGATGCAAAAGTCACTTCACCACAAACATAGCAGAAGTTATCTGCACTGTTCACACAAGTACGAGGCATCTCTGCTCACTTTGGCTAAACAGAAATGTGTCCCTTTGCAAAATCAAACACTGACAAATAAAAGAGCACGACACTGTACGATTTCTAGAGCTGATATAGGGCAATTTGTTCAGCAGAGTGATGTAAGCTTCGTTATGATTGCATCATCCATGACTTCTAGGAATAACATGATGCAATTGATATCATGTATGATGCAATACCAGCTTCAGATTGCATCATTCATTGTTTTGCCTAAAAAGCAAGTACTGTCCAAACCCAGTCATAGATTTATTCATAGATCCAGTCAAAGATGTATTTTAGTGATTTCTGGTTTAAATTGAGATCCCTTCCCTTTATAACTCACTTATCCTCCACCATTCCCATGTCAAGGGTCGTATATACTGACCCAATAGCATATCTTGAAAACTAGAGCCAATCAACAATTTTAAGCATCATTTTCGTTCTCAGTGACCCAGAATTAGTAAAGTTTGACTACGTTTATTTCAGAAGCATTTTGGCTGTAGAGCAGTGTATTCTATTATTCTAATACAAACTTTTCAAAGTTTATTAATAAAACCACACCACAGTCTCATGTATTCCATGTCACTCACACATATAGACAGACACAAACATACACTGCATTTTATATTTGAGAAATTATTGTGGCTACACACAAACACCTACACAAAATATCTGAAAATTAAAGTCCATTTTGCTATTACTAATTAAGTCCTGTTGTACTGATAACATGCTTTAAAATGTTACATTGTTAGAAATGTATATATTTGCAGTAAGGAGAATAAAATTTTGAATGCACTAAGTGAGAAACAGTTGTGACCTTTTTTAAAATATATCCATAAAACTATGAAAATGTTTATATCATTTTGCTCTGAGCTCTTTAGAGAGCAATGCTTTCTTTGTTTTACAAACATGATTATATGACTTTCTTTAAAATGGGCGAAGTGTTAAGTCAATTATAAGTCAACTATAGTTAAGTCAACTATAAGCCAGTTAAATCAACTCTCTGTAATGCATCCTTTTGTCTGAATGATATTTTAATTGAGGGTATATTTTTAATGCCAGTGAAATGTTTGTCCTTCTGGCAGCTTCTAGCGCAATACATGGATTCATCATGGGGACAAAGTATCATTTAGTTGAAGTGCACTGTAGTGCCAGAACCAAGAATTATTTCCCATCAAGTTCCATTCTAATTGGGTTTTAGTGTTATAAAACAATGTGCAATCCAATTAAATTATTCTGTAACAAGTGTTAGAAGGGTGCTGCTTAAAGACCTCCAGTAAATGTAGACAGATGTTCAGTGATTAAGGATCTCAGCTTTCATACAGTCAAATATTCTGATGTTTTTGTGTGCGCGTGCACCCGTTGGAAATGCAGAACTATAGTCTCAGAGATATCCATCAGTAAGCGAATATATTATGACAATGACATTGTGCAAGATAAAGTAATTTTGTAAATGTAGATGACTAAAGAGCTTGCTGCTAATCATGGGGATTTTGTCTATTCTTTTTTTCCTTGCTTGTTCTTCAAAGATCCTCAATGAATTTGGCAGATTCAGAACCTTGGACAAAGAGTGAGAGGGAGGCTGCAATAAACAGTGTCTGCAAAAAGAAAGATGCCCAGAATTAACACACAGCCTCTGCTAAAATCGTAAGCTAAGTATTCAGCTTTAATAAGACAAGGGATTCTACGAGCGCTAAAGGATTTATGAGCAGTGGATGTTGTGCAGTAATTGCTGCAAATTGATAAGTAATGTTCAGCTCTGTTGTTTGGTTGGCTGAGAGGTTTAGAGTACCTATCATTAATTCCAAAGTACTGACCTCTTTAGAAGTTGAAATTGAATGTTCAAAAGATGCTTTCAAAATTATTAATTTTCTAATTAAGGAGAAAATATCCCAGCCACTCCATTAGTTGGTGATGGCCCACTGCTGCTTTTCAGTAAATTCTTTGGCAAGGAATGAAAATTAAAAGTTAAATACTGTATTAGGTTTTCAAGCAGATCTTGGTAAGGGTTATTTTCGGAATTGATGCTTAATTTTGGTGGCTTTTGGCATTCACAAAAGTGAGACATAGTGACTGTCAAGTATTTTAAATCTGTGGGGTTTATGTGTAAATAGGTTAAATTTCAAGAGCAGCTAAGGGACTTAGGCACATAAGTCCCATTGATTTTCACTGGGTTTTAGGCTCCTGTGTCACTTAGGTGCTTCTGAAAATGTTACCCCCCAAAATTACCTATATTACAGATAGACCACTGATTCCCATTTGCCTTCTAACTTGCTAATACTCCCTCTATATGTATTGTTATGGCAGGGTCACCATAAGGTAGTGCTACACAGAGTCTTCCACGGTCTTTTTCTTAGCGTGCGAGCAATTGTACAGTCTTGGGGAGATACGTTGTGGGTAGTTTTGTTATGTAAGGTGCTGGGTGGAGGAAGCTTTGGCTTGGCCAAGGGGAGACAGCATTTGATTATATTTTCATTAATCATTTGAAAAGTTTTGGCATGATTGTGCCTTGTCTTATAGGCCCATGCAGGGAATAAGGGGCTATAAGATGCCTCCTTACTCTCCTGCAGCACTGCAGATATTGTATTGCAGGTAACAGTATAAGGGAAGAAGCAGCCTCTGCAGAGCTGCAGCTTCCCCTCCCATGCTGGTGAATGGGAAGAGAGAAGGTGGGAGTCTTAGGCCGTCTCTGGGGCCATCTCCCACCACCATGGGAAGGGGGAACTGGGAGACAGATTTGACCGAGAGTCACAGTTGCCTTCCCAGGCTGTTCCTGATGGAGCACAATAATGGCACAACTCAGCCCGTTCTTTAAAATTGAATTTATCGTGATGTAAAGCTAGAGGTGGGCCTGATCTGCAAAGTTGGGAAATGAGGATGAGCGTCCCCCAGAGTTGCAGAGGTGTTTGAACCTGAGGTTTTGGTTGGGGCCCATCTCTAGTAGAAACACTAAAGGTTAAAAGGAAGCTGGAAAATCTTAGATATTGTGACTGCTTTGAGAAACTGATGCTCTTTAGATATGCCCACAGGCTTTGAAATTGATAAAAGTATTCTAACAATTCTTCATTCTTAACATAAATACCATTCTCACACCGATCAGTATTTATACAGAGAAATGCTTTACATCCCTGCCTTGCAGATCCAGTCCTGGGAGGTGCTGAGCCCAATTACCTGGCAAACTGAAGTTGTCGGGAGTAAAGGTGTTTACTGCTCCCAATCACATCAGTGGGAGAGTTGCAGGGGCTCAGTAATGCAGGATCAGGGCTGCAGCTGAAATCTGAAGGGTGATGCGTACACACACTGAAAAGAGTGAAAGGTAGGTTACAGAGAGTGACTTGCATAAAAATAATTTGTAGCTGAAACTCAAATTCAAACCCTCCAGGCAGATTAAGAGCACAGGAGTTACAAAGGTTTGGGGATCTATAGCCATACAATTCACATTTCTTGGTGTAGTTGAATTTAATATTGTGCTGGAGAAATGTTGGTGGCTACTAATAAACAAGTCTTTGATCTTTAGGCAAGCACATACATCCCTGAAACTGAAAGGCATGATAGCCACCTTTCATTGAAGCCAAATCAAAGAAGCATTTGAGCTTATTTGTGGAGCAAGGTAACTGAAACAATAGAGAAGCCACTGCCCAAAGTACAGAGTCACATGTGAAGGCAAGAGTGAGAACTCACTCAGGGACAATAAGAGCGGTTTCCTTGGGACTGACGGGAAAAGCAGGGGTTGGTCCAGCTGTTTGTGTGAAAAATGAAAGCGAGCAGATAGTGTGAGTTGGCCCTGGGAGGAAGCCAAGAGAGAGCTTCTTTTGGGGAGCTTGATGGCTGGAGAGGCAGGCATGGAAACTGTGAGCAAGCAAACTGCCTGCTGTTGTTTTTCCCTACAGTGAAACAGGATTTTGGGTACATTTTTTATCGATAATCAGAATTGCACCAAAGAAATATCTGACTCTATCATCAGTGTCTCTTCCTAAGAGAAACAAACCAGCAAGGCCCTGAATATTGCCTAACCACCAGCAACAACATGCAGCAGTTTAAAATCTGTAAGGCTTGATTCTCATTTATACTAAGGTACTCTACTGGTCTGACAATGTATAGGGGGTCTTAAAATGGATATACTGCCGAGGGGCATAAAGGGACCTTAGCATAAATGCTATAACCCTACAGTGCTGCAATATTAAGTTACAGTGAATTTAAAGAACTGAGAACAGTACTGTACTAGTCTTCTGCCCTTTTACTGATTTATTGCTATTAGACAGCTAATTGCAGTCTGGCTGAGTCCTAACTTGTGTGGATATATAGTTTGATACCTTCAGGACTCTGAGGCTTCATTAGCTTATCATATTCCAAATTAGTTTACATTCCCACTTATACCATTATGGCCATTCAGTCTCTTGAGCAATCTAACTGCCTAAAAATCCATTAAGTAAAAGTACCTTGCAAAGTGCCTGTATGTTGTCAGTCACAAGCTGGTAACCGCTCTCGGGGCCCAAACACTCCTTCTGAGTGAAAATCTTGCTGGAAGGGATCCTGGGAGAGGAAAACTCCATGAGTGCCTCTCAATTGTTTGTGTGTGCTGTGGAAAGATGTTATGTCCCTTTAGAACACCAAGGAGTTCTGCTCTAAGGAACTATGGATCCCTTTCTGAGGACCATTTACACCAGCTCTATGGCCAACTGTCCTTTCTTTGGCACTCAGCCAGGGCCTCCTCTACCAGCTACAGTATATACAATATAAGTCCCTAAAATACATTAATCTAAAAATTTCCTTTTTAAACTGAGAGGATAAAACAAGGCGTCTGAATGGCCAGTCTGCTTTTAAGAAAAAGAGTTTAATCTGATAACTAGCCTATAAAACTCACTGGCCATTCAGATTTCTTGTTTTATCCTCTCAGTTTAAAAAGGAAATTTTTAGATTAATGTATTTTAGGGACTTATACCAGTTTGGTGCAGTTAGCCAGTAAACCTTCTGTACTGCCATCAAGTCACCACCAAGAGCTCCCGTAATCAAAAAACCAGTTTCAGACCCTCATGAGTACAGTAAGGCTAATCCATACCAGAGAATCTATCAGACAAATCTGACTATTCTTCGTGAATTCTCCAAGGACAGTTTGTGAATTTCTGAAACATATTCTTTGTTCAACAAATAATTTCTGTAACTAACTCTTTGTCTTTAGATTATTTGTGAATAGTTTGTTGTGTGTATCTGATCAAAAAACGATGCCAGTTCACATTTCCTTTACATTTGAGTTTCAACTGATTTAATGGCTCATCCTGGGATAGAGTGGCTGAGAAGGGGAATCTGAAACCTGTCATTGAACCAATGCAAACATTAATTTATGGAATGAATCTGTATGCGTGGGGGAGGGGAAGCAGTTTCTTCAGGTCAAGAGCACAAACAACAGCCATTGTAAGCAACTTGTATAATTACAGTGGTTTCAAGCATTTTTTTTTCAAAACGTTTTCAATACGCAAATGAAAAATGCATGAAACAAATTTGCATGAGTAAAGACTGAAAACATCATAAAGAAAGTTTTGTGTCCAAACATTCAAGGTTAGAATTATCACTCCAATAGAGAACTCCTAGATTGCAGTACAGAGACAACCCTTAGGAGAGAGCAATGGACCCAGAGAGTTTATATCTCCTTCTATTCCAAGTTCAGATGACTTAAAACCAACAAATCATATGTTGTTTTTAATATCAGTTACCATCAGTGTTTTGGATTTTAAGTGCATTTGTTTCCCTGAACAAAAGAAAACAAAACATTTGGTGCTCAAAAATGAGTAGACAGGTGGTCTTCAAAAAAGATATTTTTTCCATTGTGATTTGCACCAACATTTAGTCAAATTATCCCTATCATCTCACTCTTCATACTGTGATTTTTTCAGAGGAAAGCAAATATCAGCATTTCTCTTCAAGAAAAAAGAACTAAGTTGGAAATGATACAAAAAGCAGCACTGGCCATCGATACGCTTACAAAAAACTTGTTGGCAACAAAATAAAAGACATTAAGAGGCACTTAAAATCTAGACAATTTGAAAAAAAGTAACTCAGTTTTTAAATTCTACTCCTGTCTGTGATCCCACTGCCAATTCATATTAGCTTTTTGTGAACATTTGTGCTAGCAATCTGATAAGAATTACACTCACCTCATCAGGGAAAAGAATGAGGAGGAAGATGTTGTTTTTGTTTTTTCCTACTCAGAAATAGGCCATGCAGCTCAGATTTCAAACAGCAAAGCAAAAAATAAACTACCTTCCTGAAAAATTTTGTCAAATACTTTCATGTTGTGAGTAGATTCAAGACAATCATAATCTATCTGTGGGCATACCAAGAACAAAAAAAGGTGAAATTACTCATATAAATGGTTTGTTATTAGAGATAGATGTGTAATTCATAACTAAGCATGTACTTTTGGTATCAAACGTGGTACAAGTCAAATAGAAGTATAGTGTCTGGCTCAAGAAGTTTGCATGTGAAAGATTGACTATCTATGCTGGGAGACCCTGAGAACTGTAAAAGGTTTTGGTTTTAATTCAGATGGTCTTGTTTGCTTGGCTTTTTTTTTTTAAATTATGATGGCCCATATGGGGTGGTAATTGTTGCAGAAGACATGGATTTTCAGGATGAGTAACAAGGAAGAAAGTAGAACACCTCTGGGGTAGTGAGCTAAGAAAGTTTGGTAGATGAGTGGCACTAGATGTGAAAGAAAGCATAGAGTCAATATAACAAAAATCTTAAATGAATGAGACTTTACCATAGAATCTCTATGGATGCATATTCCATGCTTAAATAATAAGAATATGGCCATGGGAATATACTACTAATCACCTTCCCAGGATGGTGGCAGAAGTACAGCGGACCTTCACTAGAACGCACGTCTATATAGTGCAAATTTGCATATAGTGCGGTCGTAGCCATGGATCCCAAATTTAGTAATTTTAATTGGAATCCATGGTGTCTTTTATTTCATTTTATTTAGCTGATGTTACAAAAAACAGTTGACTAATGATTTCGTTAGTTTCTCATCTCCATCAAATTTGGCAAGTTTCAGAATATCTGGAACAGATGATGTTTCTGGAGATGAAAGGTGCTGGAGCAAGTATCTGAAGAAAGAAGATAGTGAACTAAACAAACAGGAGGAGGTAGTGAAAGTGATGGGAGAGAAGTTGGAAAAAGAGTCAGTGCGTGCACTTCCGTTCTGTGATTGTTTCATATTGTTTTTGTTTTTTCTTAAATGTGTTGGGAAACTATGCTCGACTGAGTGAAAGTTTGATCCATGCATCTTGTGGCTGGTAAAAGAACAGCTGGGAAGTTTGGGGCTCATTATTAATGAAATTGAGTAAATAGTTCTCTTAGTGAATACAGGGTGCCAGCTGCCTGTAAGCAAAGAGTGGAAAGGCCCATAATGCAAGAAATCGTTTTGGGGTATTGGTAAGTGTGTCCTGGTGGATCTAACACCAATATAAGGGCCTAGTGCAAAGTCCTTTCCATAGACGTCAGTGGATTTTGGATCAGGTCCTGAACTAGAAATAATTCCTCTGAATTTAATGGAGTTACATGGGTGCAAAACTGGTGAAAGTGAGAGCAGAACTGGACCCAGTGCTCCCTATACCATTATAGAGCTCACCTGGAACACACTGAGAATACTCTCAAATGGTCAACCAACCTCTCATTATAAGGAAAATTTCCCTCAAATCATGATTTCACTCATGGGAAAATTTGTTGAATTAGGGCACTTTCAGATTCATTCATTCATTCTCAGTCAAAAGATAGGAACTAAAACAAGAGCAGGGTGTAGGGATATATATGTGTGAGAAAGGAATTCAGAGAATGGACAGTGTGAGGAAATCTGGTAAATAATTTATGGCCTGTCTTGTGTCCGAATCCACAGACTCATCATATTTGATCATCCCTTTGCATGCCCCCTCTCAGTGAAAGGAGAGGGCATTATAGAGATTATTCTGGAGACAGAGCAGGAACTAATAGAAAGCAGAACAGGGTTCTATTAGAAGAGAATCCTTGTTTAAAAAGGAATGCTTGTCATTGTGCTATACTGAGGGCCATACTCCAACTACAGCCATCAGTTGCCAGCCCCTATTTTCGGGGCACCAGTGCAATACCCAGCATAGAGAGGGAAAGCTACTTTTGCACTAGTGGACTTTACCCCAGTTTCAAGTACAGATGAGCTCAATTGGTGCAAAAAGCAGCTTTGCCTGTGGGTACTATGGATTTGTACCAAGGGCTGTATTTGGGGCTATCCCCAAAGTAGTAGACAATGCCAAGCTGTCAATCATCTACCAGAAGTAATTTTAAATTTGAGCATAGGGACTAATTCAAAACCCACTGAAGTTGATTGAAAAATGAGAGTACTAAAGAACAGCTGAATTTACATTTTGTCCTGATTTTGTGCTGTTAAGCTTATAAACAATCCTTAACTTGCATGATATCAGGCAGCAAGGCATTTTCCAAATTCCTGAACAAAGACATATAATTTATTACTGAGAAAATAATGTATTTGATGGAATTGTTTTTTCTTCTCACACAATATCCCTGAGCAGTTTGCTTTTGTTGTTAGAATGTATTCAGAAAAAAATATTTTCAGTATTTTAGTCCATGGAATGACTGTGAATATTGGACTTTTGAATTGTGTTGCTTAGTGGTGATTGGCCAGACATGTCACCTGGAATAATTTTGTTTAAATTTAAAATTTAAAATTCAGTTTCTATGAATACTTTCACATGCAATTTTAAAAATTTGCTATCAATAAGTTTTCCAGTAAAATTTGATTGCTCATATGGTCAAAGAAAGCTAACACAAAAGGTATAGAAAATACTTAAACCCAGTGAATTTATTTAAAAATGAAAACCAGATATTCACAGAAAATGTTTTGTAGTATTCCACCAATATCAAATTAATGTATAGATATATTAGATACAATATTCAACAGAATTAAATCAATTGAAATAATATTGGTTGATGTACAAAAAGCAACTCTTTTTAATAAGATTTGTTAAAAATATTAAGAAAGGAAATGGGCATAGGAGATGCTTCCATTTGGAGAAACAGTCTTCACAGCATGAGGTTGTATGCCCTGGGAAATTACCCTGTTACAACACAACTTTGAGACAACATGATGACTAACCCAATGTTAAACACTCAGGACTCAATTCTCATTTATATCACAGTTTAAGGGAACTGTACCTGTATTTTCCCTTAGTTAGGCTTCCAGCTCCCTAACTGTTCCCTCTCTTGAGTGAAGGCCTGCATCTCTCCCCATTCTGACAGGGATATTTTCAGGCTGTACGGTTCCCTGCCTTCACTGATTATTTCCCAACAAAGACAGTCTGCCTAAACAGACCTGCTTGCTTTCTCTTCAGAGACTGAGAAGAGTGATTGCTACAGATATGCTACTACAATTTTATTCCTAAACTAAAAGCATTACAGAGAAAATGTACTAAAAACTATAAAAGAACCTTCACTCATGATAATAAGCTTGTCAGAATTCACCTCAACCCTAACACAGATTCTGGCAGGAGCAACCTTGCCTGGTGAGTCCTTGTGGTTACCAGTTCTTCACAACTTCAGATCAGAACAAGCACATTCATGAGAAGTTTAGTCCACCCTCAGAACAAGCACATTCATGAGAAGTTTAGTCCACCCTTTATACAGATGAGAAGTGTTTCATCTGGAATTTCCAGAAGCAGGTAGTTACTACACAATGGCTCTCTCTCCCCAGGGCATATCTTCAAAAGGTTGGTGTCAGAGGAGAGAATTTGCATTCCCTTGCCCTCAGATTATTTCCTAAGGAAATTCACTTATATTGTTTCAAAAAGATCTTGGGACGTCCTCATCCTTTCCAGAGATTGTATTAATATTTTTTCCTGCTAAAGAAGTTCATAAAATCTCTCAATAATATGTAAACATTTGTATCTGTATTACGATGAACTCCAAAGATGCGGAACTCAAGTAAAGTTTAATTTAATTCAATAAGGTTTGGTCAGGATAGAACAATTTACATTAAAAGCCTTTTTGCACCAAGTTGACAGTGTGAAGAAACCTTAAAGAAGTGGGAAGATGTAATTTGTGTCCTCTCTAAGGCCCGTTTATATTGCCAGAGCAGTATGAAAGTGCCTTAGTGAAATGAGATTAAGGTCCTCAAAGTAGATGTGAATTGTCTATAAGACACTTAAACATATGCATTACTGTTCTGATGTGAGTAGTTCCATTAGCTCGTATGAGACTACTTGTGTGTGTAAAGTTATTCATGTGTAAGTGTTTGCAGGATTGGGGCATGGTAGAGGAATATATGGCTGTATGCTAACAACGCATAATGAATTGAACTTGTACCATTTCATATTTTTCTACTTATTTGTAATGGATCAATATATTTCATTAATATCATAACTGCATTATTGCCACCAAAATATCAGATGGATTGTCAGCTAGCAATCCTTCCTAGAAATCCCAAAAATATTATGGGTTAGACACTAGATTACAAATTCCAATTCATAGGAAGGAATTTTTTCTCTGTTAGTTTTTTTCTTTTAAAAACAATCTTCCCCTAAACAAATATAGGAAACTGTACCAAATGATGTGATGTGGATAATGTAATTGAAGAACAAGTCAGGATTTATTTCTTGAGAGGTGAAAGACTAGGCCATTTATCCACTGTCCCATCCCCCTTCATGGTTCTTATAGAGGCCTGGGATTAATATTTTGCCAAGGAAATTGAACTTTGAAGCGTGCTGGTAACAATTCCACAATGTTTTATTTTTCCCTTCCAAGATGTGCATATGCAGCTTTCTGTTAAGGGTTCTGGTAATGTCTTTCCTATATTAAGGAGTGCTCCCACTGCCTATACAGATAATTGAAAGCACTGTGTGCAGTATATTACTACATCACAGCCTGCATTAATTGTGATAAAAATAAAACCCTCTGCAGTCAGCTCTACGCAGGGTCTGTGTAGCACCGTCAGTATTATTCATTCTACAGAAGGCAAGGATTTCCTGTTTCACACATTGCACCTCTGAGATTATGAAACAATCATATGTCGCATATACAGCACTTCTCACAGGGAAGCACTGAAGAAACACGCTGATGCACTAGATAGCAATCTGTAGTGGAGGACAGCAGTTTTTATGAGAGCTTGCCACAGTGCAAGGCCCTTCTTACTTGAGTCCAGTAAGCCATTCACAGGGGAGATATTTTTCCACTGACACAGATCCAGATTGTATTTGCATGAACCATGCTTCCCCACTGTTGGTTGATGGCATAGAGCCTAAAATATCCATATGCTCATGTAAGCTCTGGGATTGCAGAGACATGGTGACAAATTGGCAATTGCTGCTGTTCCTGTGGGCGTCACTGAGCTACTGCTGTTTTCCTTCATCTCTTATATTCCGTAATGTTTTGGAAAGTTGTGCACATTTTTTTTTTTTTGTGCTGCACAGGGAGCTGAATTCCAAGAAGTTAAGAAATATAGCCTGTGTCTCTTGAGATGTAATTGACCTGTACATGAAACAGTGGGTCAATACTGCTATTTTAGTAGTAGGAAAAGCTTTTCTAGCATGGTTTAACATGGACATACAGTGCTCCTGAGCACCAGCATGAGTTTCCAGGTTCACTATAATATTGCAGAGGCAGCCAATACTACTGGCCATGGAGCTATTCGTATTTGACTCCTCACCCCTTTGCAGGATTCCTTCGTATACTTTGTTTCCTCTCCTCTTCCCCTATGGGTATTCCTACAATTGAGTTCTTTATTTCGATAGCTTCTCACATATCCCTTAGCATTTCACTGTCCCTATCACTGTCCTGGTCAGGTGGTCGATAATAAATTACCAAGTTATATTCTTATTAGAGCATGGAATTACTATCCGTAGAGATTCTATGGAACATGTGGATTCATTTAAGATTTTTACTTCATTTGATTCTACATTTTCTTTCACATATAGTGCCACTCCCCCACCCCCATGACCTGTTCTGTCCTTCCAATATATTTTTTTACCCTGGAATGATTGTGTCCCATTGATTGTCCTCACTCCACCAGGTTTCTGTGATGCCTGTTATATCAATATCCTCCATTAACACAAGGCACTCTAGTTCACCTAGCTTATTATTTAGATTTCTAGCATTTGTGTACAAGCACTTAAAAAATTTCTCACTGTTTATTTGTCTGCCCTTTTCTGATGTGTCAGATTTTTTTTTTATGTGAATGTTTCTCGTCGGATCTGGCCAATCTTTTATCCTCTTCCATCCTCTCCTCCTAAAGCCTAGAGAATCTCTATCAAGAGGCTCTCCTCTAAGAGAAGTCTCTGTCCGATCCACATGCTCCTCTGCAGCAATTGGCTTTCATCCGTCTCTTAGTTTCAAAACTGCTCTGCAACCTTTTTAATGTTAAGTGCCAGCAGTCTGGATCCACTTTGGTTTAGGTGAAGCTCATCCTTCCTGTATAGGCTCCCCCATCCCAAAAGTTTCCCCAGTTCCTAATAATCTAAACCTCTCCTCTCTGCACCATCATCTCATCCACTGGCATTGAGACTCTGAAGTTCTGCCTGCCTACCTGGTCCTGTACGTGGAACTGGAAGCATTTCTGAGAGTGCCACCGTAAAGGTCCTGGATTTCAGTCTCTTTCTTAGCAACAGAAATTTGGCCTCCAGGACATCTCTCCTACCCTTCCCTATGTCATTGGTACCTACATGTTTCACAGCCACCAGTTCCTCCTCAGCATACACATAAATCTATCTAGATGCCTCGAGAAATCCGCAACCTTCACCAGGCAGGCAAGTCACCATATGGTTCTCCCGGTCATCACAAACCCAGCTATCTATGTTTCTAATGATCAAATCTTCCATTACTAACACCTGCCTTTTCCAAATGATTGGAGTTTCCTCCTCTGGAGCAGTAACCTTAGTGTGAGAGGATACCCCAACATCAGCTGGAAGGAGGGTCCCAACTATGGGAAGGTTTTCCTCTGTTCCCATTGACTGCTCTCCTTCCCTGAGCCTTTAATCCTCCTTTACAGCGTGGGGGATGTCTGACCGGAGGTGAGCAAATCTACAGTGTTCCAGAAAGCCTCATCAACATACCTCTCTGCCTCCCTCAGCTCCTCCAGTTCCACCCCCCTGGCCTCCAAAGCCCATATGTAGTCTCTGAGGGCCAGGAGCTCCTTGCATCAAATGCACACATATGCCACCTACCCACAGGGCAAGTAATCAAACATGCTACACTGAGCACAATAAACAGGATAGCCCCTACTCTGCTTCTGGGCTTCTGCCTGAATTTCTCCTACCATTACCTAGGCTAATGATAGGATTTTTGTTTAAATCATTAAGTTTTGATTATAGTTTAAAGGTTTTAAAAAATGGCAAGTGTAACTCATTGCCTTCCCACTCTCTTTCCAAACTCCCTGTTAGCAACCCCTGTTCACAAAAGCTCCCCTGTTGCTGACTCACCGCTTTATAAAGCCCGAGCCTTCCTGATAGCCCCGCCCCCGACTAGGGCTCAGCCAGTGAACAGAGGCTTCTAGGTTTCAAACCTTGTTTAGAAGCTCACAGCTTCTAACTACCGGCCACAGAACACGGTCCTTCAAACAGACAAACACAAGCTCAGCTCACAGCAAGTAACCCCAACACACAAACACACACTATAGACAGCCACTTACCTTAAGGGTCCCGCATTTGTTGCTCCTTCACCTGAAGAACTCCCTGATGGTGGCCTCTGTTTCCAAAGCTCGAGCTCTGATAAAAGACTAGATCTGTTTAGGGAGCTGCATTTGAGTGCCTGCCATTCTCAGAAAAAATGAAAATAAGCCAGAATTTATTTTTACTAGTGAACTAAACTAGTGAACTAAACCACCCTCTTGTTAGTCTGAATTAGATGAATTGTTTCCAAAGCTCGAGATCTGATAAAAGACTAGATCTGATAGATCCCAAAGGAAAAGATCTGATAAAAGATGTACAAGTATCCCAGTATATTTGTGAGTGGCTTAGTACAGTCAAACTGAGCAAAAAACATAGAAACTCTGTGTGCAGTGGGCGAATTCTCTTTACTATTATTGTTACAGCTCCATTGAAGCCAATGGTATCACTAGAGATTTTGTTTACATCAATAGAGATTTTGTCCCATTATGTCTTTCCTTCTTTTCTTTCTATAGCTATTTTTATATTCATCTAATTCAGACTAACAAGAGGGTGGTTTAATCACTAGTACAAATAAATTCTGGCTTATTTTCATTTTTTCTGTGAATGGCAGGCACTCAAATGCAGCTCCCTAAATAGATATATAATATAAGAATAATGTAACCAGAATTCTACCCGGGAGACTGTGATGGTTCTCAGGACACCCGGGACTGTGAGTCATCTTGTTCCTCCCTGCCTCTAGCATGAGGGAGTCTTGCCTTTGCTTGGGTAGGTGTCAGCTCGCTAACCACAAGCCACACAACCACTCTTCTCTGGGCTACGCCAGCCCTCACTTCACTTTGCATGTTAATAATAGGTGCAGCGCAGTTCCTGAGTCCCTTTGAATCATTCCCATGTGATATCCAGCCACTGACACTGGCTACTCACAGAAATCCCAGCTCCTCTGCCCTCAAAGGGCAGTGTGCCCCATTTGATTAGTTTTACTTTGTATTGCCACTTCTGTGAAATCACAGAGCACTTATGACCATTTGTCATAAACAAAAGCATACGTTTTTAACCTAGAAACAAGAGAATGATGGACAAAAATGATTACAACACAAAACAAAATCATAAGTTGTGAACCTGGGTCTGCTCTTCTTAGCAGTTACCTTTTCTATCTAGTTAAGTAAGTTTACCTCCCTCCCAAAGTTCAGTCTGTTGCAGCACTGACTGGCTGCACAGAGAGAAGGGTTCAATTTTTAATGAGACCATCCGCTCCTCAGGATATCTTCAAGAGGTTTTGATTGTTTGCAGTTGTCTCCGATGGCTTTCCATTGAAAGTCTGGGATTGAGAAAAGCTAAACAACTGAGCTTTGTATTACATCACCAGCCAAACAGGGTGGGGGTCAGGTGACAACTTCCTTCTCTCTGAATGGGTCATCACTGAAACGTATTATCCCTTGGTGACTACTTTCTACTCCAAGTCCATAAAGCATCATAAATACATTATCCCTTAAATATTACCAATACGTGTATCTCACAATGATTATGAATCTTGACAAGTTATGAGCTTTCTATAGATGTTTTACATGTTACTCTTTATGGATAAATATCCTGTACAACATGTTTGGTATAGTGAGTTTGTCAGGTTTGGGGTGAGCGTTGTTTGCAAAGATCCTTTGCCTAGGAACCTCTGTGTCACATAGACAAGTGAGATTAAACAAACAAAAACGGATCCATTTATTTATATTTTTATGGTATTTTTTACCCTACCTTAGAACATTCTCTTTTTTAAATGTCTGAAATTTTAAGTGAATTTCATGCTCTTAAAGTGTCAGTTTGACACTTACAAGAAACAGGTGCCCTCTGTTTATTCACTGAACAGATAAATACTAAATCCAGACTCTAAGACAACAAATTTTCTCAGGTCCCTCCAGTAGACCTTTGGTTGTTTGAGTTTTTTGATGGGGGCAGGGCGTTCATAGATTATCAGGGTTGGAAGGGACCTCAGGAGGTCATCTAGTCCAACCCACTGCTCAAAGCAGGACCAATTTCCAACTGTTCAGCTACAGTATCTTAAAATAATATGATTTGATGCTGCTGTAGTTCAGTTTTCATAATTCTAGTGCATGTAGTATTTTGCCAGGACACACATGCATCACTGTACACTCTACAATGTGAGCTTTGATGATGATTTCTAGGTCTGGCTTTATTGCCAACCTCCCAAACAAAAGAAATGTTGTTTGAAGTAGCATTTAACACAGCTCTGAATCTTTCATTTCACACTGCTCTCAGTATCATACAAACTGTGTGTCAGTAAGCACTGATGCTGTACTCATGAATAAAAGTTAAAAGTAGCTTTCCAGGACTCTGGTTATAATTGTAAGTTATAATGGGAAAAATCTAAAACAATGTCACTTTACATGTTATATTTGAGATCAGAATGTCAGCCATCCTGTGATGCTATGCTAAGAATATTGCTTTTGGTTAACACTCAGTCTCAAACATATGAGCAATTTTGCCCTATTTTCAGAACTGATAACAAGCCTAATCTATGTATAGGTTCATTTCAAAACCTGACCATACTGCACAAAATAACCATAACCTTAATTTGTCCATTGTGGATTTTTAGTGATGATTCATATTGTTATCAATAGAGGATAATGTGAGCTATAAAGGGGGAAGGTGGCTCCCTGCCTTGCCAATCACAGGAGCCCTACACACCCCACCCCACCCCATGTTTCCACTCCTGTAACAAACATCTCCTTTAAATCCTTGACCACACCATTTATCTGATCACTGTATCCCTTCCCAATGGCATATCCACACTGGACATCTGCCCCTCACTTATAGAATGAGTTGCAACATCATAGCCTAACTCTCATTCCCTGCTCACCCTAACTAAGCCCTCAAACCTGCTGGGGTGGGGGGGACAGACAAAATAACCCCTACTCTGTCCTGGCCAATCTGGCAGTGATTGAGAAAATTCCTTCCCATCCCCCTGAGAAAGGAGTGACTAGCACAGTGCCCACAGCAGATCCTGACCAAACCTGGTATTTCATTACTTGTGAGGTTGCGGGGTGCTCTCCCTGGTCTGGGAACAAGGGTTATCTCCTGCCGGGCTCACCTTTTGTCAACTTCTTCTATTGTGGTCCCTGAACATTGTCAGGCTGACCCACTCTGCATCTGCAGCAATGTCTATGCCTCTCTACCCACCTCCTTAAAGCCCCCTGGCAAGTCTGACAATTCCCCTCCTGCCCCCCCTCCCCCCCCCCCCCCCCCCCCCCCCTGCTTAAGGCAGGGATTCTTGGGACAAATTTTTTTGTGGCCTCAGAGTGCAGCCACCAACTCTTGTTAATGGCCTCTCATATTTTTTCCTATAATACTTGATTAGCTTTAGGAAAAACAAACGAGTATGTACATATACAGGTCCAAATTACTGTAATATATTTATTGCTATCTAGTCAGTTTGTTGTGAAAAGTGATATTAACAAACATACAAGTATCACTTTTCACAGCAGACTTACTCAGACCTGGCAAACCAGGACAAATTAAACCCTGGATTGTGGCTGAGGGTGGCAGCGGAGGTTAGGGACGATGAGGGTGGTAGGTGGGTGGGGTGGCCAGGGAAGGCAGCTGGAGCTTGAAGCCCCATGGCCAGATCCCAGAGCCCCTCAGCCACGCAGCCAGAGCCCAGGACTGGAGCCCAAAGCCCCGTAGCCAGAGCCTACCACCCCAACACACCAGGCCTAAAGCCAAAGTCTGATCCCCACCACCCTGGGGAAGGTGGGGAACTCACCCGCTGCTCCTCCAATGTTGTGCCTCAGGTGCCTCTAGAGGAGGGCAGGGCCCAAGCCCTGCTGGCAGATCCAGGAACCAACACAAAGGCAATGCATCCAGAAGCACCAGTGAGGGGCCGCTACTTTGCCACTTCCCCCCTGCATCACAGTGTAGGAGGCTGGTGCCACAAGAAAAGCCCCTGGTGGCCACATTTGAATAATGCTGGCTTAAGGTACAGTGCGGTCATTGTTCCTGTCCTGTGTAGAGCTAAATAGAGAACATACAGTAGTGGGGCTGGAGATGTGACAAAGTCAAGCATCCTTCAGTTATAACATGCCCATTTAACTATTGATATTATTTCACCTCTGCTGTTTGTGATGAACTTCTAGAGAGATCATATGCAATGACTGAGACTATGTGGCTTGAATTCTGTTTGCCATGAATACAGGAACAGGAAATGCATCCAACAAGTCTCCCCCATTAGACTTGAGAACCAAAGCTTCAGAATTAACCATTTGTGATCTCACTAATATGATGAAAAATCAGACCCAATCAACTACACACAGAACTCTAGAGCTGGCCAGTTCAATCCAGGATAACAGAGAGTTTATTCGTTATTTCTTTTGAGCTAAACAATGTTACTCAAGTTCCTACATCCCTATTTTTACAAAACTGAGCAAACAATTTGTAGCAAATGAGGAGGCAAAATCCACTGTATCAATTGTTTGCTAATTGTCCACCAGCAATTTCTGAATTTCTCATACTTGTTCCATATTTTAAATTATTAATTAAATAGTTTCTGTGAGTGATTTTTAGTAGTGTAATTTGCAAGTTGTTCATTGCAAATATTCAAAATCCAATGTTAGAGCTATGTTAGTTTTGATTTGACCCATGGAATATACAGCATTCTTTTCTGCTACTTAACTGGATGAGCATAACTCTTAAAATCAGGTTCTTTTTGTGACTACGGAAGTTCAAAACTTGCTTTTCATGAGTATTCTAGGCCGCTGTCTTAAAAATAACAGTTAGCATACACATTCAGGCCACTGAACTGAGTCACTGAAATATTCATGAAAAATGAACACAAAAAGGCTATGAACATAGCTGAAGCAAATCACATTTTTTGTTTGGACAAATATTAGTGGAAATATTTTGAGGTATTCAACCAAATCTTCAATTTTCCCAGTCAGGCTGATGGCAAAAAGAGAATCCAAAATTGTGATTGTAGAGGAAACCATTTTTAAAAGTCTTTAAACTCTTTTTATTTAAAATATATGTATTAAGTGCTTCCATAGTTAAGGTTAAGTTGAATTCATCTTTACATATTGTGACAAAGCTCTGAGTCTGTATTTGTGGGTCCTGCGCTTTCTGGCAGATTTAGGGGCCTCAGAAACTCATCTAGGCCCCACAGTGACCTTCCTTTTTCCATATAATTGGCAAGAGTCACCACCTAGTGAGTTACCTTAATCACAGGCCAGTATGGGAGGTGGAAAAGGGCAGGAGGAATACCCTACAGTCTTTGTTGCTCCATAGAGCTCAGTAAGCACAGTTTGGCCTCCTGAATGAACTGTCTCTCTTTCTCCACTCAAGAGGATTTCTGTAGAGAATGGAGGGAGATGGGGGGGGGGAACCCAGGCCAACCTTTACTCCAGGTTCCAGCCCAGGGACCCTGATGGTGGCAGCTGTTGATGGCTTTCCCTTCACCACTAATGCTGCTTTGATTTCCTGGGCCACTTCCCCAAGGTTCCCTCTTCCTATCTTCATCCTTACCTCAGGTTGCAGCAAAGCTTCCTCTCCTCCAGCTCCATTCTCCTTGGCTCCCCACTGAGGGAACTGGAAAGGAGAGCTTTTAAAGAGTGAGTGAAACCTTGATTGGCTCCACCTGTCTCCATTAGCCTAACAGGGGTTTTTTTGTTTGTTTTTGTTTTAATCTGGGAATATAGTTAGATGTATTAAACTTTTAAATTATGCAACAAACCAATCAAGCAATACAGTGTCAACAAAATCAAATATGGCAAATTTTGGCAGTTCAGTAAAGTGAATTAGAAATCCTTTCATGAATTATAGGAAAGCTTTAAGTTTCTTTTTGTTAATTGTCTGTTTAAACAATATGATACATTTACCACATTTTACCACAGGGGTTGTGATACGGTTATGTGGGGGGGTCACGAGCCGTGACCCCAGCGCGCGGCTACCACAGGCGCCAACTTTCTCTGGCTCCGGTGGGTGCTCACCTCCCACCCCGCCCTGCTCCAATCCCACCCCTTTCCCACCATGGCCCCGCCTCCTCCCCTGAGCATGGCGCATTTCCCCCCTCTCCCCTCCCTGCCAGGCTTGCCGCACCAAAAAGTTGTTTGGCACGGCAAGCCTAGGAGGGAGGGAGGAGAAGTGGAGCAGCAGCCTGCTCAGGGGAGGAGGTGGAGTGGAGATAAGCTGCGGGGGGCATGCGGGGAGCCTGGCAGGCTGCAGGAAATAGCCCTGCGGCCCAGTGGGTGGGGTGGAGGCAGAGGAACCACTCCCCCTCCCAGCTTACCTCCGCTCTGCCTCCTAGCCCGAGCACATTGCTGCTCCGCTTCTTCTCCCTCTTTCCTAGGCTTGCCATGCCAAACAGCTGATTCGTGTGGCAAGCCGGGGAAGGAGAATAAGCAGAATGCAGCGGCACGCTCAGGGGAGGAGGTGGAGGCAGAGCGGAGGTGAGCTGGGGCAGGGCGGGGAGCTGCCGGTGGGTGCTCTGTACCCACCAATTTTTCCCCCTGGATGCTCCAACCCTGGAGCACCCACAGAGTCGGCACCTGTGGCAGCTGTAAGTTGTGAGCCCGACCCCAGTACAGGGCTGTGAGCCGCGACCCCAGCCCTGGCCAGGAGCAGGGCTGTGAGCCCCGGCTAGGCACGGGACGGCGAGCTCTGGCCAGGCACGGGGCTGCGATACCCAAGTCCAACCGCCAAGCAGGGTTGCAAATCCTGACCCCAACCAGGAGAGAGGCTATGAGGCCTGAGCTGGGGCATCCAGGACACTGTGAGCCCCGACCCCTGTACTGGGGTTGTCAGGCGGAGCCCGGCCATGTTGAGAGTTATCAGCTGGGAGCACACGCAGGGTTGTCAGCCCCGATCTGTCAAGTATTAAAATAAAATTCTAATTAAAAATAAAGTTTCCACTTATATTTAATTCAATAAAAATGTGTTTTAGTCTTAATTTAAAAACAGTGAAAAAAGGTAAATTCATTTTAAGGGTTTAAATTTAGTATTTAACATAGTGTTAAATATCAAAAATGTGTTTTTAATTTCTAAGGGGGGGCTGCGCTCAGAGCCCTGGTGTTCAAAAGGAGTCACCAATACAAAAAGTTTGAGAACCACTGATTTATCAGTACCAATACCTTCAGATAATCCTTTTATGTGGGTCAACTGAGTCTCAAGAGTCCACCATATTAACATTTTGTTAATAAAAGTGTGTGTGGAAATTAGCTCAGGAAAAATCCAAGCTCCTTTCGATCTTGTGATTTAGATAAAAGTGAGATGAACCTGAGCATTAATTATTTTGGCTCCTGTTGCTTCTAGAACGAGGGGTTTGTAGAAGTTGATTTTGATGAGGGCAATATAAAAAGTAATTCCAGTTTTGAGCTAAGCAAAAGTATTTTGTTTCTATGTTATCAACTGTACTTGCCGCTGTCTGAGGTGGTATGTATAAGGTAGTTCAAAAAGTTCCTTAAGGTTGTTCCTCAACCATATTTCCTGCAGCAGTTGGTAGGCCCTTAATATAAGTGAAACTTCCTCACATCTGTACCTCTTGCCTGGTTTCTTGGTGTCCCACTGAAGAGATGTGGTCTGGGTAGATAACTAGTAGGAATCAGAGTTCTATAAGGAATCCTCAGGATCCCCTCTAATTTCTCCAGAGCACTCACATATCATTCACAACACTGTCACTGAGCCCTACTTTACAAATAAAAAATTTTCCAAGAACAAAAAACCCATCAGCACCACATCATAGTCTGTGAAGAGCGACTTCATGGATAGTTTTCTGATCCAAGGATAGAGCTTCTTCTGTAGCACCCGCATGCCTTGCTACCCTTTAGGGAGCAGGAGAGCCACCAGGACAGTGCAAGGTAACCGCACTGGCAAAATTCTGAATATGTTCGTGGACATGCATAATACCTAGGTTGACTGTGAAATGGGTTCTCCTGATAATATTTTCAGGGGTATTTTTATGGTTCCTTGCAATTGGTTGTCCAGTGACATTCTGGTGGATTTGTGGTGGCAGCATATGGAATTCCCAGCTACTAAGGCCAATGGTCTCATCTTTCTTGTCATGTCAGTAAACCCTTCCAAGTTCTTCCACGGCCCTGGTGAGGCTGTTCCATTAGATACTCAATTATATTTTATTTGGAATGGTGGGGGTAGGCAACAAACCTTCAGGAAAAGCATAATCAGAATTGAAGTTCTTGATATTATTCCACCACTAGTTTCAGCAGCTGACAACCAGGGTCCAGGGCAAGAGGCAAATGGAAAGCTTACAGAATGTGATGTTGACATACTTTATGGAATATAATGTTGCTTGGACTTAGAAGTGTACCATGTAAGAAATAAAGAGTTACTGGCAGGAGGCAGTGAAAGGAAACAAAGAATCCTATATTTCTGTTTTAGTAGATCAAGGCCTACAAGCACTCTATGCTGAAAGCAAGAGCAACAGAAGGTGCCTCATAAAACTAAAGTTTATTATGTTGAAGACAGGCTGGTGCTCTCAGCTGAGGGGGAGAAAAAAATGAAGCATCTTATTTAAAACAATGTTCAGTTTGATTTTTAAATAATAAGAAATGTGAATCTAAAAAAAGCCATTTTAGTAAATGAATTTCTGGATTTAATATATCACTATTTGAAAGCATGTAAAGTCACATGCACACAAACTCCTATCACCATAAAAATGTAGGTGTAATGGTATGTGTTGTATGTAGGGTGGACCCCTGCACATGGGCCTGGCCCCTGACGTGAATGTGAATACTGTGATTTCAGGACAGTGTACAGTAACCGTCTTAGAACCACTCCTCGTTCTTTTTGCTGGTACAGACTAACACGGCTACCACTCTGAAACAAACAGTTGTCTGGCTATACTGAAGGAAGGACAGGAGACATCTGATAACGTTTTAATCAGGCTGAAACTTTATTATTAGATGTCTGGGACTATCCAGCAGATAAAAATGTACAGTGCAAGTAACTCCATGTTAATTCAATAACTACTTAGGGGCACTTCCACCAATCTCCCCCCCCCCCCCCCGGGGGTCTTTTTCCCATGGAGGTGCCCTAGACAACCCATTATTGGGACCTTACCATCCACCACCACCCTTGTATGAGGGTTAAGGTGGGCAGTCAGAAGGGGGTTGGCTCCTTGCTGTACCATTCATAGGAGCCCCAAGCCCCTCCCCCTATTCTGTTCCTTTATCCAATACCTCCTTTTAAAATCCTTTACCAATACATGCTGCCTCACCTGCTCAGTGGAAAAAGGTCTTCTAATGCCTGGGCTTGCTTCTTTTCAATCCCTTGACCTTTCAGTCTCAGTTTCTGGGGTCAGAATTTAGCCCTGATTCTTACTGCAAAAATGGAGTGCTACAGAGTTTCACGAGGCTCAGATTATTAAACTAGCTATGAGAAAGATTAGTAATCTTGCAGCTGCAATTGGGGATAATGTTGGTGGGAGTCCCATGTAGGCTTTGAGAAGCAGTGTTCATTATTCTGTTGTAAAGGAGTGGCTAGCACAGTGCCCACAGCAGATCCTAACCAAACCTGGTATTTCACTACTTGCGAGGTTGCGGGGTGCTCTGCCCGATGTGTTGTAAAATAATTACTGATTACCACAATGGCTGTCCTTTGATCAGTGATGTGTAGTGTCTGGATGACTCAGATCAAATCCTGCTTTTATTAATATAAATTAAAGGTGATATTTTTTAAAATAAAATTACCAGGATTTGACAACATTAAAATACCTGACTTTTACAAGAATAATATTGTACGTTACATGCATTGTATGTAAGTTTTGTCCGCTGAGCATCGCATTCTGATTGAAAACATGAGCCTTCAACAGTTTGTAAGTGAATAATGTATACAAAATGAATCCTTTCATATATCTGCAAGTAAGTTCTTAATGTAGCACTTCTTGTGGCAGTACTTCCATGTTCACAAGACCTTTAGTGTTGTTAGGATGTCCTCGGTATATTCTGGTACTTGCCTTTACTGAGAATGCAAGACAGATTTCTTCTCTGCGTGATCCTGAGCAGTTCCAGTCATTTGAATGCTATGAGACCAGCACACAGTGATCCAGATTCTCCTTTCCCTTTATGATGTCTAGTTGTGAAATAATAGAGTATCTCTATGCCACTACAATAAGTGAAAGATCTTAGAATTCCCAGCCAAATCAGGTACTCTACAGATCCTTAGGTTTGAAGGGAGGTAAATGACACAAACCAGCCAAGTGGTATATAACCATATACAGTGGATTCCAGTTAATTGGGACACATCGGGACCGGAATAATTTGGCCCGATTAAGTGGCTGCCCCAATTAACCGAAGTAAATAAAAAGGGGTACTTTGTTTCCGTTCTTTCCGATGTGTCCCGATTAAACGTCTGTCCCAATTAACTGGTGGCCCATTAACTGGAATCCACTGCCTTCCAAATTATGGTTTTTTGCTTTTCTTCTTTTCAAATATCCCTCTTGAACTTTCATATGACACTTTTAACAGAGTACTAAGGTAGCATTCTAAAGTCAGAAAATAGAATTAGAGCTTCATATACACCCTTAAACTGATCTCCTTATACATATACTTTACAATATAGTTTTTAAATGTATGTTCACATAGTGTTTCCCAAATAGTACAATTTAATATATTTTCCTACCCACACTATACACATCCTTGTGTGTGTGTGTGTGTATACACATTTCTAGTAATTTAAGAATTTGACTATGTAACAATAGTAAAAGATTCATAACAAGACAAACTCTCCAATTACATATATATAATAAAGCATGTAACGATATATTTCTTATCTAGACATTTTAATACCTCAGAAGCAGCTGGGTCATTTTTCTCCTCAGAGGCAAGAATAGAAAATGGCAATCATAAATCTGTGATAGGACCTACATTCTACATACAATATGTTGCACCCTATCTTGCGAGACAGATTCTGTACTGAAGTACCACAGAAAATGCATGACTGCAAGCAGTCTAATTATATAGTATATCATTATTTATCATAATGGACCTGACTTTGAAACACATTGAGGATCAGTTGTGTGTGTGAATGAGGTAAGTGGGAGTGAAAATGATCACTGTTTGCCATTTTTATATGCAGCTTCTAGATTTGTGGATGCAATCCAAATAATTGCACACCTAACATGATTAAAATTCAGTCTCAATATGTCAAAATGTCACAGAGATGTATCTCTGTTGCAGCTTTTGCAGACTTTGTAATGGTATTTGAATGTGACTCACAGATTAATTATGTGTTAGAAGGTTCTTGCAGTGACTACAATCTTAGTGACACACTCACAGAAGAATTAATTTATTATTAGCCATAAAGACAAAAAACTACCAGAGACAGATGACATGATAAGCTTGGACTTCAGTACTGTCTCATTACAAACACCCATTTTAGTGAAAATCTGGTTCCTATGTGGATATAACATTTAGAACCCCCAAAATGTACGTTTAGCTGTTTCCTTTAGGTGTATCTAAAGCAGTGGGCAATTTGTGATCACATTTTAGGGTATATAAGTATCTTGCACCCTTCCCCACAGTCATTTTTGAACCTAAAAATGCTGGGGTATGATAACACAGACAGAAAAAGTAGCCAAGGACCAAAAAAAAGTGTTCTAATCCATCCATTTTAATCACATAATCCTGTTGTTCTCTCTGTTGTGAGTTTTTCTTTACTACTATGCCAATTCAGTACACTCCTCAAAGATCAACCAGAGTGTGATTGTTTTCTTCAAGATACTCCCATTTATTGATCTGTCTGTAAAGTTGGAACAAGCAGAACCTTTCTCTTGAGGATTCCCTTCTGCTGGTCAAAGCTGTAATTATAATTTAAACATCATTTGCCTGGTCTGACTGCTTGGTATGGCACCAAAATCTATGCATTCTTTTGAGACCTTTACCCTAAACACATTTCACTTCAGGACATGTGCCAAAAAGGATTAGGAAAATTAATGTGGCATCTTATTTTCCTTTTGTTGGACTCTGGATACCTTTAACAAAGTTCATGGGCACATTTTTTTACATACCTATCCTTGTATTTATTTATATACCTGCATTATTGTGATTAACACTGACATTATTAAAGCCAAAAGATAGGCCAACCCAGAATAACTGGTTGTAAAATGTAGAGACCTGGGAGATCAGTGCTCTGCGTTATGACTGAGGAGTGTCTGGCAGTGTGATTCTCAGTCCAGATGTATTTTTCCTATGTTTGTAAGGGGTTAGAACTCTTGAGGCAGCATTTTCAATCTCTGTTAACAGCTATTCATTTGGTGACACACATTAAGTATATGGATGAAATCCTCAGAATTTAGTAGGACGATAATGAGAATTTCCTCCATTTGTCCAAGATAGATACAATAGGATCAAATACGAGAACTGTTATTGATGACAACATTAAAAAGCATATTTATGGGGGGAAATGCGTTCATATGTTCTAAATAGCCACACACAATACCTTTTGGAAAGACTGTTTTTAGACACAGAGGTCCCAATTCAGGACAGCATCCCTATACAGGAAGGGTGCTAGAATCAGAGCCATAGTTTTAGTCTGATCCTGTCTGAAACTGAGATTTTAAAACCAGACTATGACTCACTGAATGATATTTGAAAAGAATTATGTTCACTGCACAAAGAAAATGCAACCTCCAGAGCAGTCTGGCCCTCGTTTTCTCAACAGATGTGTGCTGCAGGGATTATGTAATGTGGCTTTTACCCTTCAGTAGGAGATCATACGTTGCATACAAAGTAATTATTTGGCCTCAGTATTGTATATTGTGTGACGGAGTCAGACCAGAAGGATATAAGAGAGTGCTGGAAGGCAGGTATATTAGTCTCAGGATGTGCAGGTCCTTGTTCCCTGGATAGCCAAACAAAGGCTACTCCAGGCCAATCAAGACACCTGGGGCCAATTAAGAACCTTCTAGAAAGGAGTAGAAACAGCTAGCCTAATTGGGACACCTGAAGCCAATCAGGGACTGGCTGAAACCAGATAAAAACCTCCCACTTAGTCAGGTGGGTGTGGGTGTCAGGAGCTGTGGAAGGAAGTTATGCTGTTGGTGAGACTGAGTGTAGGACAACATATCATACTGAAGGAAGGAGGCCCTGAGGTAAGGGTGAAGTGGAGTTTGAAGAAGCAGGGACTGCTGTGGGGAAGTAGCCCAGGGAATTGTATTGTGTTTTGTGCCTAAAAGGTCAGCCATCTTAGCTGATACTATTAGGGTCCCTGGGCTGGAGTCCGGAGTAGAGGGCGGGCCCGGGCTCCCCCCTTTTTCCATCTTCCATACTGGCCTGTGATGAAGGCAACTCACTAGGTGGTGACTCTTGCCAATTATCCTGAGAAAGGGAGGTCACTCTGGGGCCTAGATGAGTTTCTGAGGCCCCTAAATCTGCCAGGAAGCGCAGGACCCACAAGTACAGACTTGGAGCTTTGTCACAGTTGCTAATACAGTTTTCATGGGCACTTGTTGCTCATAAAATTCTGAATTCCTTGGATTTTTTCTATATTTAAAATATACAATATATATACAAATATAATTATGTAGTGGTTCTTTCAAATGACCTTTGTAAGTATCAGTTGAACTTTTATATATTATGGTGTTTGTCTCTTTATGAGTCTTATGTTATTGTTGCATAATCAAATTCTGAAATTACTAGAAAAATAGTCAGTATTTACTATATATAATATATTGTCCATGTGAAAGAAACATCTAATCTATAATGCAGTATTTTGTAACAAGTTTTAAAGTGTTAGTTTATATGAGCAAAACCAACGAGGAGTCCTTGTCAGGGGTGGCTCCAGCTTTTTTGCAGCCCCAAGCGGCAAAAAAACCCGAAAACAAACTGGAAGTCATGGACCTGCTGCCGAAATGCCACCAAAGGAAGCAGCGGCGTGCTGCCCCAATCACGGACAGCATGCTGCCCCCCAGCATTGGCTGCTCCAAGCATGCGCTTGGGACACTGGTGCCTGGAGCCGACCCTGGTCCTCGTGGCACCTTAGAGACTAACACATTTATTTGGGCATAAGCTTTTGTGGACTGGAACCCACTTCATCAGATACATGGAGTGGAAAATATAGTAGTAGGTATATTTATGAAAATACATGAAGTACATGAAAAGATGGGAGTTGGCTTGTCAGGTGTGTAGGGAGGTCAGTCTAATGAGACAATTCAACTAACAGTAGAATACCCACTGATTAGATTGACATCCCACCCCCACCTGGTAAGGCGACTCCCATCTTTTCATGTACTATGCATAGATATACCTGCTACTGTATTTTCCACTCCATGCACTGATGAATTGGGTTCTAGCCCACAAAAACTTATGCTCAAATAATGTGTTAGTCTCTAAGGTGCCACAAGGACTCCTCAGTATTTTGTAAGACACTAACTATAACCTATTTCTGAATACATAAGAATACACAAATGTTAATTCTACATTCTATGTTTTCTGCTCTACTCTGCTGTATTACCTACTTTATAAATAAGGCTACTATTTAGTCATGGATATTTTTAGTAAAAGTCATGGACAAGTCATAGGCAATAAACAAAAATTCCCGGCCCCGACCTCTCCATGACTTATACTACAAATACCCCTGACTAAATCTTAGGTGTTCGGGGGAGGGAGGCAGGTACTGTTGCTAGTGCTGCTGAGGGGGAGACTCTGGGGCTCCTGCAGCTGGCTCTGGGACCCCCGGAGCAGCTGGACCCCAAAGTGGCTCCAGCAGCAGCCAGTGTGGCCCACCAAGCTGCCCCACCTGCTCAGGCAGCCCTGGAGTTATCCATATCAGCTGCTGCAGATGTCACAGAGATCCAGGAAAGTCATGGAATCCATGATCTTCATAACAGACTTGCAGCCTTATCTATAAATATTATTTGCACATGATTGTAGCTAAAGAATTTTGCTACCCAATAGTTTCTTCATTTTTTTTATGAAACACAGGTAACATAGTTGTGTGATCTTCTCAGATAAAATTGGAGAGGCTCTACTACATACCACTAAATCTTTTTAAAAGGGAGAGGTTTCCACAGATACTGTATATAAAGTAGGAAACAGGTTTCTAGAAAGCATTGCACATTAATAAACACAGAATGTAGATGATTTGTGTATTAGTTAATGCAAATAAACATCATAATAGAGTCTATGTGCATAGAATACTTGAAAGCTTGTAAAACTTGTATATTCAGGTTCTGATGTTTTGTATACCACTTTGATTCCAAACCATGCTAGGCTCATATGCATAATTTAGGGCACAGTGTTCCAGCACATTAAATCATTCCAACATATAACTTATATAGGTACTGTGTACTGTAATATGTGTGGTCATCCTGTGTCAGAAATAAATATGAATAGGTTTTAATCCCCTTCTCTCCTAAGGCATACTTAAAATAACAGTGGCAAACATAATACTGATTCTGAATAAGGTTAGCCTTCTTCAACCTTACAAGATAATGTTTTATTTCTCTATTATGTCATCCATCACTATGCTATCGAGTGGTCTTTTATTCTTCTGGTCATAGAGCTGCTATTGCCGTTGTTTATAAATCTGTAATATCTTCAGAAAGTATCCTTTATTATTTTTATGATTGATTAAACAGTCTTGGTTTGGCCAAGATATAACAATACAGCACAAACTCAATTTTCCTCGTCTCAGCTACTCGTGATATGATCAGATTCCCCATTGGCTATTAATGACACTGAAAAATTCCGTGATAGATTTAGTCAATTCTGTTATGTAAAGTAATCATATTAAATCATTTTCCAAATTGGATGAGGAAATGCAGTTGTTTAATATTGTTTGTTGATGTTTCAAGTATTTTCTAAATGGAGTTCACATAGTAATGAAAACAAATGTGCTTTTTACTGTTCATAAGGATAGTCCTTTAAATATGCAGTAGAAGCACTATAAACATCTGTAATATAAGGAAAATATATCACCAGTATGCTTTATTCAATGTAATGTACATTAGCGTACCAACTTAGCCTGATAGTTTTCTGTTTTTGTTTGATCCTCCTATAGTAGCAGAATAATTAAAGTACAATGGGACATATCTTTGTTAATTGATATTTGATATATAATAAAAGAATGGTGCTCATTTCTGGGTAAATATTTTCAGCGTTATCATTTTCACAACAGTCAATGCAATATAAGGACTTCTATAATTTAAAATAATAGCAGCCAATAGGTTAAGAATAAAAAAAAATCTACTGTACCTTTACATTATATAGAATACATTTCTGGCCTTTGCTCCATCTGTATCCATATCTTTAGATACTGCTGGTCACTCCCTTCTCCATGGCAGCCTGTTTTACTTGGCTCCGCCCTCTTCTGGTTCTCCTGCCATTGTGAGATGTTCAGCACTGCTTTAGGTGTTTCTTTTCCTTCCTGATACCTTCTTAGTAATGGTTCTGCCAGGCCTTATTCTTAGCTGCCTCCTCTTCACTGTAACCCTGCATGCATTTGTGACTAGAGAAGGCTATCTTCTTCATGGTGGTGGCTTTCAAATCTTCTCTCACTCTCTGTCCAGTCCATTTTCTCCTGTTCATCCAACATTTTCTCCTGGATGATTCATTGACCACACTGACTTAATATGGATTTAAAACTGAACTCTAACTTTCCTCCTAAGCCGCTCCACCATCCAGTCATTCAAGATTACAACCTGTCCATTAGTAAAATTATTCTCCTCTTCCATCAGTCAAACACATCTTCCATCTCTTTGAAGTCCTCCACCTGGCACACCACATCTAGTTTAAACTTTTCATCTTTGCCTTCTAATTCCCACATAGCTCTTCTGCAGCCTTATGGGACTCTTGGCAGCCCTATGGCTCATTCTCACAACCTCTCCACCCCACCAGTGACACCAGTCTGAATATGTCATTCATTTCCTTCCTTCACTCTCATCTCCATGACTTCTTCCATGCTGCCCCCTATACACAGAATGGCTCCCTATCAAGTCTTCAAACTCTCACACTACTACCACCCTCCCTTCTCATTGAAATTTCTCCTCTGCAAAATTGCATCTTTCACAATACACACACGTTGGGAATTCATAATAATCTGAATAATTAAAAAATAAACGTTGCTCACTCACCATTCTGGATTTTTCTAACCCACCCTTTCTCCTTTAGGTCTGTGTTTTAGATTGTAAGATCTTTGGGAATGGAATTGTTGCAATCATTTTCTTATGTGGTGAACTTGTATTTTGTTAGTGCTAAAATATTTATATAATCTTAAGGCACACACTATGATAATGAAGGGATTTTTGTCAACATTATTACATGGTTGAAGCCCCCATTTGCCAAGCTTTATAGTGTGAACCTAAATTCATAGATATTAAAAAATGGGGCAGACTTATTTGGTCATCAGGTCCATTTTACAGAACTGTTCTTGACAGTATATTCTTTGTCAAGATGCATTTTAAATGACTCAAGTAATAGCGCTACTTCCATTTCCCTTGGGAATCATGGCTGTTCCACAGCCTAATAGATTATATTAGTAAAGGAGTTGGTAAAGCTGTAAAGTGTTCTTTAGAATTGCCAGATACTCTAAGTACTCTGTAGTTGACAAGACCTGAACTCTGAACATAGTCTCTTTTAATGCTTTGAAAAGTACTGTATCACGTCTCTATTTGAGTATTTCAAACGCCATTTGTGATACTGTATTTTAAAAACTTTTAGCATTCAAGGTCTCCAGACAATGAACATTTTCTGCACTGCACAGACGTGTTATGGAAGAGTGAAATGCATCCACATCAGATCTGTAGCATATCGAGAAACATTTTTGGCTTGCTAGAGATTCAGCGGAAAACATTTAATAGGTCCTGGCTAATGCAAAACAGGCTTTGCTAGATCAAGACCAATTTAATGCTATTTCAGAAAGTCTCTTTTTGGTTGATTTTCCAGTAGATGTTATGTCTACATCTCATTAAAACATAAACACCTGATGAAAATACCTTACACTTGCCACTCCAGTTGCTACACAAGTCTTTCCACATTCTCAAGAGAGACTCAGACCAAAATAGTTTTCCAAGAGATACAATATATGATCAGCCTCAATGGAAACAATAGTGTAGGTGAAAAAGTTCCAATTCACTTATGTTAAAAGAAGCTTCAAAGAGACTGCACAAAACTCCCCAAAAAGCCCACCCTTCTATGCACCAGCTCCTTAGAAATTGCTATGAATTATTTTGCAACATTAGCAATTCATACATTAGCGGTGAAGATGTTGTGCAGACATAACTCCAGCTAGCTTTTGGATTCCTAAATTTGCCATGGTGAGATATGAACTCCGTAAAAAGGACAGGAGTACTTGTGGCACCTTAGAGACTAACAAATTTATTTAAGCATATATTGTAGCCTACGAAAGCTTATCCTTAAATAAATTTGTTAGTCTCTAAGGTGCCACAATTACTCCTATTCTTTTAGTTGTAGTACTGTAACCTTTGAAAGTCAATCTGAGGCCAAATATTTCCATTCCACTCGAGTAATATAGTCTTTTACATTTGAAAAAGCCATGTAAAAGATTTTGTGGTACAAATCCCATTGACTTTAGAGGGAGCAGTGATACTAAAACACTTTAGTTCTTTGAAAAATTATGAGAAAAAGTCTGAACACCAAATACCAGTCCACTCTAAGTCTACAATATTTCTGGGAAAGAGTAGGAGTAAGTAAACAGATATGTAATGGTCCCAAAGGTGTATACTGTAAAACAATTACAGTTGAGGTATACTTTTATGGAGTCAGGAACCTTCATTATAATTTTATTATTGATTTCATATTGAGCTTATGTCCTGGGAGTGGAGTGCTCAGACAATACACTGTATAAATCTATTTATACAATACACTGTATAAATCTAATCTGCATGCATCCGACGAAGTGGGTACTAGCCCGCGGAAGCTTATGCTCTGAAACTTTAGTTAGTCTTTAAGGTGCCACAGGACTCTTTGTCACTTCTGTATAAATCTATGACAGTCCCCTTCTTCCTGCACCTTATCTTTACTCCTTGCTCAAGGGCAGGCCAGGGTTCTGTCTTTTCATGACTTTTCTAAAAGCATTACACAGAATTAAACATCGGGGCTATTGTGTGTAAACCCTGGATAAATGAATGTTAATTGTTCCCAGGCGATTTCAAAGAGTGCATACCATACTCTTACTAAAAACAAACGTGCACACAAAAACACCTTGTAAATAGTATGTGGAGAACTATGAATAACTTTTAAACAAAAGCTATTAAACAGTAAATTTACGATGTTCTCATACAAACTTTCCTCCTGGTCCTGTGTCAATCAACTGCCAAGTCTGCTGGGCTGTTTTTCACTTCTTTGTTTGTAACCTTCCCCCTCCCACACACACACACCTTGCTCTCTGAGTCAGCTTTCAGAGGATGACTAGGTTATCACCTACCAGACGAGTTGCCCACAATGAAAACATCATACAGAGCCTTAGAACATCTATTGACCATATCTGATAACTATCACGCCATGTTCTGGAAGTTTCTGGGTCTTTTTAACTGTGTTACTCTGACCTTCTCTCTGCACTTGTGCAAAGACACAGACCATCCAACTACATTGCATGTCTCCCACGCTGCTTCTCTCCCCTGAAAAAATAAAGTCTTGTGCTGCAATATAAAGCATGTGAGTTATTCTTAGTGTAGTATAAGAAAGAAAAGATGCTTACAGTCTAAGCAGACAAAAGACCTAAACTGAATGGAAGGTACACTTGAAGCCTGATCCAATATCCGGTGAAGTCAGTAGAGAGACTCCCATTGACTTCACTATGCTTTGCATCTGGGCCATAAGTAACCCAGAAAATGTTCTGAAAGAGCATGATTTTGTTTAGTGAATTCAGGCCTGATCCTGCAAATATGCATGTGAGTTTTGGACCCACTGAAGATACATATAAGGATTTGCACACATGCATAAGTGTTTGTAGGATTGAGGCCTTAGAGGGCACATGACAGCATTTTTACTGCAGTTAGCTAGTTAGCAATGGTGGGTTTTACAGAAGAAAATCTTCCCTTGTCTAGTTTTCACGTGGTAGAACAAGTTCACTTTTTGCAATTTGTTGAGCTATCTTTTCTGTGATAATGTAAAGCCATGCATTAAGGGTGACCAGTTGTCTAACAAAAGGGTGTGAGAGAGGATTTTATATTGAAGATTTCAATTATTATTAAAGGCAATTTTTATTAAAAATATGCATGCTAATTACTGCAGTGGCTTAAATATTTCACATCTTCTGTTGTTTTCCGTTCTTCTAGGCCTTTCTCTGAGATCTCTCTGTAACATAACTATACATATTAGATGACTTTGGGACACTCTTTATATCAACAATGAAAGGATTATCCAGCAACCGCAGTCATCATCATGGGATTACCTGTGACCCTCCATGTGACAATCTGCCGCATCACCCAGACAGGCAGCCATATTTGTTAAATCCAGTGGACCCTCACCCTGCAGATCACCCTTATTATACTCAGAGGAACTCTTTTCAGGCAGAATGCATGGTACCTTATAACGATCAAATTGCCAGCAGCACATTTCCTCGGCGACATTACAATTCCCACCATGAACTTAAAGATGAGTGTTCTCTTGTTCCCCATGGAACAGCTAACAAAACTAATCGCATTCCTGCCAATCTTTTGGACCAGTTTGAAAGGCAGCTGCCCCTTAATCGAGATGGTTACCATACCTTACAATACAAACGGACTGCCGTGGAACATCGCAGTGACAGTCCAGGGAGGATCCGCCACTTAGTTCACTCTGTTCAAAAGCTCTTCACAAAGTCTCATTCCCTTGAGGGACCATCAAAGGGAAGTGTCAATGGTGGCAAAGCAAGCCCAGAGGAGACACAGACTATGAGGTATGGGAAGCGTAGCAAGAGTAAAGAAAGGAGGTCAGACGGCAAGTCCAGATCCAATGTACCAGGATGGTGGAGTTCAGATGACAACTTGGACAATGATGTTTGCATTTATCATGGTCCTAGTGGGGTTATGACTATGGGAAGGTGCCCCGATCGTTCCACTTCTCAGTACTTTATGGAAGCCTATAATACTGTAAGTCAACATACTGTGAAGTCCTCCAAAAGCAATAATGATGTCAAATGCTCTACTTGTGCAAACCTGCCCGTGAATTTGGATGCCCAGTTAATGAAGAAAAGCTCTTGGTCTTCTACACTAACAGTGAGCAGAGCCCGCGAGGTTTACCAGAAAGCTTCAGTTAATATGGATCAGACACTAGTGAAGTCAGAGACATGTCAACAGGAGCGGTCTTGCCAGTACCTTCAGGTATAGTATCTATCATTGATTGCTGTTTACTGAATTGTTGGGTTTGGGTTTTTTGAAGATGCTTTTTCACTCTGATATTTCAGAGGTCATCGTCTATCATGATTTGAGAGGTCATTGGACATAGAAAAGGGAAAGGGTAATCCAGATAAAATTTAAAATAAATTTGCATTTTATTGCTAAAAGTCAGTGTTTCAAATTAACTTTTCCAGTGGGCAACAGGCTGGGTGTTTGGTTTTTTTTTCATGTGGGAAGAATGAGAGCTTTTGGGGGGTTGGATTCAAAAGGCAATCACAGCAGGGACATGGGGAATTGGAGGTTGCTTTGCTTGTATTTAGCGTTACAATGTCACTCAACAGGATATTATCAGCAGAGGTGCTGGAACAATTTTTCTAGTGGGGATGCTGAGAACCTTTGAACCAAACTGTAAACCTTGTATATAATGGAAACAGCCTCAAGCCGGGGGGTGCTGCAGCATCCCCCGCACCGCTAGTTTTAGTACTGGTGGTTTCCTGTATACAAATTCTTTAGTTTCTGTAATTTCAGTTCTTATTTTATTCTGACAATTGGAGACCCTTTGGAAACTTTGAGCTGTCTTAATTCTTTATAAACCAGTAAAAAAACTGCTAGCTGTTTTTCCACAAAAGATGAAATAGTTATTGTAAAGTGTCCAGATTTGTGTATCTGGCTATTTCTCTTTCTTATGGCATTGATTCAAAAACATAAAACTGAAAGGCTATAATGATTGCTTGTTCTGATTATACACTTTAAGAGTACATCACCTACTCCCTCACAAGCTGTTTGCAGTTAATAAAGCGTCACTATTTTTCACCAGTATTATATCTTTAAATGTCAAGAATCAGATGTCTGCTCTTGGAGCTATCATACTGCCGGGGAATGTCTGTGGCAGAAACATGGATCAGAAAATATTAAAATTGTTTCATTCTTAGTTGAGCTGTGGATAGCTTTTGTGCATTTTAAACGAAGCAGTTATGGCACATCTAAGTGTATGTGTAAAATGGAATAACGTTACACAGAGAAGAGAGAAGACCATGAGGAAAAAAGAGGTTTGAGAAAAGAACTTTGTTTTACTTTAAAATAATGGGGCTCTTGCATGTTTATATGTCTACAGCAACCCATTTTTCTAACATGGTTACCTTTATGGGACATTCAGTTTCCACATTTTGTTGCTTAAGTCATTACTCAGATAAAGGGCAGGTTTCAGGTGTCCTATTAAGGCAGCCAGATTTTAAAATTGAGCTCTATAGTTTAAATGGCATACAAAATCATTTAGAATACTAAGCTTTGAAACTCTCAGTTTACAACAGAAAAAAAAAAGGATGTGTATATTTTCCTTTAATTTATAGTAACGTGGGGGAAGGAGAAATGGAGAAAGTATGTTTGCTCAGGGTGTGTGTATAGATGTGTGTATGGAGTGGGGAGGGACTTTAGGGCTGAGTTACGACATTTTAAAGGTATGATACAATAGTTTTCTTCTATCTGAGTTTTGGGAGCTGGAAGAAATTTGAATTTTGGAGTTGAATGTCTTGGTTATTTTGGATTTGAAGTTGGGTTGGGGTTTTTTGATGTTTTTGTTTACTCATTCAGTTTCCAGGCAGTTATTGATAAAATAGCTGACAATTCAGCGTGTAACCAAATGGATAGAAAAGAGTGAAAAATTATGCCAACATCAGCTTCAAATAAGCACTTCCAAAGGGACTTTTAGATAATATTTAATTGACAAGAATAGGCTTATAAGTGGAATTAGAGGATACTATCTCTATCTTCATGGAAATATGTACAACAGTCCTTTAGTGCAGGAATTAGAATGACTGAACGTTCTCTTACATATTTATGACATTCTATTTATATCCAGATTGTGATTTTGTTTGTTTTTCTTTTTTATTATTATATACTTGCTTTGAAAAAAAACAACAGTGAAATTTCAGTGTTTGGAAATTGCTAAAAAGGAGAGGAAAATCTTAATCAAGCCCTAATTTACATTGCTAGCATTATAAAACCTCAGTCAGGTAATAATTGATAGCGTAAGAGACAGTCTGAGACAACTGAAACTTTCTGTTATCTGTTGACTATTTTAAAAACTAGCAAGTGTATATGTTAGTAAAATATTGTGCATATTTAACTGCTTCCCATTCCCTTCCCCTTCACAGATCACTTGCCATCTGAGACCATAAGCCCTGTAGGGCATGTACAATATTTCCTTTGTGTTTGTACTGCTCCTAGAACACTGGGGCCCCAGTTCTAATTGTGGCCTGTAAACTCTACTGCAATATAAATATTAAAAATAATCAGAATCCTTCTGTCAATAAGATATGTTTCAACTGTTTTTTATGTTTCCTGTTGAAACATAGGTAGCCTGGTTTCCTTTGTTAGGACAATTTGAAATATACTAATTGAGATAAAACTGCCTAATTACAAAGCCACAATAGTGTTGGACAACTCTGGTAATGACTTTGACTAATGTGGTATTTCTTTGCTGCTTTTTTTAACTCGTTAACGAGATTACTAGATATTCTTCTCAACTCACTTGTAATTTAAGTTGCTATTGATGATCTAGCAAGTGGACTACATAATCCTAGGATGTGCCTAGTGTTTTATTTATGCAAACTGTCCTTATGATATAAGTGTCTGAACACAATGGATAAGTGACATTTTTGTTCTACTGAATATTCTTTGTTTTTCCTGTGAAGCTGCAGGCTTGCATCTGCCACAGGTCACAAGTGAAATAGTTCTCTCAGCCCTTCCCCCACCCCATCTACGTGCTTGCCTGTTTTTATGGCCTTTATTACTATAGTATCTGAACACCTCATTATTTAGAAATAGAAATAAGAAGCAATAATAGTCTCAGTCTGTAGAAGAAATAACTTAAGTTTGTTCATTTTAATATAGTCCTCAATTGGCACTTGTCCATATTAGAGATGGCTTAATCTCTGAAGGTTTGGAGTGTGGATTCAGAGCAGATTCCAAATCTCAGGTTGCCATCCAAACCTATGGATGTTCTTCAAGGACCCAATTCCATTTTCTATACACATAGCTCTAAGTGCCCCTGTGCTATTTTAAGGGGATGGCTGATAGACCACTTCTCTTCTCACCTGCTTTCCTGAGATGGTGGTGTCTTGCCTGCTGCCTCTGCCACTTCCTAAGGGGATGGTGTTTCTGTAAAGTCCCAAATGAAATATTATAGGGGCTGGGAAACTTGCTCCTTTAAATCTCACAGTATTCTTAGGCTGATATTTCTGTGCTTCCGCAGCGTAACTGGGAATGGAGACCATGCCCAGGCGCTTGCATTAATGTGGACTTGGGGAGAGAATTTATTCTTTTATGTGAGGATAGGGTAAATTAGAGCTACCCCTGTCTGTTTTCTGGGAAGTAAGTATGTGTTGGTGGGAGGGAAGGGAATGGGGTACAGTCTGGTATTGAACTTCTCCTTACCTCAAGAAAATATTCTGATTTGATTCAGCTCTAGGTATGGTCCAAGCAGTGGAGGGCTGGAGAGGGTAAGGAGCATTCTTATTTTATCCATGATAGTTCCCCATGCCTTGACAGTGAGGTCTGTTAGGTAGTAGAACAGTTTCCCAAGGCTTAGGGTAGACAGTTCATTGGAATGTTCTAAGCTAGACATATGACTTTGTAATGTATCACTTTGTAATGAATTTGTAATGTAGGAAGCAATACTTCCCTGGCCAAGAAATGGTCTAAATGCACAGATATTTTATCCGTTAGTGTATAAGGTGCTACAAGACTCTTTGTTGCTTTTGCAGATCCAGACTAACACGGCTACTCCTCTGATACTAGATATTTTACAGTTCTTAATTTTATGGATCTATAGCAGTTCATGCACCAGCGTTACCACACTACACAGTCTCTAATGATGTACTTACTGCTGGATATTCCCCACAATTGTTTTCCTAGACTTTGCCTACTTATAAAGAGAGGGAAAAATGCACAAATTATTTTTCATATTTTCTTCTGTTTTTTATTTGGGTCAGTCGTGTTTTTTCATGACACACTGTAACCATTTGTATCAAGATACACAGGATAGGGAAAGCAAGATATTTATTTCCTGGCTTTAATTAGAGTTTACTAAGCTCTTTGCTACAAAGAGTTATCTTTTTCTTATGTATTTGTACAGTGCCTAGCACAGTGAGGGCCTGGGCTGGAGGCCCCTAGGCACTACCACAATATAAATAATAATTTTATATTCTTGGCACAGAGAAGCAAAAAAAGTAGAACTTTGCTGCTGGCAGCTACAGTTCAAGGAAGATTCAGCAATACAAAAGTGGCAGAGTGGGGTGGGAAAGTGAGGTATCAAGTATGTGAGGAAGCCTGTGTAGCTATCAACATACCATGCTTTGTCCAGCAGCCCATGAACAAGCAACATGAAAAAAAACTATAAAACTTGTAAGCCAAAAGGCTTGAGTATGATATACACATTTTCTAATTTATTGTAGTTTAGATCTGTGAAAGAAGGGTCTGATTTGTCCCAGAGCCATAATCTACTTCAGTGTAAAGAAACTCTTCTGCTTCAGTAAATCCTGTTTTCTTTTCTTAGGATCAGGCACCTTCTTCGTAAGATAATTCAGTAGGTATCCCAGAGCTTCTCTGGCCCCATTTCTTTGTAAGACTAAATGGAGTTTATTGCTTAACTTCCTGGTGTTAATCTTTATTGTGAGCTGTCATATTATTTAATCATTTAGTCTATTAAATCACCTGGTAAATTGTTTATTCTTCTGGGATAGTAATTTGTTTAAAATCTGTTTTGCTGGGTTTATCTGTGCCCATTCATCTGAATTTGCAATCATTCTTTACTTGTTTTCCTTGTGAACTTTGTTTGCATTTCTGTCATGATGAAGTGATTACTAAATTAATCTACTCAATGTGTCCTTGTCTTGCATACATATATAGGGAAGGTGCTGATTGTTCTCTGCTGCAGTCTATGTATCTAGGACTTGATTCTCCACTCCTTTCTTCCACTGAATGGTAAATCTCTCCTTTACAGCTGCAGTTTTCTTATCAGTTCTGCAAAACAGCTAAAGTTGAATCATTTTATCCTGACCTCTGTTTCATACTTCTTAATAAAACTGGTGAAATAATTGAAAGAAAAATATACAAATATACTTGCAAATAAATCACCAGATATAATAATGGGATTATATTATTCTCAAATATTTGAGGTATTCATGAATACTATCTCCAAGTACTCATGAAAAAGTTTGTGAATCCCCATCGTTTCTTGAACTGTAGCATAACTGCCTATTTATCTCACATTTCATACCAGAAAAACATAATTCACCCAAAATTAATTTTTCAGCCATGAAAATTGTTCATCCAACCTATTGGCGAATGCTTATGAAAAATGAGTAGATCTGTAGAAATTGGGATGGGTTTGTAAATGATTCACAAATGGGACCTAAATTTGCAACAAATATATTCATAATGAATAATTCAACCAGATGCATTTCTTAGGCATACGTAGTCTTCAGCCTAATTCTTTATCTATCGAAGACACCTTTGCTAATCAAATCACCCAGAAATGTAGCAAAACATTTCTAGGTAATCCCATCTTCCTCTTGCAACCTCTTTTTAAATTTACCCAACAATAACTTTCCATCACCTTAGTTACTGCAGTTAGTGAGAATGACATCCCTATATCTTGCACTTTAAGAACCACTATTTTCTCATACAGTTAGTTAAAGACTGGTCTTTGGTATAGCTATTCCATATTAGTTGCTCAGTATCCCACTGATGGAGGCCCTATAAATACCTAGGTAAATCTTCTATGAGAGTGTCCAGTCTTTAATGATTATGACTGCAATTTTATCTGCCACTGTACTTGAGATTGTTGTTTCCCATCCACTAGTTGCTTTGCAGTTCCATTACTTCTCAGTGTTGGTGATTGTACACCTATACACAATACACTGTTCTAGTTTGACTTTTAGTGCCACTGTCCATCTTGTTTGAACATCCTTTCATTCCAATAGCATGATTACCACTCTGTATAAAATTCTGTCACTTGGATCTATGCCTCCTCTCAGCTGTGTGATGCTAGTATATAGAAGAAAGGGGCCATTAAATACAACCATTTGAGTTATCCTATCATAAATTACTGTAGAAGCTGTGAGATGTGCTCGTGGAAACTGTATCTAAGACATTCAAGTTGACTCCTGGTAACCACTCTAACTCAGTTGATACTAAGAGAGAAAACATAGACTAGCTGTGGTCCCATCTCACAACCCTGGATTTGATCCCTTCCAGTCACTATGAACACTGGGGATGTTCTAATCTGAATTTTGTGCATTGAGTCTTTCTATAATCTGGGTTCCTGTTCTGGACAACCCCATCCTCAGGGACAGTTTGAATCCAGATCTACATCTAGTCTGAATTCTACAATGTGGGCCTATTTCTAATGGAGATATGTACAGTAGTTTGGAGATAAAGGTTGAAACTGATGCTTCTCTTTTTCGAGGTGTGGAGTAAGGAATATTTCTGCTCTTTTAAATTAAGATTCTTGTTCCAAGATTGAAGTAGAGATCAAAAAGCACAAATACATTACCCCAATATGGGCAGACTGGTCTAAGCTAAGAACAGTTTGGCTCAGTCTTGTTGGTCTTGGCTGTTAGGAACCTAATACCAGTTTCTCCCCATCTAAAGATTCATGCAGATATTTCAGTCAAATGAACTAATTTTAAAATAGAACCTGATTGCTGAAATCCCTCAAGTTGAAACAAATGCTGGCAAGAATATTGCAGATATTTGATTTTCTCTAACTGGAAATAACCTACATATCTGCTTTTCTGAAAAGTGCTGAAGGTTATTTTTAAATACAGTTAAGCATATAGTGTTAATTATATCTTAAGTCCTCCTTTTTGCATATTTCAGTGACTCCTAAAAATGCACATTGAAAGGATGCTGTGATATTTGTTTTTATTGTTCTAAGAATTCAGTATTCATGATTGCCAAGAATAGACCTAGAAAGTGGAAGAGGGCAATTGAATTTTCTCTAACATTACAAAATAGCCATAATAACTGCTAAGAGAACCAGATTGCATGGGTTTGAAGATCTGCACTGAGCAGTCATTAAGTATTGTTCTTAGTTGTGTGCTTTCATTTCATTAAGTATTTGCATACTAATAGAAAGCTAAAGTTAGGAGTCTACCATTGAGTGATGGCCAGCCACTCCCCTCCAGCCTTTGTGTTTACTTCCAGTCACCCACATTGCATTGGCAAAGCACAGGGAGAAGCTTAATGTTCTCAGCTGCAGTAAACCAAATCAAAATTGAGATGAATAATGAACTTAATTTACCCAAAAGACAGTCTGTTTGATATTTCATCTAATAAGGTAAGTTAATAAACATTATAGGCAACAGAAAGGAAAATATTCTTCTTTTATTGTTTAAAGCCTGAATAAAATCCATATTTTTATCCTCACATACTGGAGTTTATTTCAGATTTCATCCAATATGTGAATTAGAGATGAATAGTCTAGCACTTGTGTGCCACTGTATACCTGTCTTTTGTTTATTTGGGGACCCAGAAATATACATAAGAAAAAGCCAGCTTTTTACACAAAAAGAATACGAAAAGAAACTTACCAGTCACCGCAAGCTTGCTAATGATAAATTTAGTCTCTTTCAGAGCAAAGTAAATTTAGATAAAGATCAGAGCATGTAAATAGCACAGCAAATGCAACTGAAACCAGTGAAGGGATTGGCTATTGATTGTATGTGTTTTGCATAGTCTGTTTGTATACAGTAAATCTAATAGCTGATATTTGAGATGAAAGAGAGAAACCATAGTCAAAATTATTTTTCATATTTGTAAGGAACATTATATTTCTAGGTGATTACTTATAATGAAAGTCGTGTGCTTCATTAGCTGACCCAGTTCTGAGGCGTGTGTTAGATGCTATTTTTCTTCCTATATTTGTTTTCTATTTCATCCGACTTTTTTGTTTGTTTAAAGCACATTCTTTGTTATTAGTTCTGTAAAGAATGAAAAATCACTATGAAAGATCTCACTTTAAATTTATTAAAGCCCACTTGCAAAATAAAATGCCTCTAGTCCCCATGTTATTTTGTATAACAGCTTGATAATAAAAATGAGATTTTAATTAAAGAGGGAACATTCTTTGGATTTAGCTTTTATTTTCCACTGTTCTCTCTGTATTTCTCTCTCTGTCCCTCCTTCTCCCCCTCTCTTCTGGAAGTAAAAATATTCTGTGTGATGCAGGATGGTTTAATTTAGTTAGGTTGTATATAATATTTCTAAAGATGGGAAAAATTATACTGTTGAGGCAATTGGTTATTACAATACGCTTAAACATTAAACAGAAGTGAAGTCTGCTGACTTTCTCAGGTGTATAGATCTTATTCTCCTGCATCTTCAAAGGCATCAGCCACTATCTACACACACTTACATGCAGCAGAGTATTTGACCTTGTAAGAAACATTCTGGCCAACAAAAATTGCAGGAGCTGAGCAAACCTCCCAAACAAAAAATCATCTGAAAACTCATATAGTCACCTTCCCTCAATATTTCCTCAATACTTTTGGATGCACAGCTGTGTAATATGTGACACTGTCTCTGAGAATGGAATAATAAGGCTCTTAGAATTATTTTTAAATTTTTGGTTATATAAAGTCAACTTTATTTTTAGTTCTCTGAGGACTGAGTACTCAGTACATTTTTTCCCCCAGAATCTGAAACATTTTCTGTGACAGCAGATGATATCAGCCTACTAATTCACAGAAGTTTTTTGCTTTAAGAGCCTAAGTAGAGGCAATAAGTAAAAAATAAAACCCAGCATTGATTTGAAATACTTTTAGTAAATTACTGTTTATATTAAAAAGATGTGTAGAAATGGCAATACAAGAAATGCATATAATGTTGTTAAGATTTTAAAATAAGGATCTGATATGTAGTAGGAGTTTTGTCTAATAGGTAGGACAGAGGATTGGGACTCAGCTGGACTCCTCGGTTCTATTTCTACTATGCCACAAACTCATTTTTTAAGACTGTGCTTATATCGCTTCTACTAAAATTATCAGATTTGGATGCCTAAAGTTAACATGTAAATCTATACTAGATCATCCATAATGGGGACTCTCTCAATGAGCTCTAAAAATTAGGTCACTTATTTTAGAGCTTAAGTACTGTGTTGATTTTCATACTTTATATAAAGTTAGGTATCTAAATCTTGGCCTACATAATCTGTGCCTCAATTTACCCATCAGCAAAGGAGGAATAATAATAATGCCTAGCATGGAAGGGGGTTGTGTGATTTAATGTATTAATGTTTGTCAAGCACTTTGAGATCCTTTCATATAAGGTGTTACAGAGACATAGCCAATAATAACTTGTCAACTATTTTATCAGCATTTTTGCCCTTGCAAATGCTCTGATTCATCACTGTAATACAGTTTTACCTTGACAGGTTTCAGAGTGGTAGCCGTGTTAGTCTGTATAAGCAAAAACAACAAGGAGTCCTTGTGGTACCTTAGCCTTGGTCTACACTGGGGTGGATCGACCTAACATACGCAACTTCAACTATGCGAATAGCATAGCTAAAGTTGACGTATTCAGGTTGACTTACCTTGGTGTCTTCACTATGCCGAGTCGCTCCCCCGTCGACTCCACCTGTGCCACTCAGCACAGTGGAGTTCCGGAGTCGACAGGAGAGCACTTGGGGATCGATTTATTGCATCTAGATAAGACAAGGTGTGAGTATCAGCCAGGAGAAATTACTTTTTGTAATGACCCATCCACTCCCAGTCTTTATTCGGGCCTAATTTGATAGTAGCCAGTTTGAAAATTAATTACAATTCTGCAGTTTCTCATTGAAGTCTGTTTTTGAAGGTTTTTTTGTTGAAGAATTGCCACTTCTAAGTATGTTGTTGAGTGTCCAGGGAGATTGAAGTCTTCTCCAGCTTGTTTTTGAATGTTATAATTCTTGACATCTGATTAGCGTCCATTTATTCTTTTGTGTAGAGACTGTCCGGTTTGGCCAATGTACAGGGTAGAGGGGAATTGCTGACACATGATGGCATATATCACATTGGTAGCTGTGCAGATGAATGAGTCCCTGCTGGTGTGGCTGATGTGGTTAGGTCCTGTAAGGGTGTGTCCTGAATATGTATGCGGACAGAGTTGGCAACAAGGTTTGTTACAGGGATTGGGCCCTGGGTTAGTGTTTTTTGGTGTGGTAGGTAGTTGCTGGTGAGTGTTTGCTTCAAATTTGTGAGGACTGGCCTGTTTCCCACGCTCTGTGAGAGTGAGGGATTGTTCTTCAAGATAGGTTGTAGATCCTTGATAATGCACTGGAGAGGTTTTAGTTCGGGGCTGTAGGTGACAGCTACTGGGGTTCTGTTACTTTCTTTGTTGGGCCTATCTTGTCATAGGTGACTTGTGGGTATCCATCTGGCTCTGTCAATTTGTTTCTTTACCAGGTGGGTATTATAGTTTTAAGAATACTTGATAGAGATCCTGTAGGTGTTTGTCTCTGTCTGAGGGATTGGACCAAATGCGACTGTAGCTTTGTGTCACTACAAAAAAGAATTTCCTACTGCTGATACTCACACCTTCTTGTCAACTATTTGAAGTGAGCCACCTTGATTGCATTGGTCTCATTAGCATTACAACAGTGACTTTTCCCTACTTTGGTATTCACCCCTTCTTGTCAACTGTTGAGAATAGAATCAGAGGGGTAGCCGTGTTAGTCTGGAATTGCAGAAGTGACAAAGAGTCCTGTGGCACCTTAAAGACTCACTAAAGTATTAGAGCATAAGCTTTCGTGGGCTAATACCCATTCTGTTGGATGCATGCAGTGGAAGTATCCAAGGGTAAGGGCTCTCTCTCTCTCCCTCTCCCCCTCCAAGGAAGTGGGTATTCACCCATGAAAGCTTATGCTCTAATACTTCAGTTAGCCTTTAAGGTGCCACAGGACTCTTTGTCACTGTTGAGAATAGGCTACTTCCACCTTAACTGAATTGGCTCATTAGCTCTGACTGGACACTTAGTAAGGCAATTCCCATCTTTTCATGTGCTGTGTATTTATGCCTGCCTACTGTATTTTCCACCCACAGCAGCTTATGCCCAAATACATTTGTTGGTCTCTCAGGTGCCACGAGGACTCCTCGTTAATTTTACCCTGGTGTAACATGATTAAAATCAATAGACAAAACGGGAGTAAGGGGGTAGTGAATCAGGTGCTACATAATATAATATAATATTCTCTTAGAAAATTGATATGTGCAACGCAAAAATGAAAATTGGCTTAAACAGATTTCTGCAAGCAAGCTAAGCAAACTATGTAAGTATTCAACACAGAAAAAAAAAGTTGTAACTAGTACCACCCCTTTTTAATGAATAGTTATTTTTGTGAAATTGTCTTTGTACTTCTTTGTTCACTGAAGCTTGAGCAGTGTGTATCATATCCTGATTTCCCAAATGCCATGAATTGAAATTAGACTTTTCTTTGTGGTACTGGATTCTGGGTTATCACATAACTCTGTGTTTAGCTCAGTTTTTTCCCTTACCATATTGTCAGGGATGCTGGAACAATTTGTATAGTGGGAGGTGATGAGAGCCAATGAACCAAATTGCGAAACCTGTATATGAGGGAAACCATTCAAGCCAGGGGGTGCTGCAGCACCCCCCAGAACTCCTAGTTCAGGCACCTATGTATGTTGTCATTTTCTTTGTCAAATATGGACTTCCCCTACTAGCTTCAGTGCAGTAATGGTGCTTAAAAAAATTTACCATCTTATTTTTACACCAGCAAGTTCCCCCATTCTGGAATTGGTCAGACAGCAGCAACCAGTTGTCTTTTGGTACCCTTAGACTTCTGAATTCTCAGTCTGTACCTTCACATCGCAGTAGTTCTGCAACAGCAAACTGGATGTTAACAAAATTGTTGTTTTTTCATTAAATGTGCCTGTGTCACTGAGCTTGGAGAGCCTAGACTTCTGAATGACGATCTGATGCATTGTGTTCACATGCACATACGCACAGCTAAATTTTCAAAGCTGGACAGGATCCCCATTTGTGCATGGAATTACACATATGCATATGTAAGTATGAGCTTATGTGGTAAACCCATTGCTACAAGCTTTAGAAAGGTCTTCAATAGTATCTAAACCACTTGGATAATCTTTGTGTTGTTAGAGTTATGGTTCCCATAACAACTATGTCTCATCTATATAACACCTAAATACTAAAACATTACATCCAACAATATACACAGTATTGTAATAACTACAGGCGCTCAACTTGGCTGAGATATAGGTGATGTGTATTAACTTTGAATTTCCGGACTTTTGACCAGTTAAAAGTCTCAGCCTTAATGTTGCACTAACATAGGTTTTTCATTTAATACAGTATAATTTGTTTTTAATTAATGTAATATAACAAGGTAAGCATAGATACTAAAATCAAACATAATGAATGGAAATTAAGCAGAAAAGATTTATGAGATAAATATTCCCTCAGAGTATTCAGATGTACTGCACATAAAAAGACTTTAAATAATCTTTATCATAAGGGTAACTAAAATCTATTTTTCTTGAGCTTTTCTTATTTGTGGCAAAGTTCTTGTGAGGTCTCCCAACTTTTCATTCATGATGTCAACAAGCCCTGATTTTACTAATCTTGTGGCAACTTCTTTATGAACAATTTGGAAACTCAACTCTTTACTGCCAACACAAGAGATAGGGGAAGGGAATGATTTTGCATGCTCCTAGGTGTATTTAAGAAATGCTGAGGGTACGGACTGCATGCATTTTATTTTATTTACCCTAGAAACGGTGAAAGAATTTAAGATGAAAAGGAGATTTGTGTGTGTGTCACAAGAGTACTGGTGAAAAAGTGTAAAATATTCCCTCTTTCTTTAGGCTGTGGATCCAAAGTCAAAGCCAATATCAAAAGATATGTACATATACAAATATATACATACAAAAGTAGGCATGAACTGAACTTCAAATTTGGGGTTAGGTATACCATGCTCAGGGCATCAGTTCTAAATCAGTCCATGGGATATTAATACGAAACCAAAGCTGGATTTGGGCCTAATTCACAGTTCTTGCTTGGTTTCTTAACTCCTGATCTCAGATGGTCCACCTTCCCTTTATCTGGTACTTCTTGCTGAAAGTACCTTCCTCTCAAGTCTTCTACCAGTTACTCAGAAGGAGAGAGGTGGAAGAGATATTTATTTAAATGTGTGTTTTTTTTCACATGGCAATGTAAATATACATGGGATTGTTTAATAGGTGAACTAGGCCCAACCGAAAATGTCTCTTCTCTGAAGAGCTTAAATTCCTGAGACATTAATAGGCACAACAGAGTGCAACACAATACAAAACAAACTCAGTGTGCTGTGTAGTCATTTGAAGCTACTGTCAAGTCTGTCAGGCTTCACAGAACTAGAGTTTTCAGGACAGTGACTGGGAATTATGTCAAGGATATAGAGGGGGGAAAAGAAGGTATGAAGAAAGAAGTGTGCAAAGGAATAAAGAACACTCAGGAGTAACGCTTGAGTGCTGAAAAGAAATTATGGCATGAGTAGACTTATGAGGTGAAATCCTGACCCAGTTGAAATCAATAGCAAAGCTCCCATTGACTTCAGAAGGGCCAGGTTTGGCACCCATGGGGTACTTTGGAAGAGAAACAGAGGTTTAATACAGATAAGGAGAAGCCGCCACTGCAGAAATTCTAGTAAGGTGATGACACAATAATAATAGCAGAGAAGGATGATGAACTGGAGGAAGAAGAGGTGAGAAAGGAAGAAGTCAAAAGAAATAAAGCAACAATAGTCAGCATAAAGTTACCAAGGACTGAAATATTGTCATGACAAATAGGAAGGGAAGAAGGAATGAATTTTGGAAATATTGTAAAGAAAGGATTTAGGATTTGATGAGGTTCTGGATATGACAGGAGAAGAAATAAAAGAACCAAAAACTGCACCAGAGTAGTTTACAACTAGCGTGGGTGGCTAATTATCATTTGGCATCTGTGGAATCCTTTTTTCTCTGTCTGGTGTGGTGTTTTGTTATGTTTTATAGCAACATTGCCAGAGTTTGTATGCCATAAAGCTTGACCGCATTTGCTGCAGTTACATTTGAAAGGCTTATCTACCTTCAGGACTTGTCATGTTCCTGGTTGTGGGGAGTCAGCAACTGAACGTTAATTTAAATTTAACAAACAACTAAGTAAATGTTTGACTTTTCATTATGACAGGTTAAACAGACTGCTGCATAAGTGCTATAAGAGGAAACAGTATATAAGAATCAATGCACACTCAGTAAGCTGCACTGAAAGTTGTGTGTTGTGAGATCTCATTTATCAATTTATATAGCATCAATTTTCACCACAGATTGTAATCTCTATTAGGGGGACACTACTATTCAAATGTTGTAGGTCAAATTTTGACCCCTAAAATTTGATAATGTCCATTTAGTATACCATATAACGGTCACTGTGTGAGCCATATAAATTGCCTTTATATGTTGATCTCAGTAAAGGGAAGAGAAAAGAATAGCTGGGAAAACTAAAGATAGATTACAGGTACTTTATTTCTTTAAAATGTTGCCTACTTGCTTTTATGATTATGGAGCGTCTACTCAAATTATGCCCCAATCTGGAAAAGTTGGGGTGCTGCAATAAAAGAACTGACTGCAGGACCACTGCTTCAGTAATCCTATTCCACTTTGCGTCTGCTCTCATTTCTACTGTTTTTCAAGTAGGCGTGTGTTTTCTCAACTTCACAGGCCAAGACGATGGCCTGTAGTCCCAGGACAATAGGAATGGGAGGCAAGGCATGGACAAGGCAGCTGTTCTCGTGGAATTTCCAAAGTTGTCTGAAAACACATTCTCATTGTTGTTATTTTCTATAGGAAGGAGCAAATGTTATGTTTGGATAACGTTTATTTTAGATTAAAAGAAATAACCAGGAGAAAGAACAAATATAAAGTCACCATAAGAGAAAGAGGGGTGAATAGGTATGATTTTGAACACACCGCCAATTTGAACTTCTGAAACTCAAGAGGGAGCATCCCTGTAGGCAGACTATTGGGTTCACTTTACTGTAAAAGGTGCAGTACATAGAAAACAACTCTAGAGTCACACAGCTATATATGCTGCTTCATTACATTTAACATGCATCTAAACTGGAAATGGAAAGTCAGGCCTTCTCGTGTGGAATATATCCTGAACCAAAACCCTTGGGTTGGGTTCAGATCAGAAGGCACCCACGGTTAAAGAGATTCTGATTCAAGAATCTAGATTTGTCTCTTCTGTACCATGCAAAGAGTTGGCCCTTTTCTTCCCTACAAATATGTTAATTTTACTTAGAACTGTGTGGAATTTACTTAGAAAACCAAGTTCAGAGTCATATATCCCGTCAGTGAAAGCTCAGCTGCCATTTACTGTTTCCAATCTGACTGTTGCTACAGAAGAAGGTATATTGAATATATGAATTGTGTTTATTACTCTAGGTTCCCCAAGATGAATGGACTGGGTATGCTCCGCGAGGCAAAGATGATGAGATTCCATGCCGGCGAATGCGCAGTGGCAGTTATATTAAAGCCATGGGGGACGATGATAGTGGGGACTCAGACACCAGCCCGAAGCCATCACCAAAGATTGCAGCACGAAGGGAGAGCTATCTCAAGGCCACCCAGCCCTCACTTACGGAACTCACCACCCTCAAGTAAGACATTGTCAGAATGAACCACTGATCCTCAGAGAAACACACTTCTGTTCCTCTCTCCTTTCTTCACTTTCTGGGCCCCAAGTAAGGAAAGCACTTAAGCATGTATTAAAGTCCCAATTAAGTCCTCATAGCTGATTTCCTGAATGGGGTGAACTTCAACACATGTTTAAGTGCTTTCCTGAACTAAGGCATTAATGTTTAGGATTCAAACCAACAAAGCACCTAAAATCATTGATTTCCATGAGACTGTGCACATGCTCAAAATTACATACATTCTTTAAACACTTTGCTGACTTGGAACCTTATGTGCCATTTTCCACAAGCCTTACTCTACTGTGTATGTACTTATGCATGTGTGAGTAAAATTTAACATGAGTGAGGCATGTGAAATTAGCCCTATGTCAGTCTTTGTAAATCCTCAAAGAGGGTTTTGACATTAAGCATTAGAAAATAGAGAAGTCTATATCTTCAACCCACTCATCCAAAATTACATTATTATTTATTTGAGAACTATAACCAAAAAATTAAGACTGAGAATTGCTTTTAAAAGACATTGAGAAAAAAATTACAAAATGACACAGAGAATCTAAAATCATGATTATTTAATATCTGTAGCTCTTTTCACAAAGGCTAAAGTCGCTAAGGAGTTTCAGATAATGGAGAAGCAAAGTGTCAATATACTAGGAGGTAGTAGCCTGTGAATAGAGCTTTGCTAGATGAAACAACTTTGGAGATATGTTAAGTTGCTTGGAATGTGTTTTTTGAGTTAAAAGTAGCACTCAAAATAGATTGTGTTTTTAGACCAAAGAAAACATACAGTGTATAATTTAAAAAACTCAAACAGTATAACATATATTTAATCTACATTTGTGCTGGGTCAGAACACAAAAGAACAATGAAAGAACAAGAGCCCATTGCCTCTGCCACTGAAATCAGCGGCAAAACTTCAACTGATTTACATCAAAGGAGGATTTGACCCAAACTAACTGAAAATCAAATAGTTTTATCTAACTAGAGCTTTTGGACATTCATTCTGAAGATTCTTTGTGGGAATGTCATAACATTTTGTAAAATATTTTACCAACTCAGACCCAAAGTAAAAATCCATAATTTTGGGAGGCATTGAGATACCAAGGTGTCAATCACTTATCAGAAAGTGATTGACCAGATTATGTTAAATTAGGTTAGATTAAGTTACACATGTCCAGTTAAAGGGAGTAACTGCAAACTGGTGGCAGTTGCCAGAAAACTCTAGTATAACTTTTCGCTAGATTTATATTAGGGGAAAAGAGTTTCTAAGGAATTTATTATTTCCAGGGAAGCAGGAATATCTGCCCAATGCTAATTCAGAATTTACAGCTCCCAACATTGCTAATAGCAGTGGGGAAGAACCGTTGTTAGCAAGCCTGAGAAATCATTAAATGTTTTCCGAGTGTAGGCAGGGCAGTTCAGCAGCATCCATGATCAGTGCCCTTTGGCTTCTTCACTCCTGGAACTCTAGATACTGGTCACATTCTTTCGGTGGTCGTGTGTTCAGGTTTTCAGCAGCCTTCATCTGCAGAATTTGTTTTCCCCTTGTGGCAGCAAAGCCATATTGTGGCCTGGGGCTCCGTGGCCTAAACTAAACGGATTCCAGTTACTCTCTTGCTGCTTAATTTTATTGGATTCAGTATTTCAAAATGTTGAGCATTCTGGCCCTGATCCAGAAAAGCACTTAAGTACCATGCTTAATAAGCATATGAATAGTCCCACTGAAGTCAGTCATGCCACCAAAATGATAGACATGGAAGAAAAGTTGAGAGCAAAGAGAGAACAAACTACATATTAGAGAGGAAAAAAAACAAAAATCTGTTACTCTTCTTCTCCCCCCCCCCCCACAGAAAATGGATGGCAAAGCTACAAATAGAACCCAGTTTGTTAACTGTCACTTTTGTTCTGTGGGTTCATCTGAGAGGCCATCAATCCAACTAAGCATAGATTTCACTGGTGTTTTTGGCTCGCTAGCAGCATCAAGATTGATCAACTTATGTCTGTCTGTATCTCATCAGAGTATTAGAGTGTCCTTGTGATATTGTTCAAGTAACTATGTTTTTAATTGAATTCATTGAGCACTAGATTGTACCTAGCTATTATATACTAATGCAGAGTGAAGAAGTAAGGATCTTGAGTCCAAGCCCTGTTCAGAGAATGGTTGCTGCTCCCACCCATAAAGTGACTGGGACCAGGGAAAAAGGGGCAGGGAGCAGGCAGGCTCTGCCCCTATATTCCAGTCCACACAGCTGGACAGACTGGGGTGGTAACCCTCACCCTCTTCACGGCCGCCATAAATTACCCTCCATTTGGGATAAGACGGATGCCCTGTGAGGAATTTTGACACTCAGAGTCACAAAATCCATCCTGATTATACCTGGTGCCACTCTTGGGTTAGTTATGAATAAGGCTACGTTTATGTCATGGAGGTCATGGAAGTCACGGAATGCATGACTTCCAGAAACTTCCCTGACATTCTTGCTTCAGCCCCAGAGTCTGCAGGACTCTGGAACTGACAGCCAGTGGGGCAATGGCAGGGTTCCAGCGACAGGCAACAGCCTCACGCAGTGGGAGGGGACGCCTCAGTTGACCAGCTGGGGTATCCCGTTTTCTCTTTGGGAAATTCGGTCACCCTGCAGCTCCCAGCCACCATCAGCAGAGAGGGAACCGAGGGAAACCATGGAGCTGCAGCAGCAAAAGTCAGACGGGTCATGGCTTCCCTGAATTTTTATTTATTGCTAAGGTGACCAAATGTCCTGATTTTATAGGGACAGTCCCGATTTTTGAAGCTTTTTCTTACATAGGCACCTATTACTCCCCATACCCTGTCCCTGTTTTTCACATTTGCTTTCTGGTCACCCTATTTATTGTCCATGACCTATCCATGACTTTTACTAAGAAACTCATGACAAAATCTTAGCCTTAGTTATGAACATTTACAGCCAAAGTCTCTGTAATCTCTGTATGCAGTTTATGCCCTATCTCTTATTCAGGACTTTATTGGACTTCAATACCACCAACCCCAAGTATGCAAGAAAGACTCATGATGGGCTTTAAAACATGTTGGAATTTTTAAAATTTGACTTTGGGAATGATAAAAATAATAAAATATAGGATCATTTTAGTTACCTTCTGGTGTTGCAGCTTTTAGGGTTCACGTTTTCAAATGCTTTTCTCTGCATCCAAGAGAGCTAGAAACCTGCTTTTTAAAAATGAATGCTAAGGTCAGTCAGGATATAGGGCTCTGAGAAAAACTCCAAATGTCATGAAAGTCACAAGAAAATGACTAGAGATGGCAGCACGGGTACATATATAGTAAAGTGATTCTAGAGTGATGAATTGACATAAATCTGTAAAAGAAATGCTGTTCCATAAAAGAGAATAGCGTACTTAGGGTCTTACTTGCCTGAGATGTAAGATAACAATTGTTTCTCCCTGTTCTCTGCAGAATCTCACAGCTGTAATAGTGAATCATAACTCACTGAACCAAAAAAAAATATCTAAAATTAGTATAAGATGCCTAGGGCTAGAGCTTTTAATTTTTTTAACTTGTTGTCCTCTGTTGTCTGTGATTAGTGACAAAAGGATCCTTCTGAATTTCCCTCATTAATTTCCCCTCATTCCTTCTCCTCCTCCTCCTCCTCCACTTGTCTTGGACACCTCATCTGAGATAGTACTCATTGGTCATTGTTAACAATGTTGTATTCTTGATATTAGTAGTGAATAGACAGAAGGACAAATTCAGACCTTCTGTCCCAAGGAGATGCTAATTGTGCCTTTCCATACCACCCTGATCCACTCTGACCCAAGGATAGCCAGGTGTGGTTTCCATTACTGTCTTTCCCTGAGGTCCATTGGGGAGGGCAGCTTTAGTTTCTGCAGGGAGTTTCACAGGCTCAGTGGAGATTGCTCAAAGGCTACAGTGAATCAGCACATCCTGCCATGGCTCTTGCCACATCTTCTTTCCCATTTCTGGGGGCAGTACCTGCATAGTACCTGTCAGAGAGTGGACCTAAACACCTTGCACCAACACAAACCCCACACTCAGGGGGATTTTATGCTGAGATGCTGTCAGGATTGGTGCTGACTTCTTCTGATGGAGCCCTTGGAATATATTGGATCCAAGTTCCATGGTGAGTTCCAAGAATGCTAAAATTCAAAATACAAATGCTGGTTGGTGGGAGGTTAAAATACTCCACAGCAAGTAAGCTTCCTCTTGGACATAGGAGAGGCAAGGTTAGTGAAAATGCGTGGAATTAATTAAAAAATAAAAACACAAATTCTCCGCACCACTTAAAAGGGATTTTAGTGAAGTCTAAGGTGCGAAGCAGCAGAAATGTTTTCATTATGGCCTCAGTTTAGAAAAGCACTTAAATCTGTGCTTAACTTTAAGTAAGTTCTTCTTAAGTCCTTTTCAATTCAGGAAGGCATTTAAGCACTTGCTTAATTTTAAGCACCTTTAAGTCCCATTGATGTCATAAACTTATGGGCTTTGATGAAGCAGTACCTAAGTCACTAATGTGGAAAAAAATGTAAAAAATATTTTCTTATTATCTACTTTTCAATATGAAATAATGTTAAATAGAATCATTTTCCAACAATCCAAACTGACATTTTGTATGAGATCATGCCAAACTGTTGCCAGAGTCTTAATATGTGAAACGTGCTTCTGCAATATCTTTTTAATGTGAGTTATTGTTAAAAGAATCCAAGTGATCTCTGGGAGCTGAAGTCCGCTCCATGTAACAAGCTCCATCCACCACAGTCAGTGGCAGTGCAAGCTTCTTCTCACTGCTCCATTAATATGACTCAACCTTGACCTTAAGGAGACCATTGCAAACTGCACACCATCAAAGTAGATCTGAATAAAGACTGGGAGTGGATGGGTCATTACACAAACTAAAAACTATATCCCCATGCTAATTTTCCCCCTATTGTTACTCACACCTTCTTGTCAACTACTTGAAATGGGCCATCTTGATTACCACTTCACAAGTGATTTTTCCTCCTGCTGATAATATCCCACTTTAATTGATTTTCTCGTTAGAGTTGGTAAGGCAACCCCCATCTTTTCATGTACTTTGTATATGTTGTGACAAAGCTCCAAGTCTGTACTTGTGGGTCCTGCGCTTCCTGGCAGATTTAGGGGCCTCAGAAACTCATCTAGGCCCCAGAGTGACCTCCCTTTCTGAGTATAATTGGAAAGAGTCACCACCTAGTGAGTTTACCTTCATCACAGGCCAGTATGGAAGATGGAAAAGGGGGGAGCCCGGGCCCGCCCTCTACTCCGGACTCCAGCCCAGGGACCCTAATAGTATCAGCTAAGATGGCTGACCTTTTAGGCACAAAACACGATACAATTCCCTGGGCTACTTCCCCACAGCAGTCCCTGCTTCTTCAAACTCCACTTCACCCTTACCTCAGGGCCTCCTTCCTTCAGTATGATATGTTGTCCTACACTCAGTCTCACCAACAGCATAACTTCCTTCCACAGCTCGTGACACCCACACCCACCTGACTAACTGGGAGGTTTTTATCTGGTTTCAGCCAGTCCCTGATTGGCTTCAGGTGTCCCAATTAGGCTAGCTGTTTCTACTCCTTTCTAGAAGGTTCTTAATTGGCCCCAGGTGTCTTGATTGGCCTGGAGTAGCCTTTCTTTGGCTATCCAGGGAACAGGGACCTGCACATCCTCAGACTAATATACCTGCCTTCCAGCACTCTCCTATATCCTTCTGGTCTGACTCCGTCACAATGTATATATATCTTCCTACTGTATTTTCCACTCCATGCATCCGATGAGGTGGGTTTTAGCCCACAAAAGCTTATGTCCGAATACATTTGTTAGCTTCTCAGGTGCCACAAGTACTCCTAGTTCTTTTTGCTGATACAGACTAACACGGCTACCACTCTGTAATTCATCTCAGAGAGGGTTGAGGATAGTTTATTTTCTCTGTGTGTTCATTCCTCGGCTTCCCTGATCGGTGGGTCGGTGAGATTCTGTGGCTTGAAGTGTGCAGGAGATCAGACTAGACAATCAGAGTGGTCCCAACTGACCTTTAAAGTCTATGAGTTTGAGTCTTCTAATCCTACAATTTTGATGGAAATAAGGTACAATTTTTTATGCTGAGAGTAATTAATCATTAGAACAATTTACTAAGGGTCATGGTGGATTCTCCATCACTGACTATTTTTAAATCAAGATTGAATGTTTTTCTAAAAGATCTGCTCTGGGAATTATTTGGGGGGAAGTTCTGTGGCCTGTGCTTTACAGGAAATCAGACTAGGTGATCGCTATGATCCCTTCTGGCCTTGGAATATATGACTCTATAGTTTGGGTTTTGTGAACATGTCTGCTGGGGACAGCACTAAAGCCCCTAAATCATTTCACAGAAACTACCTAGCAGTGGTGGTCTATGTTACATAACAAGTTGCTTCCTTTGGTCACTGTTGACTCAGGCTAAATCTGTGCATGAATGAAACCCTTTATGGGAATGATCGAAAATCCATTCAAATCAATAGAGACTCTCTTACTGACTTCAGTGGGCTTTGGATCAGACCCTAAATTCCATTACCAATACCCTACAACTGAGCTCCTCTCAACTCCCCAATCTTGTCTTTTCTAACAGTGAAGAAGAGAATGTGGTGGATGTGACAGGAGTTGTTATAACAAGACAGCCGTGGTAATGTTTCAGGGACTTTTTCATTCCCTGTTGCTTGTCTCGTCTCTTCCCCCACCACTCCATGTATGGGGTGACCAGAGGGCAAGTGTGAATAGTTGGAACTGGGGTGTGGGGGTAATAGGGGCCTATATAAGAAAAAGCCCCCAAAATCGGGACTGTCCCCATAAAATTGGGACATCTGCTCACCCTACCCAGTGTGAACTCCTATGTGACATCTAGTTGGTCTTAACTTTATCTTTGGGCCTGGTAACTTAAAACCATCTCCCCTTTTGCTTTCATTGTTTTTTTATTATGTGGGATTTTTTTCTCTCCAGATGCACTTTGCCTCACATTGGTCCCACAACCCACACACTCCCTCCCACCTACCATTGCTCATGCTCCTTCATTATCTGTGTTTCTTTTTCTATAAGTAGCAAACTTTTAAAAGCACAACTGTGTCATATCTCCTTTATGTAATATAAAATTTATTTTCTGGTTTCTGCTGATTTTTGTTGTTATACGGTACAATCTCCCTCCTACAATCTTCCTCTCATGCCATGGTTTCCATGTGGTTACAGAACATGTTTCAAATGCTATGGGTAAAATTCTGAATAAAGCACAGCTTGCTGTGATCTCGAAATTTACACCTCCGCTGCTGTACTCCCATTATCCTACCAGGAAGTGAGAAGCTTTTTTTTTCCTTTGATGACAAGACTCTGTTGGATTTTAATAATTAACAAACTAGTAAAATCTGGCTGTAAAGAAAGGGTGGCATTTTTCTGTCTAGTACTGAAAAGTGGTAAATAGTTTGACTATCTTTTGTTGTTGAACAGATAAAAACAGGATTTATTAATCTGACTTTTAAAGAATGTGCACAAAACAGATGACTGATGTTCCTGGTGCATCTGTTTTGAACCAGCACCTTTCCCTTTATTATGCTCAGTCATCTTTAAATTATTTTAGTTATGGTAAGAAAAGTAGTCTAAAAGTATAAGGGATAAGGCAATCTTTATCCCTCCACATCCATATCTATCTGATCCAATATGTAGGTAAAATATTCAGTGAGAGGTGCACATATTCCTTTGATTCCAGGTATCAAGAGAAGTTTTCTCTCTGCCTCCCTCGTATGCACACTATTTCCCTTCTGACAGAGTGGCAATATCCTGTAATATACTGAACATACCTGCAGAATTAAGATAAGCTTTACTGAGTTACTTTAAACTTTATTTAATTAGGGTTAGTGCCTTTGGAGTACAATTACAAATGCAACTGTTCATGTGGTGTTGTGACACTGTACTGTACCCTCTCTAGAAGGGAGGGGGGAATGCGTATGTACTTCTTCTATTAGAGGAAGATATACATATACTAGTTCAAACTAGAGTCCTCTGGGACCAATAGACAAAGAAGATTTTTGAATAAAGGCCTGAGGTTTAACCTGCTTCAGGGCCCTCTTTCTGTTTCAGCAAACAGACAGGACCCCTGGCCCCCGTCCTTAGGGGAAGACTGGTGGGACTTGGCTTATTGGAGCCTCATAAGACTGTGTGCTTGTTGTGAGCTGAAGCTGTGATGAACGTCTGTAACCACAGGGATGCCCAAGGGTGGGGTATTAAAAGACTGCACTTGCCAGAGCTCATGAGAGAGTTGGCTTGAATTCTGGTAAACGTATTAGCTAAGGCTGTCAATTAATAGCAGTTAACTCACGCGAATCACGCAAAAAAAAAAAATAATCATGATTAATTGCACTGCTAAACAATAGAATACCAATTTAAATTTATTAAATATTTTTGATGTTTTTCTACATTTTAAAATATACTGATTTCAGTTACAGCACAGAATATAAAATGTACAGCGCTCACTTTATATTATTATTTATTACAAATATTTGAACTGTAAAAATGATAAAACAAAAGAAACAGTATTTTTCAGTTCACCTCATACAAGTACTGTCGTGTAATCTCTTTACCATGAAAGTGCAACTTACAAATGTCGTTTTTTGTTACATAACTGCACTCAAACACAAAACAATGTAAAACTTCACATTACATGTTCACTCAGGGCTTGGCTACACTTGAAATTTCAAAGCACTGTCCCGGAAATGCTCCCGCAGCAGTGCTTTGAAGTGCAAGTGTGGTTGCATGGGAGTGTTGGGGGAGAGCTCTCCCAGCGCTCCTGGTAATCCACCTCCAGGAGAGGATTAGCTCAGAGTGCTGGGAGCCTGTCCACACTAGCACTTTAAAGCTCTCAGACTTGCTACACTCAGAGAGGTGATTTTTCACACCAGTGAGCCAGCAAGTTAGAGCACTATAAAATGTCAGTGTAGACAGGCTCTCAGTCCTACTTCTCGTTCAGCCAATTGTTAAGAGAAACAAGTTTGTTTACATTTTTGGGAGATAGTGCTTCCTACTTCTTAATTACGTCACCTGAAAGTGGGAACAGGCATTCACATGGCACTGTTGCAGCTGGCATCGCAAGATATTTACATGCCATATGCACTAAAGATTCATATGCCTCTTCATGCTTCAGCCATTGTTCCAGAGGACATGCCTCCATGCTGATGAGACTTATTAAAAAAAATGTGTTAATTAAATTTGTGACTGAATTCCTTGGGGGAGAATTGTATGTCTCCTGTTCTGATATATCTGCATTTTGCCATATGTTTCATGTTATAGCAGTCTCACGTGTTGTTTGTTTTAAGAACACTTTCACTGCAAATTTGACAAAATGCAATGATACCAATGTGAGATTTCTAAAAATAGCTACAGCACTTGACCCAAGGGTTAAGAATTTGAAGCGCCTTCCAAAATCTGAGAGGGATGAGTTGTGGAGCATGCTTTCAGAAGTCTTAAAGGAACAACACTCTGATGCGGAAACTACAGAACCAAAACCACCAAAAAAGAAAATCAACCTTCTGCTAGTGGCATCTGACTCAGATTATGAAAATGAATATGCATCAGTCTGCACCACTTTGGATCATTATCAAACAGAACCCATCATCAGTATGAACATATATCCTGTGGAATGGTGGTTGAAGCATCAAGGGACATATAAATCTTTAGTGCATCTGTCATGGAAATATCTTGCAATGCCAGCTATAACATTGCCATGCAAATGTCTGTTCTCACTCTCAGGTGACACTGTAAACAAGAAGCAGTCAGCATTATCTTCTGCAAAAGATAAAGATATTGCACTACAATATTTGTATTAGGTAAATTTAAAAATACTCTTTATTTTGTTTTTTATAGTGCAAATATTTGTAATCAAAAATAAATATGAATTGAGCACTGTACATGTTGTATTCTGTGTTGTAATTGAAATAAAGATATTTGAGAAGGTAGAAAACATCCAAAAATATTTAAATAAATGCTATTCTATTATTGTTTAACAGCACGATTAACTGCGATTAATTTTTTTAATCGTGATAACTTTTTTTAATCACTTGACAGCATATTAGCATATGTATAGGTTTTTATAGTTTTGAATATGTTTTCTCTGTAATGCTTTGTACCTTAAGAATAAAGTAGGCTTGCTTAGGAAGAGCTGCGTGGTAACTTACAGCTATGGCAGTTACACAGTTTTCCATCTCTGAAGAGAAAGCAAGCAGATGTCCTAGGGCAACATATCTGTGCTGGGAATGACTCAGTGAAGGAAAGAGAGACAAGCTTTCAAACTTAGACAGAACTCTTCTTCTGTATGCAACAGTAAAGGAAAGGCAGCTGTCCCGCCTGGGAATAGCCTGGTCAGAAGGGACAGAGACATATCTCCACCCAAGACAGGCAACAGCTCAGGAGCTGGAATCTGTGTGGCTGCCTGTGCTGGACCACTGAGGGGATATACAGGTACAGTGGCCCTGAACTGTGACAGCCCCAATATACAAACTCCCTGTTTAAAACAGGGCTTCTAGCTGTGTTTGCCAAATTCAACATCCTTATTGGTTTGGAGGCATAGGGTTACTGAAGCTTCTGAGATTTTACTTACCTCTCAGAATGTTTTTAAACTATCGCAGCCAATGTGGATAAATTTCCAGCCATTTGCTCCACATTTTGGATTATATCAGATCAAAGCATTTTCTCATGTTTGATCATATATATGTTGTGGAAGAAAGTCCAACTCAGTGACTGATGCGTTTACTTCACCAGGTTTGTAAAAGAGTACTTACAAAGAGATGAGTAAGAGGAAATTCACTCTCACAAATACATACTTTTTTCAAGATACCATTTTATGGATAAGCTAGTTTTAGTCATCCCAGTTGTGTATATACAGCATTACTGTTCTGTATCCTACACAATTAGTCACATCAGTGATGATGAGAAAGTAAAACACAGGAGAAGTAGCATATGTCTGGGGAAAGCGTTGGGAAGGATTATAATTTACAGAACTCTGTTATGTAACTGACTTCGTCAATATGTCTCTTCCTGTGGCCTCCCACTTATCAATGTAAATAGTACTTTATAAATAGGATGAGCCAACATTCCCTCTGCTGATCATAGGCTGGAAGCAATACATTAAAACCTATATACTGAGAAATACTTATATGCTTATATAATGTGTGTGCACGCACGCGCGCTTGTCCTTATATAATGTGTGTGTGTGTGTTTTAGGATATAATCTCACAACAAGATGAGATGAGACTGAGAATCCCTGTTTCCTGTCTTCTAAGAACCTATATAACCACCTCAAACAATACTGATAAATTGATACAGAAAGAGAGACAGAGAGACAGTAATGGCAGTGGCAACAGCAGACTTGTAGCAGAGATTAGCCTGGTTTTTTACCCCTTGATGTCCCAAACCCATTGTTTCAGTGTACAGCGAGCTGCAGTGAGTATTCATTGACAGAATATAATATTGCAATAATAATATGAACCCAAAGAAAATAATGGGGCACTCACATGCACTTCCACAAAACTTGATGTTTATATGGTTTTTTTAACATGGGCACCTGATTACAAATCATGGAATTACGTCTCCCAACAACTATTCAAGGGTTGGTCCTGGGTCTGTCCCTGGAGAACCAAACTGCAAGAGTTAGATCAAATTTTGCAGGGGTCACACGTACAATGTAGTGTTCAGGCTGCTAGTGGCCTGGGTTGCAGGAAAGAGCCAGACACTTGAGGAAACCCTGTTTCCTTTAGAAGCTCATCCCTGACTGCTTCTTCCCATGATTATTACTCTCCTGCCACCTGGACTCCCAGAGAGCAAGTTTTGTAGTGCAACATGTTGACATTTCCATCAGAACCCAGGTTGGGTTCACATTTGGGCTGCATTAAGTTTACAGTTAGAAAGCAAACCCTTTGGGATAATCCACCCCTACTTTATTATAAAATAGAACCGAATAAACATACTATTTATTGTTAGGCTGAATAAAGCCACTGGAGATTGAAGGGCAGCGAGATACCAGGATCAGTGGTACATGGAGCTGTAACATCGGAACATCCTATTATGGTAAACCCAGAGCAGGCTGCTGCCAGAGGGGCTGGTGGTAAGAGAGGTAGCTACAGGCTAAGTGGGTCCAGCTGAGTAAGGTTACCTGTGGCTCAAGCAAGTTCAGCTGAGCCCAATTAAAAGGCTGTCAGAGTCCTTTTAAAAATGAACCCCGGCTAGGAAGGGCGGGGAAGAGAGATAGAGAGAGTGAGGATGCCAGCAGGTTGGGGGCAGCAGGCCGGGGAGCCTCTCCACGAAGGGAGACAGCTTTCCCTGGACAAAGAAAAAAAACCCAGCCAAAAAGAAGTGATTAAGGGGAAGGAAAAGCCTGCCCTGGGGCTTTTAGGCCTTTGTCTGGACAGCACTTGCCTTGCCAGAGCAACAAAAGGAACTGGAGCCTGGTGAGTCAGGGAGGCACTTTGCCACACGTGGTGTCAGGAGTTGGATGTTGTAAGACTTCATGGCAAACCATCCCAGGGCAGAGTAAATCACCCCAAAAAAAAATGGAGGAGGTGGTGAAGGCGTTAGTGCAGGCCACTGCGGCCCAACAGGAAGTGGTACGAGTACAGCAAGAGACAAATCAATTGTTGATGAAACAGGCAGCCCAGGACCGAGCCATCTTGCATGAGGTAGTGAAACAGATAAAGGCCCTGAGCATGGTGACCCGTGGGGGCTCCGAAAACCAGCTGCTGTGGGCGAGCAACTACCTGCAGAAGATGACGGCGGACAATGACACCGAGGCCTACCTTCTCGCGTTCGAGAGGACGGCACTGCGAGAGGCCTGGCCCGGAGAGCAGTGGGCCAGTATCCTGGCTTCTTTTCTGTGTAGGGAGGCCCAAAAGGCCTATTTTGACATGGCTACCGAAGCAGCCATGGATTATCCCCAGCTGAAGGCTGAAATCCCGGCGAGGGCGGGTGTGACGCCAGCCCTAAGGGCGCAACGGTTCCACAAATGGAAATACAAGTACGGCAAGGCACCGAGGACTTAGCTGTTTGACTTGATCCACCTCACCCGGAAGTGGCTGTGTTCTGAGACCCATGGCCCAGAGAAAGTGGTCGAAATCCTAGTCCTCGACAGGTACATGCGGGGGTTGCCGTCAGACATAAGGGGGTGGGTCAGCAAGAATGATTCCTCTTCCTATGATGATCTAGTAGCCCTTGTAGAGAAGCATCTAGCTGCCCAGGAACCATCTCGGACTGCCGGGGAAGGAAGGCACCCGAACAGGGGACAAGTCTCTGCACCAAAGGCCCGGGTTGCTGTGACCAGGCCGGTATATGGAGGGGAAAAAGGAGGCAGGAGAACAGCCTGAGATCCTGAAGAGACTTGAGGACTGGGGAAACAAGACTCGGGGGGTAAGGCCTAACAGCCCAAAGAATAAGGGGCTGCCCCGAGCAGGATATCGATGTTATGCATGTGAGGAAAGAGGGCATATAGCGGCCCCGTGCCTGAACTTAGAGGAGCCCATGCAATGTGACCTAGGAGTGATGGGAGGACCATGCGACCTAGTAAGTCAAGTAAGGGTTGCGATGGCCCCCCATAGATACACCAGGCCTGTTAAAATGAACGGCATTGAGACCACTGTGCTAGTGGACTCAGGGAATGCAGTCACGCTGGTCTCGGGAAAGCTGGTCGGACGAGACCAACTGTCCCCGGCCAAGCGCTCAGGAATATCCTGTGTGCACGGGGATGTTAATTACTATCCAACTATCCCTGTAAAAAGAGAGATCCTGGGAAACTCCACTAAAGTGACGGTGGGAGTAGTCCCAAAACTCCCCTACCCCATCCTCATTGGACGAGACTTCCCAGGGTTTGATAGCCTACTCCCCAGAAGGGAGGCAGAAGGAGAGGGTGCTGGGACCCTGATAGGCAGCAGCCCCCCGGTCTTCCAGGAATTTGACCAAGAGTTATTCTCCCCACCTGGGGAGCCCAGGAAGTCTCAGAGAGAAAGGAGGACAGCTAAGAGGTTGGGGACGAGAATCTTGGCTCAGTACCAGAAGCCTACGCTTGCAGGGGAAGGAGTAGGCCCAACGGAAAAAAGTGCGGGGCAGGCTACCCGAGGCCCCGTAGCTGGACCTAGTTCCCTGCAGACTTCCGCCGAGAGGGAGACAGAGGCATATATCCCGGAGTTTGGACAAATTGGTCCTTCAATGGAGAATTTTGGGCAGGATCATGCCAGTGATCCGCTGTATAACAACATCCGTACTGAGGTAGTTGAAGTAAATGGGGTCCCTGTCGGATGGGAGAGCCAGGGGCTGAGGGCTGTATTATGTAATAATAAACAACCTTTTATACCCAATAGTCCAGATCCAGGAACAAATCATGGAACAGCTCTTAGTACCACGGAAGCACCAGAGGGGTGTGATGGAGCTAGCCCACAGCCATCTGTTTGGGGGGCACCTAGGGGTGGATAAGACCCTCGACCAAATCCTGCAGAGGTTCTTTTGGCCCGGAGTGTGTGCGGCCGTCTGAAGATATTGTGCCTCCTGCCCGGAATGCCAATTACATGGCCCCCGACCCCACTTGCAGGCCCCTTTGGTGCCCCTACCGGTTATCAAAGTTCCCTTTGAGAGGATAGCCATGGATCTAGTAGGGCCTCTGGAGAAGTCCGCCCAGGGCCACCAGCACATACTGGTTATGCTGGACTATGCCACCCGATACCCTGAGGCTGTGCCCCTATGGAACACAGCATCCAAGACCATAGCCAGGGAATTAGAGCAGCTTTTTTCCTGGGTAGGGATACCCAAGGAGATCCTGATGGACCAAGGGACATGCTTTGTGTCTAAACTGATGAAGGACTTATGCGCCATGCTCCACGTACGGACCCTAAGGACATCAGTCTATCATCCGCAGACCTACGGCCTAGTCGAACGGTTTAATCGAACACTAAAGAGTATGATAAGGAAGGTGGTGAGCCGAGACGAGAAGGATTGGGACGCCCTGCTCTCCTACCTACTATTTGCGGTGAGGGAAGTACCGCAGAGCTCATCGGGATTTTCCCCATTCGAGTTACTGTATGGCCGCCACCCTCAGGGCATACTTGACATTGACAAAGAGAGTTGGGAAGAACAGCCAAACCTAAGGAGAAACGTCATCAAGCATGTGTTGCAGATGAAAGAGAGGACAGCCCAAGTCACCCCCATTGTGTGAGAACACATAGAGAAGGCACAGGAGGCCCAGCAGCTGTACTACAATCGCCAAGCGATGAACAGAAAGTTCCGGGTGGGAGACCGGGTGATGGTGCTTATACCCACAGTGGAAAGCAAGCTACTGGCCAGGTGGCAAGGGCCATATGAAGTAATAGAAGCCGTGGGGGAGGTTGACTATAAAGTCCGACAGCCTGGTCGCTGGAAGCCAGATCAGATCTACCATGTGAACCTGCTGAAACCATGGCAGGAGAGAGAAGCTCAGGTGGTCGCACTAGGGGCACCACCCCCGGAAGGCAACCAACCCGGCCAGGTAGGAATATCCCCAGAACTGACCCTGGACCAGTGCGCGGAAGTGATCAGTATGATCAGACGCAACCGGGACGTATTCTCAGAGAGGCCAGGCTGAACTCCTGAGGTGCACCACCACATCCACACCAAGCCTGGAATAAAGGTACACGTCAAGCTGTACCGGATCCCGGAGGCGAAAAGGGAAGAGATCAGAACAGAAGTCAGGAAAATGCTAAGACTAGGCGTCATCGAAGAGTTTCACAGCCAGTGGTCAAGTCCCATGGTCTTAGTACCTAAGCCGGATGGCAGCGTGAAGTTCTGCAATGACTTCCAGAAACTGAATGAAGTTTCCCAGTTTGATACGTACCAGTTACCCCGAATAGACGAACTAATCAACCGTTTAGGAAAGACACGGTTCTTGTCCACCCTTGACCTGACCAAGGGTTATTGGCAGATCCCCCTGGCTGAGGCAGACAAGGAGAAGACAGCCTTCGCAACCCCAGAGGAGCTGTATCAATACACTGTCCTCCCCTTTGGGTTACATGGGGCTCCCGCCACATTCCAACAGCTCATGGACAAACTGTTGTGGCCCACATGGCAAGTATGCAGCCACCTATCTGAATGACGTGATTATATATAGCCCTGACTGGGAGACACACTTGGGGAAGGTGGAGGCAGTGTTAGACGCCCTGAGGAGGGCAGGACTAACTGCAAATCCCTCCAAGTGCTCAGTCGGGTTAGCGGAAGCCAAATACCTCGGGTATATAGTGGAGAGAGGCGTGGTAAAGCCCCAGCTCAACAAGTTGGAGGCAATCCAGAAGTGGCCCCGACCAATCCGGAAGAAACAGGTCAGAGCGTTCCTGGGACTGGTCAGATATTATCGACGGTTCATCCCTCACTTCGCCACCAGGGCATGCCCATTAACTGACCTGACGAGAGCCCATGGCCCCGACATAGTGAAATGGTCCGGTGCAGCCGAGGCCACTTTCATGGATCTGCAGAAGGCCCTCTGCACCGACCCCGTGCTAATAGCCCCAAACTGGGAGGAGGAGTTTATCCTACAGACCAACACGTCTGAGGTGGGACTGGGGTCGTTGCTCTCCCAGAAGATGGAAGGAGAATAACACCCAGTCCTCTTCCTCAGTTGGAAGCTCCTGCCCAGGGAACGGAAATACGCGGTAGTGGAGAAGGAATGCCTGGCCGTAAAGTGGGCTATAGAGAGCCTCTGCTACTATCTGCTCGGAAGGTGGTTTACCCTTGTCACGGACCATGCCCTGCAGTGGATGCACCAAAACAAAGACAAAAATGCAAGGGTAACAAGATGGTTCCTCTCGCTACAACCCTTCCACTTCTTCGTGTAACATCGGTCCAGACTCATGCATGGCCATGCAGATGGCCTGTCGAGGGTATACTGTTTGCGACCCCAGTAGTCCAACTCCGTAATGTTGAGCAGGAGGGCGGGATATGTGGGAAACCCTGAGCAGGCTGCTGCCAGAGGGGCTTGTGGTAAGAGAGGTAACTACAGGCTAAGTGGGTCCAGCTGAGTAAGGTTACCTGTGGCTCAGGCAAGTTCAGCTGAGCCTAATTAAAAGGCTATCAGAGTCCTTTTAAAATGAATCCCAGCTAGGAACGGGGGGAGGAGAGATAGAGAGAGTGAGGCTGCTGGCAGGTTGGGGGCAGCAGGACAGGGAGCCTCTCCATGAAGGGAGACAGCTTTCCCTGGACAAAGAAAGAAAACCCAGCCAAGAAGAAGTGATGAAGGAGAAGGAAAAGCCTGCCCTGGGGCTTCTAGGCAGTTTGTTTGGACAGCTCTTGCCTCGCCAGAGCAACAAAAGGGACTGGAGCCTGGTGAGTCAGGGAGGCACTTTGCCACACTACATAATCTACACAGGTTTCTCCCTCATTAACTTAAAACTTACGGTGTTTTTTTTTATTTTTATTTACAAGTTTGGCAATATTATGACTGATGCCTCACCCAGATTTTATTCACTCATGTTTCACTCAGGAGAGTAGCTGCAGTTATATGGCACAAGGATGTCATGGGTTTCATGTTAAGGAATTTTCCTTTTCTTTTTTAAGGTGTTGTGAGTGAATTTGTTAATGTTTGTGAAAGTTATAGACTGATATCCTTGGAAACAGAAGTCCTTGGTCTACCCTTAGAACAGGTACTGTGTAAGCAAGCTTCCCTTGTAGTGCTCTACCGCAGTGGCTCAGACCTGGCTTGGGAGAACCACTTTATTGATATGTCTGCACAAGTGCTGAAATGTGAAAGTGCCTGCTTGGAGACATAACTGTGCTAGCTCTGATGGAGCTAGTGCATTCAAAATAGAAGCGTAGCTCTGGTTGCAGGATAGCAGGAGGGGTGAGGTCCTACGTACATACTTGGAGCAGCTAGCCCTTCCCCACCTTGCACTGGCACTACCTCGACCACACTTCTATCTGTTAGCATGCTAGCTCAGTGAGAGTTAGTGTGGGTTTATGTCCTCAAGTTAAAATTAACACCTTCCAGCTCCAGTGTAGATGTACCCTCAGGCTGTGTCTGCACTATGAGCTATGCATGAGATTCCCAGCTTGTGAACACATACTTGTGTGGCACAAGCTTGCGGAGACCTCGTGAGAGTGTAAATAGTAGCACGGCCACAGTAGCACAAGCAGCAGTGGCACAGCTTAACTGTGCAGACCACATACCCATGGGATTCAGCCGGGTTTGTTCTCAGCCCACCCTGAGACTGCTGCCGCCCCAAAAATGGATGGAATGCCGCCCATAGCATGTGCTGCCCCAGGCACTTGCTTCCTCTGCAGGTGCCTGGAACCAGCACTAACTGTGCTGCTGCTGCCCATGCTACATGGCTGAGCATGTGTATGTGAGCTGAGAATCACACCCCTAGCTCATCATGTAGATGGAGGAACAGAGGTGGGGTTAGTTCAGTCTCCATATCCATTCACTTTCTGTATCTCAGACCCTTGCTGAATCTGCCAAAAGGCAGCTGATGCTACTAGCGGTGGTGTTTTGTGAACTGAAAATTTGATCATTAAGGACTGGAGAGATGTACCAAATATTCATCCAGTTTCTTTTGGTCATTATATGCATTGTCGGGATTTGAACCAATAAGGGATTCCTTGTCGGTTGAAGTGGCTTTTTGATTTCATAAGTAACATCCTGTCTATTTCAGCATTAGTGTTAGATGAATGCTGTAAAATAATTCCCATTGATATCAAGCAGAATTTTCAAATGAATTCATTTCTCCATTTCCATTTCCTTTCTGTGAACACTCCAACCATCATGACTTACTGATACGAATTTGGAGAGCACATTTGCACACAAGTGCTAAAATTTGTGGAAACTGAATTTTAAATGTGTGTATAAGTATTATTGTGCAATGTGGGAACAGAAACAGTATCATGCAACATATGTGACCAATCATAACAAAACAGGGCAGTTCATATTTTAAATACTTATCAGATGCTTGCAATAGAATATTTGTGATTTAGCCAGAGAATGAAAAGAAAAATTGCCAAACAAAATTTGAATAATACATACTTTCAAAAAAATCATAAACCTCTTGCAGATAACCCATGAGCAGAAAAAGAGGCTAGAACATCTGAATAAATTATTTGTGATACTATTCGCTCAACTGTAGAGCAACAGCAAGAGCTATCTCTTTTGGAGAAAATGTTTTCTCTTAACAATGTCACTTAATTCACATTTATTCATTGCTTAATAAAAAAATTCCAGCTGCCCGGAAGATATATTTGGAATAAGCCTGGATCCAAACACCCTCAAACTTTGGGAATGTTCATATCCCAGTCCGAACTTTGCAGTCCTCATCTCTAGGATAAATGCTGAGGAGAGACTAGCTTGAATATCTAGTAGCAGCTGTAATCAATACCAGCAGCTGTAATCTGTGAGAAGCCAGAACACCAAGTAATCGTCCCACAACATCATGGCTTTATCATGTATATGAATGAGCTTTACTCATAAATGCAAGCTGTCAGCACTAAAGTGAATCTTCCTTACCCATCTCTTCTCTCTTTCCCTTCCCAGATGCTTTCTCTCATTTTCATTGGAGCATGGACTGCTTAATTTGCGCTTCCCCACTGTACTCCTACAAAGTAGTGATTCTTTGCAGCAGTGCTGAGAGCAAATTTAAGTGAACAAACTTTGCAGCAGAGATGATTGGAAATTTAAAAATTAAGTGCTTGGGGAAAAAAAACAAAATTTCAAAGTTGCTTTTCTTTCAAAGAGTTCAGAACAGGCCCATTTTTATTTTTTTCAATAATAAAAGCTATTTTGCAGGGATTTTGACCAAGTGTGGCTTGCTTTGTAGAAATGCATCATTGACTGCTACTACTTTCAGTTGTATTTCATGTTTTAAGTAGCAGAGTGCAGAGAACCTGTGATTCTTTGGTTCTTTATGAAAAAAATTACCTCTTCCTATATATAGACAAAAACAAGTATTTTGTGATGCCTTCACTTTTTCTTTTGGGATTTGAGACTATATAAATCCTGTTCTTCACTTCCTTCTTAGTCATAGTTCAGAGCAGTTGCTAGATGTAGTTTAGGAGGAGTAACTTAGCAGTATATTAGGAAGTAGAATGTCTATTTGCTGTCTCTTTATCATCAGACTGTTCTTGCTGGCTTATATGACAGCAGCTACTGTTGTCATCGTATCTTTTTATTTTCCCAGTCATAACCATTCAGATCCTGATCTTGCAAGCACTTGCACACATGATTCACTTTACTCAAAGTTCTTAAAGTTGAGTATGTGGAAAAGTGTTTGCAATATCAGGTGTTTAGTGGATTAAGTATGGTAAGTGGAAAGTAAAAGAGTAGGGAATTCTTGCATACTCTCACTTTATTACTGGTATTTATTTACTAACTTTTTGTAGCAAATTATACCACTCTTTGTAAAGCATTTAATATCAGGTGGGACATGACTATCTCTGTATCTTAAGGGTAGAACTGTGGAACATAGTTTCAGAAACTCCATTGTGACAAGAAAACTATTTCCCCACACTAATTTCCGCCCCTACTGTTACTCACACCTTCTTGTCATCTGTTTGAAATGGGCCACCCTGATTACCACTACAAAAGTGATTTTTCCTCCTGCTGATAATAGCCCACTTTAATTGAATTGTCTCGTTAGAGTTGGTAAGGCAACCCCCATCTTTTCATGTACTCTGTATATATATACCCTGTATTTTCCACTCCATGCATCTGATGAAGTGGGTTTTAGCCTACGAAAGCTTATGCCCAAATAAATTTGCTAGTCTCTAAGGTGCCACAACTACTCCTCATTGTTTTTGCAGAAACTCCACTGTGATTAATTGGAGAAAAAAAAAGTTTTACGTCTGTATCAGGCATTCAGGTCTTCCAGATTTGTGTCTCTTTCTGCACCAGATCTATTTTTTGTTGAAAACTGTCGCCATTTGTTCTAAGCTCCTCCACCCATGTCCATATTCCAGGATCACAGGACACTGATTGTGTCCAGCATCATATTTCATACTTGTAGTTTTTGTAAAATCTTCATTCAGTTAGTTCTATCACTGAAGAGCTGATAGTGCTTAGTAATCTGTTCTCTTAGTCATCTCTTTCAAAACTAAAATGCCCATTATCTGAATGCATACAAGTTGTACATGCCTCAGAGGAAGAGGAGGGAGTAATTTTTCAGGGATCACAACTGGCCTAAGGACTGTTGGCATTGATGCATTTTGATGAAGCAGTTCTCCTATACTGTCCTGAAATGAATTAGTCCCCAGGTTCTACATGGTCATGGAGACTGCTTCTCTGTTGTTGAATAATAAGTACAGGTATTCAGCCTGCATTTACACCTGCACAATTCCTACATATACGTTAAGTGGAATCTCCATGCCCGCATTTGGAAACTGTGCTCTAGTATGTTGCTAACCACACCACACTTACATATCTGTGTGTGGTCATGTTTTCTCTGGTTTAGTTTGCTAAAGGGATTCACCCAAACAAATTAATTGGCAACAGGTTTAAAACAAACTAAAGAAAGTACTTCTTCACACAACACACAGACAACCTGTGAAACTCATTGCCAGAGGACGTTGTGAAGCCCAAATATATAACTGGGTTCAAAAAGTATTAGGTAAGTTCATGAAGGATATATCCATCAATGGCTATTAGACAAGATGGTCAGGGATGCAACTCTATGCTCTGGGTGACCCTAATGCCAGATGCTGGATGATGGGCGATGGATCACTCAATAATTGCACTGCTTTGTTGATTCCCTCTGAAGCAACTGGCTTTGACCACTGTTGAAAGACAAGATACTGGGCTAGATGGACTATTGGTCTGAACAAGCATGGCCCTTCTTATGTTCTTATTAGAACAGGTGATGTATTAAACCTGCCATGCAGAAAATTCATAGGATTGAAAAGAGAAGTGCACTTACACAAAATTCTGTGTAGAGTCCTTATCGTCCAGTATAATGAGATGAGCAAACAGGCAACAATAAAATGGTTAATTATTCATGGTAATTTTCTGTTCTGAGCAGCTAGAAGTACAGAGAATGTGGACATTAGTTCACCATGAAACTCTGAAACCTTTATATTATAACTACAAAAGTAGATGTAAAATAATATATAGTTGGTTTTGTTGGGGTTTTTAATACTCTGTTCCTACAAGATGAACATATCTCATACTCCATGAACTCTTTGGTATCTTTTGCTTGAATGATCTGTCTACACTGGAATTGGAGGTAGACATACCTGAACTAGCTCTGATCCTGCTAGCACACTAAAAATAATACTGTGGCTATGGACAGGCCAGCTGCCCCAAGTATGTACCTGGAGTCTTGAACAGGATTTTTCTTGTGTTGGCTGACCCATCCTGCCACCCATGAAGCAGCAACTACACTGCTATTTTTTGCATGCTAGTTCAATCAGAGCTGGCACAGGTGTGTCACCCAAACTGGAAATGACATTTAAACTCCTGTATAAACACACCCTAAGATTGTTGACTCACACAGTCTTAGGTGAGAGAGACATGAGTGTGAGAAGTTCTGCTGCCTTTGACTGAGAAGGCAAGAAGGTATGTTGATGCACATCCATTTATATCATATACTTCTGCATGGTTGTTTTATATCGGAAGCTGAAATATTATTCAAAGTATTTTAAAATAATCTCTATGAATGAGGGGACAGAATGAGAGAGCCTGACACACAGCCAGAACAAACATTGAATAATATGAAAAAGAATAGCTTCAAATATCCCAGGTAGATAAGAGAGTGCAAAGTTCATTTGATCAGTTTTGAGGTTTTATGATCAGCCTCTTCTCCATAACCAGTATGTAAATAATTCTCTTTTGCGGGGGGACCTGTTTGACTTCTCTCAAAATGTGCTTCCTTTCTAATGTAAGGGATGCTGCAAAGTCATGGAACCACTGTGTCTGATCGTTAACATGATTGTTGTGTTTATTCATGTAAGAAAAGGTGCTTGTTGGAGATACTACAACAGTCATTGGCTTATTTAAGAAATTTCTGTTGTCACATCTTCTAAGTTTCACAGTAATTTACAGCTACCATGCAGAAAGGCTATGATACCTGATAAGACTATACTTCTGCTGTCCAAAGCCTGGCCTATGGCAAGCCACCAGAGTCTAGCCAGCCCTAATTGACTTTGTCATCTCCGAGTGCCAGCAGCTGCATCTAGAGAACACTCAAATCCTTTTCTTTTCTTTTTATGAAGCAGGAGTGGCAGCCATTTTGGGGGCGGGGGCAGTCGTCTGTGCATGTCTGCAATGTGACAGTGGTGTATCATGCTGAAAGGAGGTTCAGGAGCTTTCAGGGTGAGCACATAAATCTTTCCCATTTCACATCTGACAATTGCTGTTGCAGATCTGCACGCGTGAAAGGAAATATTGAAAAACTCCCATGGAAAGGCACTCATTTTTCTGCTGGGCTCGTCCCCAAAAATGTTGTACTGTGGTCCCAGGATTTACGGTTTTGTCATACAAGCATAGGGATAATGCAGTCAGTAAATTAGACAGAAGCCTGTCAAAATTCTCTCATAATAATACCCAGTATTATTCATCATTCCATTCACTGTCTGCCTGACAATATTTGAGATGTGTAATCAGCTGCAAAACAACATTGAGGATCTGACTGCATCTGGTTTGTTTTTGTTTTTTAACTTAAGAACTGCTGTAGTGCAGTTTTTATCACATTTACTGAAATAAATTATTTCTGGACTGAGATTTGCTTGCCATGTTTTAGTCACGCTTATACTTGTATTAAGACCTGAAAAATGCTGTAAGTAATGCACAAAGACTATGAACACCCAGGGTGAAATTCTGACACCATTGATTTCAGTGGAGCCAAGATTTCATCCCGTAAATGGTGCTGCTATAATAACCTGGATTTTGGACACACAAAAAATCTGTATTTACGGTGATGTATATTCAGAATTTAAATCCATACCTGTTTGAATTTCAAGGAAGGGGATGGTAGCTCAGCTTCTAAAACTGAAGAAGTATATTTTCTGATGGGAATGGCCATTCTTACGAGATTTCGGTCCAAAGTGTTGGAAATCACTTAGTATTTTGGCACTGTCTGCTCAGAACCTTAGATCTGATTTTACCTCCGATCTGAACCTCCACTAAAACTGATCCAGATCCAGAGCCACTTTGACTCATGTACAGTCGACTCTAGAGTCAAACAGTACTTTGGAAAGAGTCAGGTACTTCTTGCTCAGATTTTGTTGAAGTTCTGTGGAGCCAGATTATTCCATCACAGCTGTTCAGTCCTTTGCTATTGGATAGAACATATTTTCTCGCATAGCAATAACTCTGTCTTTTTTCTCTACTACATATATTCTGTCCTGTGTGAAGTAGGGCATGGGTTAAGTGCCAGTTACTTTCTCCAAACAATGGCATTTGAATTGAAGGGGTGTGAATTATACCATATTGTAGTAACACAATAAAGCTTGAATTTGACACTTTGAACTCACCCCTTATGAGCATTGTGGTCACCCTGTGCCACTGTGATGGCATAAAAACAGTGAAAAAGTGTTTCGAGCCTGCAGTATGAAATTTCTCAGCATCTGTTCTATTCTTGTTCTTTCTTTTGTTAAAAATGAATCTTATTATCTTATGAAGGAAAACAGAATATGACTGAAATATTGCAAAACAGCACAGGAATAAATACATTCTGTGTGTTAATATTGCATTCCAAAATATTACATAACATTCCAAAATATTGCAAAAAGCACAGGAATATATATATAATATAGTGTGTGTGTATATATATAAAATTAACATCTAACACAAACAGAATACAAGAAAGCAGGTTATAAATCCCATCAATTTCCTTACTCAACCATGCACATACTCTCAAGAAACGTGTCCATAGCTCCTGCGATTTCTGAAGTCAGTTGTTTATTTGGAAAGAGCTTTATCAAGTTTCAGTCCTGCCATATTGATTTTTTTAGCCAGTTTTAAACTCAGGCCCAGATCCATACCTCTAACCAAGGAACGCAGTATAGCGCTCAGGAGTGGCTGAAAAGGTGGCCTTTATGTTAGCCTGATTTAGTGTCTGCTGTATCATACGGGCCAACACCTGCCCAAAGTTGCACCAACTGCCATCAGTCTTGGGCAGCTGATACAGCAGCTAGGGATCAGCAAAGCATAGGTAAGTCCTGGCCATTTACCGCCTTTCCCTGTACTGGCACCAAGGGGCTGTGGGAGGGTTTAGGAAGCGCTAGGCCTGCTTCTCAGTGAATGCTCAATCTCCAGGAGTGTAATTCTCCCATGGCCAACTACGTTGGCTTTAGGTCCACAGTCCTCCAGCAGTGCAGCACGGATCTGGGCTTTCATCTCTTAGGAGTCAAACAACCCTATAATAGAAGAGCCTCATGTTCCCAAATTTTAAACACTTGAGTCATCCCATTGAACTCCAGAGAAAAATCACAACTGAAAATTAAGCATATGCATCTTTGCAGGATCAAGGCCTCATTTTTCTAACTTTTCCCAAAGCCCATCTACATTCCTAGCTTCCCTTTTCTGAATTTTGTATTAATTCTCCACTATTCTTTCACTAACACAGTGCCAAGATTTGTGCGTGAAAAATCCCTGGTATTCTGCTCTCACTATTGCTATACATATTTACAAACCCCAGTTATCAGTTTTGTTTTCTATTTTATTTACTTTTGTTTAAATAAATTTGTTATTGTGCAAGTGATGAATGAATAGCATTTGGGTAGAGTCAAACATAATTCTTATAGGTGGTTTAAGATTTTCTTAATTCCCTTCATTACTGAAGCAAAATATTGTGCTGATTATCTATTTTGAGGTGTTTGATGATTGGGCCTAGCTTCAGGGTGGTTAAGGTATAATGTGAACAACACCAAATCTAATATTGATCTCTGTGGACCTGCACTTCTGACCTCCCTCCATGATCTGTACCCATTTATGAATACCCCGTTCTTGAGCAGCTGTTTATCTTGTTATCCACTATCAGGAACATCTTTATTAACCTTATATGCTACTCTGAATGCTGTATTGTATCAAATACCTGTTTGAAGTCCAAAGTATGTGGCTTTATTCCTGTTAACGCTCATCATCTCTTCCTCAATCACATTTGTATAGCAGATTTATCCTTTAAGTATCCATGGTGACTTCCTTTTTCCAGTATGTGCTTGTCCATGTGTTCTGCTTTGTCCATAATATAAACTCCTCTTGATTTTCTTGTCCATATGGAAGTTGTCTTCCAAGCTGCTCTTTCTCCTGTACTAAGATGACTAGGTCCATATGATTGTACAGATAATTCTTTAATTTATGCTCTTTCATATAAAACAGTGACTTACGCTGTTGCCTTTAAAAAAATCAACTCAACATTTATATAAATTAACAAAAAGTAAATGTTTTCCATAACAGACTAGTTAACTTGAGAAACTTTTATCTAATTATACATTTTGATGTTAGATGTTAAATGAGTTGTATTTTCTACATATGGTTTACAAAAGAGGATCAATCATTTCTACAAGTATTCCATCTTTAAAGAAATAGGAACGAACATAATTTCCATGTGAAATACTACTTAACGCATCCATTTCAGAACTTTTTGGAACTCATTGACAGTGCATTTGAAAAAAAAAATTTACATTATCAACATGAATAATATAGCTTAATTTTTTTCTGTAGAAGGTCCTTTAAGCAAATTACTTACATTATCCAGAGATGGGCCAAGGTAGTTTTCCTAGCCTAGGGGAAGGATTAGATTTAGGTTAACACTTAAAATTCAGTTCCAGAGTGGACGAGGGCTGTGATTCATATTTGATTAGGTTGAAAGTTTGCAAGCTGTTCCCTCCAGTGCTTCTGCAATTTTGTGATGTATTGAAACCAGATTAGGAAGACTGGCCTCCTTCCAGTTTGGATGTGGGGATTTGAGGGCAAACACTCTGCCCTTTTCCCCCACAAAATGATGAGGGTAGAAATCAGATCTGATATTCCATTTGGACCTGTCCCTGATAATATAATCCAAACAACTTTAAAAAAAAAAATTCACGTACACAATATGTACCTCCATATGGAATAGAAATAAAAAAGTCAAATGCCCCCTCACAGAGAAAAACACTTGGATACTGCACTTTTATATGTATGGTTTTATTTGGATTTTAAGTGTACAATAGCCACATTGTCACACCTATGCATATTTCCATGCCAGTATATGCAGCCACCAAACCCACTATTATATAGATATCTTTGTTCTAATTCATTTGAATTAATAATGATAAAGACAAACTAGTGTCAAGCTGTGGATCCTATCCTGTTCCTATTATAGTCCTTGGGAACTTCAGTGCAATAGGATCTAGACCCTCTGTCCTTAATCTACAATGTATTGTTTATTAGCTGCATCATCTATAGTATTTAAAATCGCAAATTGGTTTTCAGGGCGGGGGAGGGTATCGACAAAGCAGATTTGAATTTAAAAATGTTAAACCCCTCCCCCCAAAACACACACAGATACAGTTGCTTTAAGCAAAGGACAACATCTACTGTGAACCAAACTGCTTGTAAAAACAGCATCTTGCTGCTATTCTTCTAGACTCTTTTCAGTGTAGACAAATTTAACAGCTTCCTCTTCCGTAAAATGATACACTAAGGTTAATTATAGTGCAGGAGCACCACAAGGTATGATTTGTCTTCTCAGCATCTGTCACATTCAAACAGAACATGATGGGTGCACCTGGAATGAGAATACTTGGATCACATTAAAGTAGGGAAGGGGAAGGACAGTCTAGTGATTAAATCAAAGAACTGGGAGTCAGGAGATGGTTCTATTTTCAGCGCTACCACAAGTTTCCTGGGTGCCCTGGGGTATATTATTAAACCAGTCAGTGCCTCTGTCTCCCAGCAGTAAAAAGAGGACAGTACTTACCTGCTTCACATCAGGGATGTTAGGAAAATTGATTAATTAATGTTAGTACTGCAATCTGAGAACCATGTATTAAGGAGACTATAGAAGTGCAACCAATTGTTTTTGTTAGTTATGTACTACACTCTCAGCCCTGGATTTTTATTCCTAAAGGAATACTTGCAATTATATTTCTTTACGTTGACCAGGATGAAAGAAATCTCCCCTGTGTATTTCACATGCAGAAGATGCATGACTTTGGGAAAAGGTGAAATCCTCCACATGCACCTCTTTTGGATGTGGATTGGTTAGGGTTGAAGAATCACTAGGGGATAGGGCCCTTCAAATGAAGGTAGGCAGAGGATGCAGAGACCAAAAGAGGTCAGTTCCTGTATTTATTACTCATCTTCCCACATGCGTCATGCTGCCATTGCTGCCTTCCCGTCCACTGTACATACTCCCTCCCTCCATGATATCTAACAACCACAGAAGGGAGGATTACCACCACTTGGAGCAGCAGTATCTTTTGCTACATTTTGCAAGCACGTCTCCCCCTCCTTGACCCCTTCTGCCCACATCCAACACTAGCATATGTCATAGAGAGCCCACAGATGGATCTGTGGGGGGAGAGAGAAGGTATGATCAGTAGACAATGTTCCCTTCAGTGCAACTTCCCTACCCCATTAGCTACAGATTTTCTTTGAGGCTGTTCTGCTCCGCAGTGCAGCAGATGAGAATACATGGATTTATTTTATAGCAGGAAAAGTAAAGCCTCTATAGGTAGCACAAAATGTTTTAAAATATTTTGCAAAGACCCTGCCTCTCGGAATGTGTATGGCAGAGGGGAGCAAATGCACACGCTGTAGCACTGGAGGATCTTTATCAATGATCTGGAGAATGGCATGGACTGCACCCTCAGCAAGTTTGCAGATGACACTAAACTGGGAGGAGTGATAGATATGCTGGAGGGTAGGGATAGGATACAGAGGGACCTAGACAAATTAGAGGTGTGAGCCAAAAGAAATCTGATGTGGTTCAACAAGGACAAATGCATTCACTGACACTCAGTACTACTTTAAAGGTGAAATTATTAAAGGAATATCTGCCTATTTCAGCTATTTCTTTTTTTATCACAACTGCATCTAAAATGATACCGTAGCATGACAACTATACCTTTTGCTCAAACATGAGAATTCAAAAATAGTCCAGAAGGAAGACAAACAGTCCTTAAGAAAGAAGTATGAAATAAAAAAGTTTACCAACCTGAAGATTCTGCATGTTCAGACATGTTCCTTTCATCGTCAAAGCAGTTTCCTCCTGAGAAGGAACACTTCTCATGATGTTGTTTCGTTCGGACAACCAGGCCTTGCATTTATTTGTTGTACTGTTTGCATTTTGCACACATGCCTGTCTTACCCATAAGTAGAGGAACTTCATTAAAATATTCCGAAAGTGGGTCTCTCTTATGGCCTGCTGCCATTATAGGTTTTCCGTTCTAGTGAGAGAATGGTATGGTGGATTCAAATCAATGAAGGCTAACTCTGAAACTCAAGACTGCTAGAATATGTTGCTCAAATTTCACTTTTGTTTCCACTGCCTGTCCCCCCCTTCTTACATTTGTCTCCAGACTTATTCTCCTTGTCCAGATCTATTCCCCCATAACAATCTTCTATTCATTGAACTTTTTGCAATTTTGCACTTTTAGAAAGAGGTAAGGAATTGACTGTGTGTACACAAATTTGCAGAGGGACTATAGGGTTGAGGTCTGTTATTTCTTTCTTCTATATATTATTATTCATTTATTTTAAAACATTTTTGCTGTTAACAAGCATGTCATCTCTGGAGACACAAATCCACAGTTTGAGAACTGCAAATCTAAGCATCTCTGATGATATCTTCTAGACTGAGCACTGAGTCCCATTGGATAGATAGAAAGATTAACCTAAATAATCTGTACAGAAACTCCTGGAACCCCATAAATTGGGTCCCTAATCCATGAACTATTGGAGCTCAATTACAGAACTTTTCTTAAACGTTACGTGAATATATTGTCACATGCTATAGAATTAGAATTTACAATCCCTATTCCATGATGAGATATTTTTGAGCTATAATGTATCTTAAATAAAATTATCTTTAGATTGCTTTTTGAGGGAAAAAACCTTTTTGTCAAGAAAATCCTATTTAAATAAAATATCAGATTTTTTTTTATTTTTTTAAATAAAATCATTTTTATCCACTCAGCTTAGAATTTCCTCTGGCTTTTCATTTTAAATAGGCAATGTGTAGAATATGGCAAAGCACTTAGTCACATTCAATGATTAATCGCGTGCTTAAAATGAATTATGATGCCGAAGTCCCACGGAAGGTTAGGCAAGTAGGACTAAATTCCTTTATTGGGTGTTGAGGATGCTCATTCCCTCATACCAGATTCTCACCACCTTGCAGGATCCCAGTCTTGAAGAAGATTTAGTCTTTGAACACAATTTTCACATTCATTTTTAGCCCTGTACTACTTGACTCTCTAGCAACCCAATGACATTTTCCCTGGTTCTTAAAAATTCACCCCTTTATTCCCAAGCTCAAATGAATGTATGTCTGTTTCACTTTCATAAGATTACAAACCATATACTTCAAGTGATTGCAAGGGAGAGCACTTAAGTCTGTAGCTGGCATTGGCATTTTTAGGCACACTTGCAAAGCTATTTTTTGCTGTACTCCCTCTTACTCAAAAATGTAACCAATTTCTGTCTAGCATGAATGATTATGCACAGGTTTGGCCTGAGGACAGCCTATAGTACAAAAAGTTTCTGGATTTTTTTAAATACAATTTTTTTTGTAAAGTGCAATTCTGAGACTTTTTGAGCATGTTCAGATTTTTAAGAAGAGTTTTCAAAGTGAAAATAAGCTCCACACTCTACCATAGGCAGTTTAACAGTCTAACATTGCCTTCACAGGTACCAATTGAATTATCCAGGCAACACTAGATTTCACACAAATCTGAAATAACAGGTCTTGAATCCTCACTATAGCTGATAAGTCCCTGATAACTTCCACAAAGCAAAGCTGTAAAGAGAAGAGGACAGGAAATTGTGAAACACACACTGACAACTGGGTTATCTGGAATTATCTGGATTTCTTTCAGTAGAGAAAAAGCTGAAAGAAAAGCAAAGGGTCTGCTAATCGAACAATAGCTCTGGTTAGGGAAATTCTTTGGGCGGCACAGAGGGGAAATCTCGTTGCTCCAGGGATATTGCCTTTATGACCACCTAGATCACTTGAAAAGCAAAAGGTCCTTAAAGTAATAAAGAATTGGGTCCTGAGTGTCATAGATAATTTGGCAGGAACCAAAGGGTCCCCCTAATTTTCATAGCTACTTAGATGCTGGATTTATTTTTATCATAAATGCACACAACACTATTTTTGTATTTCTATCTTCCTTGATATATAGGTACAAGTTGCTGCTGCTTTCTCTTAGCCAACAGTAAACTCAATTGAACATCTTTACATTGGCTTTGCAGCTGCAGGAAGGAGACAGATCCAGTTCATATCTGAGCTTCAAGCTACCCTTTTTAAGACACAGCTAGAGAAACTAGCTGTAATGACGTCCAGTATGCACTGATCCTTGCTCCCAATAGGTTCTCAATTCACACACAGTAGGCAGCAGCAGCCCTGTCTTTATTAAACTCAACAGCTCCCAGGTGTTTAAAGGAAAAGAAAATTTACCAAATCCAAACCATTTGCTTTAAAAAAGTACCCTGCAAAGAAGAAAAGCAGACTCCTCTTCAGGCCCTTTGAATAGTTTAGTTAGTGTTCTTAAAATACAAACAAGCTAAAATGGAGGACATTGAAATAACCACACAGTAAAACTGCACACATGCAATCTCCAAATTATGCCATGAGGGGGAAAGCAAAGAAAAATAGCTCAGCACAACTCCACAGTTTGCAGAAGTTAACCAGAAAATGCATACTCAGAGTTCAGAACTAGTCAAAGAATTTATTGCAAATAATACTCGTTACTAAGCTAGCCTCTCCTCCTTCAAACATTTACCTGACATCAATGGAGTCATTTTCAGTGGTAAGTATTACTGCACCCAGGAGTATCTATGGACACGATTAGGCCCTTATCCACTGTTTTTCATTAGGGAATCTCAAACCAATCCCCATTTACTTCCATTTGTCAGAATTTTCCCAAGTAATTTGGCTGGCTATGTGTGTTGTGTGGTTAGTTATGTAAGTTACATGGTATTGATTCTGCTCCTTCACTGGATGGCTGAAATGTTTTAAACTGGGGAAAAACAAATAGGAAATAACAAGCAATACACTTCTGCTGTAAATTTTCACATAAACATTCACTCTACCATTTGTAAAACTTTGGGTAGTGCTCTTGGTTGGTGAAACCAAGAAGTGCTCTTAATCTTATCTACTTCGAACTAGACAGACCAAACTAAGTGTGACAAAGCTCTGTCCTTATTTTCGTGGATTCTGCATTTCCTGGTGAATTTCACTGGCCTCAGAGGCTCACTGTGACCCTCCACATAGCCCTTCTCTCTCTAGAGACAAGGTCACAGCCTATTGAGCCATTTTCATCATAAGCCAGTGAAGAGAAGCTATCCTTCCTGGCACAGTCTCTGTTGTCTCCCAATCTCAGTGATTAATTAGGGGAAGCAGAAAGGGGGGATCCCGGGCCCTCCCTCTACTCCAGGGTCCAGTCCAGGGACCCTAATAGTATCAGCTAAGATGGCTGACCTTTTAGCTACAAAATATAATACAATTCCCTGGACTACTTCCCCACAGCAGTCCCCACTTCTTCAAACTCCACTTCACCCTTACCTCAGGGCCTCCTTCCTTGTATATGATATGTCTACCACTCAGTCTCACCAACAGCACAACTTCTTCCCACAGCTCCTGATATCCATACCCACTTGACTAACTGGGAAGCTTTTAACTGGTTTCCACCAGTCCCTGATTGGCTAGTTGTTTCTACTGATTTCTAGAAGCATCCCAATCAGGCTAGTTGTTTCTACTGATTTCTAGAAGGTTCCAGTAGTATCAGGGATTTGTTTAGCCTGAAACTAACATATCTGTTCCCTAGCACCCTCCTATAGCCATCTGGCCTTGCCCCATCACATAAGATATTTAGAAAATTTCTCCTCTGCAGAAAAGGTAAATGACAAACAAAAATACTGGCAGGTCCTGTATTCTAATGCTGTCCCTGAATTTGTGGTATTCAGATTTGATCCCAACTTTCCCAGATCACGTGGGGCTGAGAGTGCTATGCAGGAAGTATGCCAAGGTTCTCAGAAAAGGAAGGTTTTTGCTTTACTTTTAAGTAATCATGGCACTCAATACTAGAGTGTGGTTTTGTTTATTGTTTTTAATATTATAGTTTGCACCTAGCAAACATTGTTTGCATGCCTTTACCAGTATAAGTAGAGACAAAATATGCTATATACTGACCAACATCATACAGTGCCATCACACTGGAGCACTCCCGATTGGTGGAAAGTCAGCCCAAAAGATGCTTCTTTTTGCAAAGAAGCATTCTATTCCCACTCCAGTGGATTCCAGAGCCGACCAATGCTGTCTCAAAAACGGGAGGCATTGGCCAAAGAGGGGTATTGTAAGGCTAACTCAGGGTATGTCTTCACTACCCGCTGGATCGGTGGGTAGTGATCGATCTATTGGCGATCAATTTATTGCATCTCATCAAGACACAATAAATCGATCGCCAAAGGCACTCCTGTTGACTCCAGAACTCCAGCTCACCAAAAGGTGCAAACTGGAGTCAACGGGGGAGCCCGCTGCCACCATGAGGATGGCAGGTAAGTTGGCCTAAGATGCACTGAAGTTGCGTATCTTAAGTTGACCCCCCGACTCCCCCAGTGTAGACCAAGCTTCAGAGAACTCCCAGGGAGTGCAGCAATGCAAATACTATCTGCTGCTCTCTAAGGTGACATTCCTGACATGTAGCAGCCTTTATTGATGCAGTTGGCAGGGAGTTGCAGTTTTCTCTTCCCTCTACTAGCAGAGGTAAATCAGTCCCCTAGATTGTAAAGTGGAAAAATTATAAAGTTAAATGTAAGCAGCTTGAAATAAACAGTGAAGATGCTGGACTATCTAATTTAGGAATTGTCTAAACTAATAAACGAGGTTGAAATTAGAACCACCTGGACCAGCTAAATTGAAGTAAAGGTGGATTAGTAAACTTCAGCCTCTTTACCTATCTAGTCAAGGCCTAATTTTCTTAGCTGCTGACAAGGTGCTGCTAATATTTAAGAGGCTATGCTTGGAGGGCTGTTACCAGGTGAAGAAATGTAAAGGTGTAGCTGACACCTGTGTTTGACAGCAACCAATTACTGTGATCATGGCAAAATAATCCAAACTGACCAGAACAAACTTGAAATCTTCCTAGAGGGTCACAAGCTGTGCTCGTGGATCCTCTGTATTATGTACTAAGAGGAAAGTTATATATACCTCAAGAAGTGAAGCTGGGCACCTTCGGGCATGTTTGTGGTATGAGTGCTACAGCAGCAGCACTGCAGCTGTGCGATTGAATCGCTGTAGTGTAGACACTACAGCAAAGGAATTGGTGTTCCATCACTGCAAGTAAATCCACCTCCTTCAGAGGTAGTAGCTAGGGCAACAGAAGAAGTCGTCCATCAACCTTAGCATTGTCTGTGCCAGGGTTTAGATTGGCTTAACCATTTCTCCCGGGTGAATTTTTCATTTCCCTGAATGATGTTGCTAGGTTGACCAAAGTCTTAGGTGCAGACCAGGCCTCACCAATCTTGTTATATGTTGCCAGACCAAGTGTGACTAAATAGGATGGGTTTCTTTTCTGGGAGGTATTAAAAATACTGCAATATTCTACATTAATGTCCCACACACCGCAATAATAATACTATTGGAAACTGCAGAATACTGCATTGCAGTATTTCTTTTATAAGCTCTCAGATTGTATGTAAGAGAGACAGCATTGTCACACCACTTTCGACAAGATGACAGAGCTTGATTCCAGGATCTGGGCAAGATTTTGGTTAAGGAAATGATATCATGCTTGTCTAGACTTTCCCCGGTATATTCAATTCAGTATTGTATTCTGCTTCATTAGTCCATAACTGTTGTGTAGCTTTGCTGTGCACTGTTAAACATTGCTGCATTTCACCTTAAGGGCAACTGCATTGCAGTAGTGGGTGAAAGCATCCCTAATTGTTTGGCCTATTCTTTTGTTTGTAAATGGTGGTTTGGGATCTTAAGGGTTAAAGGCCCTGTGTACATATATGGCTTTGTTGTATAATAAGAGCTAGGACATTAATAGATGAAGCACAGAGTGACATCAAAATTAAAGACTGAAGATGCCTTGATTTTGGCCCATGGTCCTTACAGCTCAACCTCAGAAATAAAGACCATCGTGAGACCATCTGGGACCACAGCTAGTTTTAGAAGAATGGTTTCTAGATTGATTTTGAGCTAATTGGCAGTGACTTCATGGCCAGCCAGTCACAGGTAGCTTTAAAGAAATTGTGCTTTGGAAAATGTTTATCAATACAAATTGATCAAGTTTCTCTTGTCCTTCATCTATCAAACAAATAAGGGCTCTTTGGCAGGACACCATGTGCTTATACAGAAAAACAGCACATTTTGCCAGCTGGAGATAGACACATCAGAAAGCTGTTGGGCATTAATTTTGGATTAATTTTTAAGTGATATCTTGTTCAGCCATATTAGATTCCATAATATCAGGCAAAGAGTGAAATATGAGTGAAAAAACACTGAAGTGACCACCCTTTCTCATCTTGTCTCTGTCTGATATCTGATCCACTTCAAAAGAATGTGTAAGGTATTATTAATAAAATAATGCATACCCCACATGATTAATGGGGATGAATGCCAATTGCTGGGTGTAGTTAGGATGATTTATAATCTGATTAATGGAGTCTTAAAATCAAAAGGGAAACAGCTGCCACTTTTGTACAATTGTTGTTGAATTTCTGCTCAGCAAGTAAGGTATTCTGGTTATATGCAAGTTTTTGTTTTTCTTTCTCATGGCAGGCTCCATAGCATCTGTACCATGATGTATTGAGATTTTATCTTCAAAGTGTGAAACCCTTAACAAGACAATCGTATTATTTTTTTAAAATATGGAAAAGGAAGTTTTTCAAAATGTGGCAAACTTCTAGTGAAACCAAATGCACAAAGTAGTTGATATTCTGCCCTTGTCAATTTCTGTAATGTTACAGCCTTGTACACTGTGCATTGAAAAGTTAACAGAACATAATGCAAATGCAACAGTGATAAAATTACTCATTTGATGACCCATGTCATGACTGGAATAAGATTAATACACTTGAATGGCTTTGTTCTGTGCATGTTTTTCATTGGTGTCCTTCTGCTTTTACTAAGCATCAGGCAGCAGATAGCTTTTACTTTAAGGGAAAAATCAACATGAAAATATAGTTAAACATAGAACTATGTGCTGGGTGCTCCCACTAGACAGGTTGGGGGAAGGAGGCACATTCAGCATAGAAATAATTAGCTCCATGGAAACTATGCTATCAGGGCTAGCCTAGAAAAATGAATTCTGGGATGTTTAACCAGTAAGAGGCAAAGAGAGTTTTTTAAAAGATGAGTTAAAATATATTTCTACATTGGCTGCTCCTCACATCCTGACTAGTGAAGGTATTCATTACATATTTCTGGAAACAGCACCATTTTCTTTTGTATCTGACACTTTATATTGAGATGACAAGAAACCCATGTGGCACAACACTGTTTTCTGCTATGAATTTGCGCATTGAAATGCAGAAGACCATCTAATTATATTTCCTCAAGGATATCTTATTTTATTGTCAGATCTTTCACACACAAAAATCAGTCAGTCACTGCCAACACATTCTCCTGACTCTACACTCCTTTTCATGCACAAGTGAAATATTGTAATACTTGCTTACAGAAATCAAAGGATTTATAGAAACACTGCAAGTGCCAACCCCAGCACCCAGGAGCAGGACTGAACATCCTCTTAGTGCCCCTGTCTCGCCCTTCCCCAAACCAAGACAACAACATAATATCAAAGTACACAACAACTTAAAGCTAAGATAAATATTCTGCACCACCTATTGGTGGAGGTTCTCTCTGCACGAATCATGTGATCATCTAATACATTTTCCATAGACAGCACAAGTAGAGTGACCAGATGTCCCGATTTTATAGGAACAGTCCCAATTTTTTAGTCTTTTTCTTACATAGGCTTCTGTTACCCCACCTCCCCACCCCCTACCTCCTGACCCAATTTTTCACACTTGCTGTCTGGTCACCCTTAGCACAAATACAGTTTTTTCCAATCTCCTCTCAAAAATAAAAGGAAATTGTGTTCATCAGATTTTCCCTGTTCTTGTAAATAGAAAAATCCCCCTTGTCCATCTTACCTTTTGCATCTCAGAGTCAATTTGAAGATATAGTGGCTCTTCCTGTAAAACATTCAGAAGCACTCCATTCAGACACAATCCTGCTAACATAGTTTTACCCCATAAGTATGTTTGAACAAAAGTCAGGGGTCAACTCAGGCATGGCCAATATGCACAGAACACTATCACAAAGTGGTGTGCAAAGAGAGCTAAAAGTTTTCATTTGCACTGTTCTGATACTCAATTATATTATAGTTTTAGATACTGGACTAGAATTCACTTGTTGCTTTTGTCACAGGCTTCCTGTGTGACATTGGGAAAATCAAATAGGGCTAGATTCTCCCACAATTACTCATATTGAGCAGTAGCTTACTCTGCAATAGTCCCATTGAAATGAATGGGGCACATGTGCACTGTGTGAGTAAGGGTCACAGCACCAGGCCTTACATCTTCTTTGCCTCAGTTCTACATCTTGGGGCTAATAATACTCCTCTGTCTCACAGAGATTTGGTAAGGATCAATTCACTACTGTTTCCATGGTGCTTAGATACTATAGATAAAAGTTGTCCTCTTTGTACTGTGTTAAAGCTGCCTGAAGGCTTCTCTAAATTACACCATCATGTAATGGCCATTAGAGATCAAAACACAAATCAAGATAAGCTTAATGGTGCCCTAACCACACCTTTATATTTCCATCTTACTAGTCGCAGGGGGTCTGGTGTACAAGCTCTTTGTCTCTCCCTTCAGGACTACTCTTTGTACTTGAGTGATCATCCCTGAGTCATGTAGGCAGGCAGGGCAATGCAAAGAGGATGCAAGACACTTGAGGAACTGGTTCCAGGATCTTTGAATTCATCTGCTCGTGCTGCTAATCATTGTATACAATGGAGTGGAGTCAGTGGAGCTAGCTAAGCTATTTCACTTCAGCGAGATCAGCAGATCTTGCCCATAGTCATAATCCTCTGTGAGTCATAGTTGGTTGAAATCTCTGATAATAAACTAAGGAAATGATATATTGGCAGATTTATTCCTAAACAGAATGTTTTTCAAAGTTTTCTGTGGCTTTTCAGCTACTTCTTTAAAGACTATTTTATAGTTATTGTGGATATGATGATAATGATGATGATTTATTACACATTTATAAAGTCCCAGTGCTGATCATGTCTGGAGCTGTTAACTAACTCTTTTGCTATAGAAGGGATGCCTTCAACAACAATTTAACTACCTATATTTACTCCTTGCCTGTATTTTAAACTTTAGTAATTTTTCCACCGTTTTTAAACATAGTGAAACCTGTGAATATGGTCATCAGTGAGCAACAGTCACCTCCTCTAGCACCTGCCAAAATCTCAATCCCTGTGTGTCTCCCCATCTGTCGTGTAAACCAGCAATGTGATAAGTAGCCATCCGTGAAACATATTTCTAGACTCATGCTGAACTAGTCAGTTGTATAGTTAAGGACCAACTATGTGACCAAAATAAGTCAGAAAACGAACCTATTTGCTTCAACCGCTCACATCCAGAAACAATAAGAAAGCATATGCCATGGCAGAGAAATTAGGTGATTTTTGTATAAAACTGGGAAAATACTGCAAAAAATGTGTAAATATGGGCTCAAATTTTCACGTGGCTTCGTGCCTCTTTTGTGTTTGCTTTCCATGAACATTCAAGCAACCAAAGTTTAGTGGTGCCTAGTACACATGATCATGTCTCCATCTGATGGCCGTCCCTCTGACTAAAATACCTTGCACTTATAGACATGGGGAGATCTCCTTTAAGCGGGTGTGGCCTTTGTTTTTGGTACCGAATGTCCCAAGTTTCTTCCCTGTCGATGACTAAGGTATCTGTATGACTTGTTACGGGGGTCATACATTTGCAGAAGGCCAATTTCAAAGATGCATGCAGGAGTAGTTACCAAAAAAAAAAAATTATTTGTTTATACTTGTGAACTGAGTTATGTGATTTGTTATATTCAGTGCTTGCATGCTTATCCAATGAGTGAACAGAAATAACATCAGGTGATGTATTTGATTAATTTGCAAATAATGAACACAGTTTGAACTTTTTATATCAAATATTGAATATGGGAGGCAAAGTGCTTACAATCAATCCATAAAATAAAACAAAAAAATGAATGTATTTGATTAACAAATATATTTGAGGACCTTCTGATCTGCTTGAAGCTCTACAGAGATCAATACAGAATAGTTTGTATTGATCTGATCTTTTTTTTGTGATGAATTATTCACTTAACTTGGATTTTATGCATATTCTCAGTGCTCCAAGTAAATTACATACAAGGAATTATTTTCAAGTGATCTACTGATCAGGTTTTGATAAATTGTCATTAAAAGGCTCTGCCAGCCACAAATAGAGGTGAAAGCTAGGCCAGTCATTTTATTTTTACTGTTCAGTGTGTATGTATGTGTTGTGTTTGAGCACTGCTGAAGAGTGTCCTGAATGGAATTCCAGCTTCCATTTGGAAATCTGGAATTATTACCCTAAGAGTAATCTGAACATTTTTTATATCTAGTCCATCCAATTGCTAATCACTGATTGAAGAAGGCAAATGAATGACCAGTCTTCAAGTCGTGACAGAATTCTCTAACAATTATCATCTAATAATAAACAGTTCAAATTCATTTTTATTAGACCATCCAAAGAACATGACATTCCAGTTGTGGCTCTTATTAAAGGGTTTTACAGTATTGTCATAATTACACATAGGGCCTAACCATTAAACTAGTTATGTGTCCAATTACATACTCAGACTGCACACCTAATATATATAGACAGTTATCAGACTTATATGTTCAGTTGGGAAACTGCACATACAAATAACTGCTATTACATATTTGAGTGCACAATATCTGTAATTGCTTGCAGAAATTAAACACAGAATGGCACAGAGATTCTCTTTAAATCAGCCTTGTGTGTGTATTTCTAATGATTAATTTTATGTTTTCTGTGTCTCATTCTCATTCATTCATACACAGATATATATACACATGATATTAAGGTTTCCATTTCAAAATGGAAAACTGACTTGTTCAATATTGTGACCAAGCCAACTTTGTAAGGAACTGAGGGCATCCCCTCCGGGGGGAAAAAATCACGTTTGATGTAGAAGAGCTGTTCCTTTCAACATTTACTGCACTCTGCTCTTGGGGGGGGGGGGGAACCCTCGAGAAGGCCATGATGGAGACCACTTTGATATGTAGCTGCCATCCTCCTTATATAGTGATACAGCCTGTGGAGACCAGACTGTGCCATCTTTATCTACATAGAAAGTTGCTCAGATGGAGCCTTTCATATAGGGATTTGTAGCTTTGAGTGGCTGAGACTGCAATTTCTTCCATTTTGGGCAAAAGAATATGTGGCCCTGCTGTGCCTCGTAAGGTTCCAGTGTTGTCAGCCACTGGTGATACAAAATTTGGACACCCCTGGAGTAAATGAGCCTGCAATGGATAACAGAAATACAGTTGGCTACAAACTCCAGTTTTCTTAAAAGGGAAAATCAATACCCTAAATGGACCATACAAAAGCACATATTCCTCTTAAAGGAGAGAGAGAGAGAGAGAAATCAAAGGATGAACTGAATTTATAATTGTTTTTCCAAATACTGCCTTAAAGGTACCAAAATCCCTTATTCTTTGACATATAAACTTGTGGAAATTAAAATAAGTTTTCTTTCCTTTCAAGAAATTCTTCAGTGTTAAGCCTCAACAAAACATCAAATGAGTTACAAGTCTAAAAACAATTCCCTCATCCCCAGCATAAGGGACCCCCTCTGATCTGTCCCAAAACAGCATCTCCGAAATGTTTTACTAGCAGAAATATTTGAAATGTGTATGATCAGATAACTGTGATGAACAAGGCAGTGCAATGACTTCAAATAGCATTTGTCTTGTAAAACAGAGATGATTTTCTTTGCTACAATTCCAGTATACGGAATCACAACCAGAGGGTCACTGTTGACACTGGAATCAATACAAAATGTTATTCCCACTTATGTTGACTGTTATTGCTTTGGGTCAAATAACATATCAGTTAAGGAAATGTATTTATCGTTAGTCTGTCTGGCCCAGTGTGATGAAAGAGGACCTTCAATTATATTGCTTCTAGCCAGTTCCCCATTTTTCTAATGATGTGTTCATTATAGGTGGAAAAACAGAAATGGACTTTTCAAACTTTTGAATTTAAATGAATGTGCAGTAACAAGCTATTTAATGTGTTTCCTGCAAATGGAAAATACCTGTTTGACATGGAAAATGTCTACAACCTGGCAGCTATTGTCACTCTCCAAAACAACTATTGAATGTAACCAAATTAACTCATGTCGCAGTATATTCTTGGAATGATTTGCTATAAGGTTAGGGTTAGATTGTTCAATGACCCCAGCTGCATTTTGTGTACATTATATGTAACTGACTTACAGTTAGCGGCCCTTATCCCTAGGAAGCAAGCTGTCAAGTCTAACTGGAATATGCTGTAGAATACATTCGTAGATAGGGTATCAAATGTATATTACAAAAAATTAGCACCAGGTTACCTCCCTATGAGACAAACCCTAAGAGGAATTGAGCATTTACAACTCCCACTGATTTCAGTATGAACCGTGGATACTCAGCAGCTCTGTGCTTGATGAACCAGTCAACTGTGTGGCTTTCCACTAGGCCTTTTCTTCTGGTCTCATCGTCCCCCTCATTGATGGTTGTTGTAATGAGATTCCTTCAGTATATTATGTTTGAACCAGCCATTTCTTTGACGGCACTCACCACGTCTTCACTGCCCTTTCAATAATGGAATGTATATCCTTCAGCATTTTACTCTTAATCAAACAGTAGTCCGTTGTCTAGATGCTTTAAAAGCAACATTCATTGCACTACTTTCTATGGTTCCATAAAGCTCACCTCTGCTGTTGTCATTTCAGCATGAAGTTTTGCTTTGGACTAGTCTGTCAATAAACACTGTGCAGATTATGATGTGTGACTGATTTGTCCTTGGTTTACCAAAAGAAAAAAACAACCCCAAAAGCCTACCAAACAAAATGAGAAGTCAGTTTGAGTAAATAACAACATAATAATGGTGATACTGTGTCAGACCAATGGTCCATCTAACCGTATCTTGTCTTCCAACAGTGGCCACTGCCAGGCTCTTCAGAGAGAATGAAGAGAATAGGCACTCATCAAGTTTTCCGTCCCCTATTGTCCACTCCCAGCTTCTGGCAAACAGAGGCTAGGGACACTCAGAGCACAGAGTTGCATCCCAGAGCATCCTGGCTCATAGCCATTGATGAACCTATCCCCATGAACCTATCTAGTTCTTTTTTGAACCCTGTTATAGTTTTGGTCTTCACAACATCCCCTGTGCATTGTGTGGAGAGGTACTTTCTTTTCTTTGTTTTAAACCTGCTGCCTATTAATTTCATTGGGTGATTCATAGTTCTTGTCTTCTGTGAAGGAGGGAATAACATGTCCCTATTCACTTTCTCCGCACAGGTCAAGATTTTATAGACCTCTATCATATCTCTGCTTAGTCGTTTCTTTTCCAAGCTGAAAAGGTCCAGTCTTTTTAATCTCTCCTCAGACAGAAGCTGTTCCATACCCCCTAATATTACCAATTCCAATATATCTTTTTTTGAAATGGGACGATCAGGTTTCCACGCAGTATTCAACATTAGGGAGGGGTTTAAATAAAGGCAATATGATATTTTCTGTTTTATTATCTATCCCTTTCCTAATGTTTCCTAACATTCCGTTAGCTTTTTTTTTTACTTTCGCTGCACCTTGAGCAGATGTTTTCAGACAACCGTCCACAATTACTTCAAGATCTCTTTCTTGAGTGTTAACAGCTAATTTAGACTCCATCATTTATCAACATTGAATTTCATCTGCCATTTTGTTGCCCAGTCACCTAGTTTTCTGAGATCATTCTGTCATTCTTTGCAGTCTGCTTTGGACTTAGCTATCTTGAGTAATTTTGTATTGTCTGCACATTTTTCCACTTCGCTGTTTACCCTTTTTTCCAGATTATTTATGAATATGTTGAACAGCACTGGTCGCAGTACATACTCTTGGGAGACACCCTATTTACTTCTCTCCATTCTGAAAACTGACCATTTATTCCTACCATTTGTTTTCTATCTTTTCAACAGTTACTGATCCATGAGAGGACTTTCCCTCTTATCCCAGTAACTGCCTACTTTGCTTAAGAGCCTTTGGTGTGGGACCTTGTCAAATGCTTCCTGAAATCTAAGTACACTATGTCCACTAGATCAGTGTTTCTCAAACTGGGGTCCATGAGGAAACTCCAGGGAGTCCATGGGCCCCGCTGATGAACTCCTCCCCATCCTTCCCAGTGCTTCCTGCACACTGGGGAACCTGTTCCCTGGACCACAAGAGGCACAAAGGAGGGAAGGGGAATGGAGGTGCTGGGAAAGGGAGTGGAGAAGGGGAAGGCAGGGGTGGTGCAGGAGCAGGAAGATTTGGGGTGAGGGTGGGTCTTGGGGGAAGGTGTGGAGTGAGGGCAGGGCCTGGGGCTCAGCTGGAGGCTTGTGGGTCAGTGGCAAAATTTAAATCAAAATGGGGGTCCTCAGGTTACTAACATTTGAGAACCGCTGCACTAGATCACCCTTGTCACATGCTTGTTCGCACACTCAAAGAATTCTAATAGATTGGTGAGGTATGATATCCCTTTACAAAAGCCATGTTTACTCTTCCCCAACAAATCATGTTCATCTATGTGTCTGATGATTCTGTTTTTATTGTAGTTTCAACGAATTTGTCTGATACAGTAGTTAGGCTTTCTGTCCTGTAATTGCCAGGATATGATGGTTTTTAAAAAAAATTATGTCACATTAGCTATTCTCCACTCATCCAGTAAAGAAAATGATTTAATTGATTGATTACATACCACAGTTAGTGTCAGAAGGGTAGCCGTGTTAGTCTGGATCTGCAAAAGCGACAGAGTCTTGTAGCACCTTACAGACTAACAGATCTTAGGGATGATGAGCTTTCGTGAGCTAAGACCCACTTCATCAGAAGTGGATCTTAGCCCATGAAAGCTCATGATCCCTAAGATCTGTTAGTCTATAAGATACCACAGTTAGTAGTTCTGCAATTTCATATTTGAGTTCCTTAGAACTCTTTGGTGAATACCATCTGGTCCTGTTGACTTATTACCATTTGATTTATCAATTTGTTCCAAAACCACCTCTAATGACAACTCAGTCTGTGACAGTTCCTCAGATTTGTCACCTAAAAATAATGGCTCAGGTGTGGGAACCTCCCTCACATCCTCTGCACTGAAGACTGATACAAATATAGTGGAGCCTCGGTATAACGTGCAAAAAATTGCTGTTACTTAATGAGCCTTTGGCTAATTACTCTTCAAATTCTTTTTGACCTCATATTGATATAATAGGCATCGCATAAACTTGTTGGATAATCAATGGGACACAATAATACCAGGATACAAAATATATACCAATGACAGAATAGGTAGTTCTAGTGGCACTATATGAAAGCATAGAGTGAAATATAATAAAAATCTTAAATGACCCAAATTGTACCTTTGGCCTATAATTATACCTTTTCACTTCACTTGCCGGAGTTTATGTTCCTTTCTGTTTTCCTCAGTAGGATTCTTTGTTTCTAAAGGATGCCTTTTTGTCTCTAACCACTTCATTTTACTTTGTTGGTTAGCCATGGTGGCACTTTTTTTGTCCTCTTACTGTATTTTTAATTTGGGGTAATTTAATTTGAGCTTCTATTATGGTGTTTTTTAAAAGTGTCCCTGCATCTTGCAGGCATTTAACTTTTGGGACTGTACCTTTTAATTTCTCTTTAACTACCTTCCTATTTTTGTGTAATTCCCCCTTTCTGAAGTTAAATGACACTGTGGTGGGCTTCTTTGGGTGTTCCCCTTCTCTCCCCTGCCCTGCTCCCCCTCCCCCCAGCGCCCCGAGGGATGTTAAATTTAATTGATAATGGTTAAGGCTAAGATTATGTCACAGAGGTCATGGAAGTCACAGAATCTGTGGCTTCCAGCAAGTTCCATGACATTGGGGACCCTGCAGACGATCAGTCACTGCCAGCAGCGGGGGGCCCTCCCACATCTGCCCTGAAGCTGTGGGTGGCAGGACCCCCTGCAACTGACCACCTGTCACCATCAGTGGTGACCCCTGACCTGCCCAGCCACCATCGCTGGCAGAGGTCTCCCCTGCGTCAGCTCAGCTGCCACAAGCAGCCAGGGCCCCATCGCAGCTTCCAGTCACCAGTGGCAGCAGCAGAGGGACCCCAGACCTGCTCAGTGACTGCGGGCGGAGACCCCTGTAGCTCACAGAAGCCAAAGCTGCTCAGCAACTGGGGGCAAGGGCCCCCTACAGTTCCCCAGCCTCCGCCCCAGCAGGCCCCACCTTGCCACTCCCCTACCACCGCAAGCAACAGGGGACACACTCCCCCCGCAGCTCCCAGCCCTGAAGGGCACTGGGGGGTGCCCCCAGCTCCAGTCCCACAGGGCAGCGGGGGTCCCCTCCCCGCCACTGGGCAATAGAGTCCCTACAGCTCCCAGCCACTGTATGTGGAGGTGGGGGATCAGGGTGCTGGAGCCTCCCCCACCCCATTTTGTCAGGGATGTTTTTAATAAAAGTCAGGGACAGGTCACGTCTTCTGTGATTTTTTTGTTTTTTGTCCATGCCCAGTCCCTGACTTTTACTAAAAATATTCATGACAAAATCGTAGCCTTAGTTACGTAGCCTTAGTCACTATTATCAAGTGTTTCAGATCTTGGACTAGAGCCTGTGCTCCACTTGGGAGTAAATCAAGAATTGCCTCACCTCTTCTGGGTTCCAGGAAGCAGTCATTTAAAGTATCAAGAAACTTTATCTCTGCATCTTGTCCTGAGGTGATATGTATTCAGTTAGTCTGGGAATAGCTGAAATCCCCCATTACAGTTGAGTTTTCTGTTTTTATAGCCTCTCTAATTTCCCTGAGCATTTCCAATCATCATCACCATCCTGGTCAGGAGGTTGGTAATATATCCCTATTGTTATACTGTATTCTTATTATTCAAGCATGGAATTTTTATCCCCAGAGATTCTATGGTACAGTTTGGTTCATTTACAATTTTTATTATATTTGACTCTATGCTTTCTTTCACATATAGTGCCATTCCCTCACCAGCATGACCCTTTCTGTCTTTCTGATATATTTTGTACCCTGCTATTATTGTGTCCCATTGATTATCATCCATTCCACCAAGTTTATGTAATCCTTATTATATCAACATTCTCATTTAATACCAGGCATTCACATTCACCCATCTTAGTAGTTAGACTTCTAGCAACTTATAAAATTTGTACTTATAAACGAACTGGAACTGGCTGATTTACTGTACTGAATTTATAAATGCGCCAGGGTTGCCTAATTTCTACTTGGAGTCTTACTTTCCTTCAGAACAATTTACTGTCATTCCCAATCACGGTTAAGTTATGTGGATTTGATTAAATGTCTTTTTCCCCACTGTTTCCTTCAAGGATATCCAACGAACACTCTCCGAAACTTCAAATCCGGAGTCACAGTTACTTGAGGGCAGTGAGTGAAGTCTCAATCAATAGGAGTTTGGACAGTCTGGACCCTGCAAGTCTGCTAACATCTCCTAAATTCCGTTCCCGGAATGAGAGCTACATGAGAGCCATGAGCACTATTAGTCAGGTGGGTGACAAGCATGCACAGCTAAGAACAAGATCAAAATTGGTCCCCAGCCAATTCAGCTGTATTTGCAATGTGTAGAACCAGAAACACTTTTTGTTTGTGCAGTGAAGTCAGACATGCAGCAAATTACTTATTTTCAAAAGCATTTAAATATTAAAAGGACTTATGGGGATGTTTTTATGTACATTTTTGTGAAGAAGTAAGATTTGAAAATGTCATAGTCTAACGTTTTAAAATTGTTTGGTGATTTTGGTTGCACAACATGCCTTAAAGGGGCCTGATATTTAGTGGATAGGACTCCCTCTATGGAGTTTCAGGTTTAGCATACAAAATAACAAGTCACTTCTAAAAATACAGGACTTGGAGTCCTAGTGAGAATAAGTTTTCCTTTAAGAAATGGGGACGATAAAATGTTTAAGGTGGGAAAGAATATGGGTTACTGGTATTTTATATTTTGTAATTGTTATTTTGACATTCATCCAATATTTTGAAAAAGTTTATTGACTCCGTTTACACTTTTTTAAAAAATTCTGATAGAGCTTTGACTTTACGATGTACATGATACATATGTGTTTGGTTCACATATTAAATTATGAAGATGCACATTATTTTCCTGAAAAATCATAACATCCTCTTCTGTGCCTGCTATAGTCTGTCAATTGAATATTGTGTACTTTGGGGCATTTTAAATTGTGAATGGAACAGCCTGCTCTTGTATAAAATATGCATATGAAGTCATCATGCTGTCACATCTGTCTAGCTGCCATGCATGCAAAATAGGACCCAGGCCAGGGATGTACTGAGTGCCTTCAACTTTGCTTAAAAACAGTGGGAGCGAAGGATGCTCAATACTTCTCAGAGTTGGGCCCTAAAATGGTGCTAAGATAGAAGGTAATTTGGGGTCAGGGAGATTAGAACTTGAATGAATATGCAAATTAAAACACCATAGTCAGATATGTTATTCTGCAAGGCTATTCTTGCATGTTATGCATTTTTTGCCAACTAGTGTAGGGCACTGCATTTCATTTGGTGTTGTATACTCTAAAATCACTGGTAATATTCATGTTGTAGATGACGGTCACCGCTGTCACAACTTTGAACCTCCAGTTTATGCTTGCAAAAGCAAAAGCCAACTTAACTGGATAGTACATTTTCAGTGGAGATTTCCTTTTTGGACTTAGATCAATTTTCATTGTAAAGTATTCATGGAATAAAAATAGTGCTCATTCTGTGTTCATGTAATATAAATATCAAGGCAATCTAAAAGTATTGCTGATTGGACTTAAGAAATCCTGACCCCATTGATGTCACTGAGTTTTTGCCACTGACTTCAGCTGGGCCAGGATTTCATCCATGGACTTTTATGCAGGATAAACGGGCCAGAGGAGTGACTTCGGTCCAAGATGAAGTCTGCACTGCTCAGGCAGGAATTGCTGAATTTGGACACTCAGAGGCGTCATCAGCTTATTATACGTTGTAGGAGTCTACAGCTCTAGCACAAAGTATAGGCAGGTGTCGCAGAAACTGATTTATGAAGGAAGCCAGCAGAAAACAGCAAACTGAAATTGTAAGCGTCGGATAAAATGATTTGACTCCAGTTTAGACTGATTGATTTGTGAGATGGCTGAAGCTGTCTATGCTCTGATGAGTGTAGGCTTCCTTGCCAATAAAAATAGAGAAGCTTAAAAGAAATCCTAGAAGTGAGCACTGGGAGACACTGTCTGATAATCTAGTTTATCTTCTGCCAGTGTAGGATTGTTCTTTACAACAGTGCTTTGTCCAATGTTTTTTTAAAGCAATCTCTTTCCACTATTTCCTGAAGGAAGTTATTCCACAGTCTAATAGATTTCTCTTTTCAGAAATATGGCCTGATAGCCTATTTTTTCTTAAAATTCATCCCAGTATAGCATCTTTCATATCTTCCTTGACCATCCTAAACCATTCACATCTTCCCTTGGTCTCTGTGCCTTTAGAATGCCTGAGAAATAATGAGATCACGGTATACGTTATTGTTTCAGATGTGCATTTTTCTTATGGTGATTATTATAATTTTAATACCAATCTCAAGGCTCAATCCTGAGTTTAGAAATGTGGGTGCCCAGGGCCATATAAACACAGGCAAATAGTTGCACAGTTTGTAAGATACACAGCAAGTCAATGTGAGTTTGAGTGTAACTCAAGCTAGGAGAGCCTGGCTCTTCGTTACTCTCTGGGAGCTCATTCACAAAAAGGGTTAAATTGTCTGTTATAGCTGCCAGCCAAGGGAGTTAGTCCTTTCATTCAAGTTGGAGAGGCTCAGACTCTTAATACTAGAAGTCCCAGATTTAATCCCTGCGGTTGGCCCAAGTTGGGTTAGTTACATGAGACTGGGACTGAGTCCTTAATGTCCATAGCTCTGTATTTTCTTCACTCTGAATACACACATCTTATTTTTTTTCTTGGAGAATTGTTACTGCATTAAAAAAAGAAGATTTAAAGTAAAAATCATTTACTGTTCAAAGGGAACTTTTAATGGAAATTTTAAGTATTGTTCCATCTTTGTTTGTCAATGTTATTACAGGATAGATTGATCTAATGGGATATAATTACAGGAAACTACCTGTTCTTGGCCTGCAGGTGAGTGAGATGGAAGTAAATGGTCAGTTTGAATCGGTCTGCGAGTCAGTGTTCAGCGAACTAGAATCTCAGGCCGTAGAGGCCCTGGATCTGCCAATGCCAGGCTGCTTCCGCATGAGGAGCCACAGCTATGTGAGAGCAATTGAGAAGGGCTGTTCCCAAGATGATGAATGCGTGTCGCTGAGGTCCTCGTCTCCCCCACGCACCGCCACCACAGTGAGGACCATCCAGAGCAGTACTGGTGAGTAACAAAGAGGGAATTCAGGAGGGGGCAAAAGAAAAGCACCACTTGGCGCAATATGTATTGCACTAAGGGACAAATCCTTGCTAGTCATGAAATGCACCGGAGATGCTATGTTTCTTCTGCATCTGTGGACCAGACTGTGGGAAACCTGCATCCCCACAGACCTTAGAACCATGCTCTTCTTGGGAGCAGGAGAGCCAGTAGTGAGAGAGACATGCAGATCCACTGACCCAAAAACACAGGGTTGGGGAGAACACAGAGGTCACATCTGCTACTCTTCCTGTTCCCAGGAATGCAGCTACAGCGAGGCTGTGCAGGAGCAGCTCTTGCCCTTGTTGAAATGGATCTTTATTGGCCCACAGCTGGGCAGATTGTTACTGGTACCAGTGAAAATTTGGATTCAATTTGCTCAGTACTCAGCAGTTTACTGGAGAAAGAATTAAACAGGCAATAGAAGATTATATAATATGTCTCCCTAATAAGCCTCAATTCCCCAAGCATAAACCCTCAATAACTATGTTGGCCTTACACAGTATCCTGATTGGCAAACAAAGCCGGTATCGCTACCAGTCCTAGATGGAGGTTCTTTTTCTTCTTCTTCTTTTCTCTTTTTTCTCTCAAGTACTTGGTCTAAAATGGCCCCCAAAGCAAGGTCTTGGCTATCTCAAGGCCCTCTAGTTCAAAAGTTCTCCAAAAATCCCTCGTAGCAGGGTGTTTGATGCCATGAGACCCTCTGTCTTACAGTGTCACAACCTCTTCAGATATTAATTCGGGAACTAAGAACTGTGCATATGATATTCTTAACATTTATACCCTCTGCTCTCAAAGGAGTCACATGTCCTCAAAATATGTCCAGTGGATGTTTCATTACTGGTTTTTCCTAATTAATATTTTATAAGGGACTGCAAAACAGAGACCAAAGTGTTACTCAAAATCAGGCCATCTGGTAATCTTAGGGAGGACTAATGACCCACCAGAGTTTGACAGAAAGCAGCACGTTTATTATACTGATAGCTAAGCTCAAAAGAAATGTGTGTGGGGGTCACACTCACACTCACATACTCATGCTCCCAGGACAGGCAGAGCACTGGAGGTGTCAGGCTCCTTCAAGGTAAGTGTCCCACAGCGCAGCAATGGATGATGTGATGAAGGTAAGTCTTCCCGAGGCACGATGGAATGGAAGTGAGTGAACTACTGGCCAGGTCATCCGGGTGAAGGGCCTTTACAGGAGGTATAAGCTTGTGAGTGCACTCCTGAGCACATGGCCCCTTCCCCTTTTAAAGACCTGCTCCTCATAGCCTGCAACTAGAGACGACTTAGCCGCATCTAGGTGGTCACACGCCACTTTGGACAGTGTCCATGCATTGGGTGTGTGATCACTGCCTAATTAGAGTCCCAGACACCTTGTCTACCTGGAAGCTCCTCTGATCGTCTAGCTCTCTCAGTAAATTTCCATATCAAGTGTATGATGCTAAGAGAACCCTGCTCCCAGAATCCTCTAGCAAATTCAGACATATCAAGCCATACCAAAATCATGTTTATCACACTCACTTATATCAATCACAATAATTCATAATAGTTCAACACCATCTGAGCAGCCCTCAGCTGGTGTAAATCAATGCACTCAGTGGAACTATGCTGATTTATACAAGCTCAGGATTTGGCCCTCTGCATATATATGAATTGGGAGGATCCTCTGGCATAATAAAACCTGCATAAAGTCCTCCTCTTTGTGGTGGTGTGAGCACATTTTAAAAATTGGAGAGGACTAAGAGTGATAATGAATTACTCCTTCAGCCACTTTGCTTAAACAGGATAGCAAAAAGTGGGGGAGGGGCGTGTCCCTGTCACTCTCCAGCCCTTCAGCCTAATGGGGTTCAGGCTTTGTAACAGAACCAGAAGATATGAGTTTGACGATTGTTTCAAATCTTTTAAATTATTTATGGTTGCTTAAAAAAAACAAAAAAACCCACCTGTTGCTGTTTGGGTTTGGTAACCAAAGATAACCATGATGTCCACTAACCAGTATCACCAGAATTCATACCCAAGAAAAAAAGAACAGATCAGGGAACAAAAGTAAAATCTGTATTTTCAAAGTCCTATTCAGGAAGGCCAGAAACAAGGACTCTCAAGCTGTTTTCTCCAGAGGAGTTTTGAAAAGAGCCCACTGCTTTTGACTTATTCCTCTGTATCCATTCTACTGCCTCACACAAGCATCACTTCATTCTACATTCAAGTTGCTAGAAGCCATTTCATATTCCACCTACCATTTTTCCCAGGTTCTCTTAATTCTACAGTTTTCCCTATTTTTTTCCCCTTTGTGTGTGTTATCTCACTCTTGCAGTTGTTTGAGCTTCTTGTCTCTGATCCCTTTGCTTCTACAAGGCCACTTTTTCAATTGGTTTTCATCATCAAAAGGCTTTTTTGATCCTTTTAGCAAAAATGTGCTGCCTAATTTATACCATTTAAAATACCAAGTGTATGTATTATTGCAGGCCTGCACAACTCGGAAAGCAGCGAGGGCCATATTACTGCAAAAAAAACCAGCTGCGGGCCAAAAAGCCCTGCTCTCGCCCCGCCTCCATCCGCTTCCCCCTACCCTACCACTTGGCTTGCCCCACCCCTACTCACCCCCCGTGGGCCGCACAGTGAGCCTGTGCAGGCCACATGTGGCCCCCGGGCCGCATGTTGTACACGCCTGTATTATTGGATGTATATTGGCAATACATCATAAACTTCAAAACGTCTTTAATAACTGTGATACTATTGTTCTCTTCTAAACCAATGACTAGTAAGAAACAACTTCCAAACTGCAGTATTATGAATGTGAAAGGTCATTTTTCTGTGTGCACTATTTACCCATGTAATTTGCACCCAATCGCATTTGGGACTTACATAAAATATGTGTTGTTTCATCATACAGTAATAGCTCATTTCCAGTGTGTTGAGAGGCACGCAGCTGAAGGCAGAGAGCCTGCGATACATAAGTGCCATTATTGGCCTCTAATGGATGCCTGGGAGTGTGAGATATCTTTTCAATACATTGATTTTTTCTTAAGAAGGAGAAACGCTATGTTAAAATGTTTCCTGTTTTAAAATAACTCTAAGCCTCAACCCACATAAGAAGAATGTCCCTTCTTTTTGTACTCAAAAGGAAGTTTTGGTGGTTTAGAAAAAAATTGGGTGGGGTAGGGTATGCGTAAGAGAATGAAAGATGGTTGTAGATGATCCCAGAGGACTTAGGAAAGAATGTGGGTTGGAGAATATGGCCCTAAAACTATCATCTAAAGAAATAGATCTTTAGTCATTTGCTACTCCTTTTCCACGTGCCTCTTTAAAGTCCAGAGAGGGAAGCACCTGCAGCCATATACTGGACATTGCAGAAGGATTTAAAAGATTGCTGCAGGTTTCCATTCTTTCTCCTGTATTATAGGAATTACTGGGGGGCAGTTGCCTTTTATTTTGTATTTCCAGGCTCTTCAGGATCACATTTTGTCTTGTATTCCCACTTTACCCATACCTTTTATGGAGTTCACAACCTCAACTGGTAGTTTAATTCCATCCTAGGGCATTCATGTAATCTCCTTTGCCCTTGCCTCAGGCTGATTCACAGAGAGGGAGTAATGCAATAGTGAGCCTCGGTAGTTCCTATTTGCGTAATATAGAAAAAAGATCCTTTTTAACCCATGCAGTTAGCCAGAAATTCAGGGGGTTTGCAGGTTCTTCCAGTTAGGAGGAGAAGTTGAGGAGTGTGGTAATTTTGATGCAATCTTGTGTACATTCTTTGTAAATAAACAAGTCCTGTTTCTGTGAACACAGGAGGAATCGAACAACAGGAGAGACGTTTTCTTGCTAACTGCTCCAAACCCTTTCAGCCAGAACTCAGCTCAAAAAGAGCTCTTACTCTAGACTTTCCTCCGGGCTACATTCCTAGTTTTTATTCAAGCTGTGTTGGGTGTTTCCTTGCTTCCTTCCCTCTAATCTTCTCTGTACCTTTTTTCCTCTCTTTCGCAGATACACAGTCCTTCAATAAATAATAGACACCAAACCCCTCTGCCCACATGTGCCTTGCATGTGTCTTTGTTTTGGGCGGTGATGTGGCTGGGGTTGGGGTGGAGACCCATATTCGGTTCTGGTCACCCCATCTTGAGAAGGATATAAAGGAACTGGAAAAGATTCAGAAAAAGGCAACAAACATGATTACGGGTATGGAACAGCTTCCGTATGAGAGATTAAAAAGACTAGGACTTTTCAGTTTGGAAAAGAGATGACTAAGTGGGCATATAATAGAAGTCTATAGAAGTCTGGTATAGAAAAAGTGAATAGAGAAGTGCTATTTACCCTTTTACCCAATACAAAGCAAGGGATTACCAGATGAAATTAATAGGCAGTAGGTTTAATACAAACAAGAGGAAGTACCTCTTCACACAGTGCACAGCTAACCTGTGGAACTCATTGGCATGGGATATTGTGATGGCCAAAAGTATAACTAAGTTCAAGAAAAAAACTGGATAAGTTTATGGAGGTTAGGTCCATCAATGGCTAAGGTGGTCAGGGCCACTGTACTTGGGGCATCTCTAAATCTCTGACTACCAGAAGCCAGGAGCTGAAGACAGGGCAGGATCTCTCAAAAATTACCTTGTTCTGTATACTCCCCCTGAAGCTCTTGTGTGGGTCACTGAAGAAGAAAGGATACCAGGCAAGAAGGACCATGGTCTGACCCAGTATGGCAGCTCTTATGTTCTTATCCTCTAAGTGGGCCTGCCACTCACTCACTCACTCATACACACACAGCTGTGATTGTACATTGCAGCAAAGACTTTAACTGCTTGTGGCCTGGGGATATACCAAATGAAGTTACATGCGGTAGTCAGACCACAGGAAAAAGAAAAAGAAGAGTTCCTACCCAATCACTTACCATAAATTCCTCTTCTTAGAGGCCCAAAATAAACAGATTTACTATAGACTGAGTGTAGATATCCATGGCCACATCTATGATAAGTTTTACTTATTATCAGTCTCCTGAAGAGAGCCTTCCTTTTAACTTGGTACAGAATTTTACTTCTCTCACTTAATGGGTGGTGACAGAACATTCTTAAGGGCCCGGTCTATACTTAAAACTTCAGTCAACCTAGCTACGTTGCTCAGGGATGTGACAAATTCACAAACATTATTAAGTCCTGGTGTGGACACCGCTAGGTCAACAGAAGAATTCTTCCATCCACCAAGCAACTGCCACTCAAGGGAATGGATTTAAATCAACATTGCTGTAGTAAGTGTCTACACTACTGCTGTGTAGCTGCAGTGCTCCAGCTGTGCCACTTTAGTACCTGTAGTGTAGACATACCCTAGGACTTATAAATGCATACTCCACTGACGTCTGGCCTTGACACTATTATCAAAAACATTTGGTCACTGTGCTGGTCAACGTTGGTCATCAAAGTCTATAGTGTAGAGGAGAGCATTAATAGGGAGTTTGTTCTTCCTTTTTTCCCTCTTTTCGGCTTTCTTTTCCGTTTTTTTCAGTGAAACCAAAAGACTCTGAAATAATCAGAGAATTGATATAACAACTCTTTCAGGACCACTAAAATGTGACCTCTGTGAGGTTTTGTATAAAGCAGGCCTGCCCAACTCGGAAAGCAGCGAGGGCCATATTACTGCAAAAAACCCAGCTGCGGGCCAAAAAGCCCCGCCCTCGAGCCGCCCCCATCTGCTTTCCCCCACCCCACCACTTGGCTTGCCCCACCCCTACTCACCCCCCGCGGGCCGCACAGTGAGCCTTTGTGGGCTGCATGTGGCCCCCGGGCTGCATGTTGTGCAGGCCTGGTATAAAGTTAAGGTCCTTAACTCTTCATTTAATTGATATTCAACTAGATAATTATAATGTGTTTAAACATCATAGGCTCCATTCTGCATGTATGTAGCTCTCACTGTAGGGGCATAGTTATAGCTTAACCAGAGCTGACATGTCTTTTTTCAATCTATCTTAAAGTTCAGTCTCACCTTCCTTTATGTAGCTACTGTTTATCCACCTCTTTACTGGCTTTGCCTCACTCTTTGCATTTTCTCCAGCTGTGACTCCTCACTAACTGAAAATCAAACTTAAAATCCTAAGAATTAAAATGTTCCTAAATTACTTAAGTATCTGTTTCTTTATGGACAGATTGGCCCTGGGACAAAAAGCTCTGAGAAATCTAACAGAACTTTGAAATAGCTGGTGCTCACTGAATTCCAACTTCTTCCCGTGGGTACATGTGCATTTTATTTCTAATTACTGCCTACCACAAGCACTTTGTTTATTTCAATTGCAATTTTTCTATTCGGTATGCAATCCACTTAGATATTTGTACATAAAACACCTATCCTGTCTTGGCCAGCTATCCAAAGGAGGAAATAAAAGCAGCCTATTTAGCTGAAGAATCTAAATTAGCAAGTATTGAGTAAAGGATTTTTTAAATTTTAAAATCATAATTAAGTTCCCTTTCCAAAACAAAAAACCTCACAAAACAAAAAAACCTTGTATCCCAGCCAAACCTGTGCGACAACTGATGTATTGTGTAGCCATCAGATTACAAAGGGACCAAAAACTTGATTTTGGGGGGGTTGTTTGTTTTTGTTTTTTGTTTTGTTTTTGTTTTAAACAGTTTTTTGGAATCTCAAAAACCCTCATGGGACAGGAAAACCATTTTATACTTAGCTCTATTATTATGTGGCTTTCCTGTTTGCTCTTCCTGCAGTCCCTTACTAACTTAGATCAATACATTCATTCAGAAAATTCTAATAACCCACCATAGTTATACCATAGCTTTACTTCACTAACTAGAACATTTACAATATTCATCCTATTATATCACATGCTATTATATGTCAGCAGCATAAATTAATGTGTAGCAGATTTTTGTCTGTTCAATATCATTTTATTAAATATAAATTTAAAAGCATATTTGAGATCCTTACTTTAGCTTTGTTAGCCTGGCAAAGTGCTCCTTGTGTACTATTTCCATAGCTACGTGATATAAAACAGGAATTAATAAAGCAAAATGTAAGAGGAATGGTTGGTTTGATTGATTGTTAGCTTTCCAGTCAAGCTACAATAATAGTGTGTCTTTTGCTTCTGTGACGGAGTCAGACCAGAAGGATATAGGAGAGTGCTGGAAGGCAGGTATATTAGTCTCAGGATGTGCAGGTCCCTGTTCCCTGGATAGCCAAACAAAGGCTACTCCAGGCTAATCAAGACACCTGGGGCCAATTAAGAACCTTCTAGAAAGGAGTAGAAACAGCTAGCCTGATTGGGACACTTGAAGCCAATCAGGGACTGGCTGAAACCAGATAAAAACCTCCCAGTTAGTCAGGTTGGCTGTAGTTGTCAAGAGCTGTGGAAGGAAGTTATGCTGTTGGTGAGACTGAGTGTTGGACAACATATCATCCAGAAGGAAGGAGAACCTGAGGTAAGGGTGAAGTGGAGTTTGAAGAAGCGGAGACTGCTGTGGGGAAGTAGCCCAGGGAATTGTATTGTGTTTTGTGCCTAAAAAGTCAGCCATCTTAGCTGATACTATTAGGGTCCCTGGGCTGGAGTCCGGAGTAGAGGGCGGGCCCGGGCTTCCCCCCTTTTCCGTCTTCCATACTGACCTGTGATGAAGGTAACTCACTAGGCGGTGACTCTTGCCAATTATATTGAGAAAGGGAGGTCACTCTGGGGCCTAGATGAGTTTCTGAGGCCCCTAAATCTGCCAGGAAGCGCAAAGTACAAGTACAAACTTGGAGCTTTGTCACACTTCCTAAATGTCTTCTTCATACACTGTGCATGGGGCATGTCTCCATCTGTATCAAGTAGTAAGATCATGTTCTTGATCTTTTCCTTTAAAAAGGTTATTTTAAAAGCAAGGATAAAATACAGTTTTATGTAGAAAGCCTGTTTCAGCTGCAGTTTAAGGCTTGGTCTACACTGTTGTGGGGGGGTCGACCGAAGATACACAAGTGAATAACGTAGCTGAAGTCGGCACATCTTAGGACGACTTACCTGCCGTCCTCATGGCGGCAGCGGTTGGCAGTGGGCTCCCCCTTGGACTCTGTCTTGTGCCTTTTGGCAAGCTGGAGTTCCAGAGTCGACGGAAGTGCCTTTGTGGATCGAGTTATCGCATCTTGACAAGATACGATAAATCGATCCCCAATAGATCGATCACTACCCGCCAACCGGATAGTGTTACGATCTGGCGGGTAGTGAAGACATACTCTAAGTGTCTTCTAAGAATTCCCAAAAAGTTTGCCGGACTTCAGTGAGCTAAGTTTTCTGTTTCATCAAGTAGCATTCCATCCATCTGATCGCTAATTTAAGGTATCAGTTTTCTTTTTATTTAACTGCTTTTTTAACTTTTAATCCCATTTTCCTTGTTCCCAACTCAGTTTGTTTCTGTATCAGCCAGTATATCCATTTACCAGATAAATACAGAACTGTGTGTGATTCTTTTCTCAACCTCTTATGACTATCATGTAAGATTCTTTTTTTTTTTTTAAACATATATCACTTGCCCTTTCCCTCTTTAGCTTCTTGAGCAGATTCTCTCTGCTCTTAGTGAATTCTTTATTTCCTTGGTCAGCCATCCATGCTTGGAAGAGCTTTTCGTCTACATGCTCTATGTGTAAGAATTGTTGAAAGTGTCTTTCATTTTGATGGAGCTTGCTATAGAGTATCTGATTGTTAGGGTTGATATGGGTTTGACAGGATTAAATGAAATAAGGAAGCATGGCTTTATTCAGAGAAGGTGGTTTTATCAGACATGCGTAGATAACCAGTTAGTGTTACTATCTGAACATATTGGGGGTTCATTCATATATAATTTATGGTGCAATTATGATTCCTTCATTGTGAATGTCTTTGTATATTTGAATTCATTGAACGTTTCCTCTGGCTGCCTTTTGTCATGTCGGGAATGGGAGGACTTAAGCAAAAGTTGGATTCCCTTCTACCTTAAACTCCTGTACTCTGTTTGCATCATACATATGTGACACTTTGGGGATTCACTCAAACAAGTAAGGGGTTGTCACCCCCTGACCCGGAACCCTGGGTACTTAAGTGCTGTGCAGCTTTAGCTCAGAGCCCGGACACCAGTAGCCTGCTTTTACAGCCCAGTAACCTCACCCTGGCTTCCAGCATTCTGGTTACTTCTAGCAGGGTCACACCGACAGACCTTCCAGTCCCAAGTCTACCCAAAACCAGCTCCTCTTCAGTGCTCAGCCCCTCTTACTGTAGCACGCACAGAACCTTAGCAAGTTTGCTGCTATGTAGACGTACACCACACAAGCCTGGCAGTTGGCTGAGAATGTTGCTCTTCAGTTTGAAACGCTGAGATGGCTGTGTAATAAAACAAAATTAAGTTTATTACCCCAAAACAATATTTAAGTGGTACCAAGTAGAAAGAATTTAGAAATTGTTAAAGTAAAAATATGCTCAAACTTGACTTAATAAACTCAAATCTTTTATTCAAAGTAGTTTTCTCACCACAATTGTTTTTCCAGCATGGCTGACCAGTTCTTAGCCCAGATCCACCACAGAACTCAAAGTGTTTGCTTTCTTTGTCACGTCCAGTGAAAGATGCCCAAATGGCTTTCTCGTTCTGCTTATAGCCTCAAAGTTTATCTTTGTTTTCAAAGTCAGGAAGCCCTCCTGGGGGCTCCTTTGCCATGACCACTAGGGAGCTGATGCCATATTAATTTTTGCAGTCTCCTTCCGTCACCATGGTAATTAAGCGGCCATCTACCCCACTTTCTGGTTTGATGGCGGAAGGAGAAAGAAGGTGAGGGGGAGCAGAAGGGTAGGGGCCCAGGGCTAGCCTTTCCCAATGGTTGGGTCATCGGCTGCCCATGGCTAAAATTGTTGTGTGACCCAAAATATCAAATACAAATGAGACAGTTTCCACTTACTAGATGAATTATAAAAGGACTCTATAGTCCTTGTCAAGAAGACTGTGCAAACTAGTCCTCATTTCCAATGAAACAACAGAATTCTGATACATATTTTCCCCTGTAGATGTGCCACTGACAGCTGAGCAGAAAATCATTCAAATGTTACCTTATATGGAAGCCGTACAAAGCTCCTAATTATTTTTGTTGACCTTCTCTATTTCTGCTGCATCCTTTTTGAGATGGGAAGATCAAACTGTCTTCAAGTTGAAGATGAACTGCAGCTTTGTATAGTGGCATTACATTTTCAGTATTATTCTCTGTCCCTTTTTTAATACAGCCTCAAATCTTGTTCACTTTTTCAAATACAACTGTGCATTTAGCAGATGATTTCACTGAGCCATCTACAAGGGCTTCAAGGTCTTGTTCCTGAGTGGTTACAGTTAATTTAGAATCCATCAATGTATAAGAATAATTCATGTTGTTCCTTCCAATGTGCATTACCAGGTGCTTTTCTGCACACATTTTCAACTTCCAGTGTGTTTCCCAATCACTTAGTTTTAAATCCTTCTGAAGTTTCACATAATCCTCTTTAGACTTCACTAACCTGAATAATTTTGTGTCATCCACAGACGGTAATTTTAGCACATTGAGATACTATTGGACTTTGCAAGCACTCACAAACAGGTTTCTTTGGTTTTTTGAAACAACGGAGTCATTTTGTTTTTAATCAAAATCTTTATAAGAATTTTTAATAAATGGATTTAATGAGTACAGCTCCTGCAGGGTCTCTCTACTACAGAACAACTCCTTTGGAGCCATTACACTTCATCATGTCAGTAATTCCCATTTCAAAGCTCCCATATTGGGTATTTATTTACATGATCCAATACATATTATATATTTTCAGACCTCTTAAATATGTATTTATACAATAGTTCATAACAGAAATTGGCTTTTTGAAGTGGCTGTGGACTATTGGTATATACATTATTAAGCAGTTCTCAAAGCAAATACTCTTATTGTTTTTTATAATGCCATAAAGAAGAAACCCAAAGGAAATGTAGCAGCAACAATAAACATACGTTTAATAAGTGGTAAGGATATGACATATACATCCAAATGTAATTTACCTTCTTATGCCTTGGTATTGCAGTACGTCTGCACTCATCTCATTTCAGTGCTCCTCACTGATTTCAGAGGCTTGCAATAACAAGGCACAATAGGACTTAAAAATACAGGGATGTGAAAAAAGTCTAATGTTGTCATTTGTAAAGACAAATTTTTTCTGTATTATCAGAGCCTGGTATCTGCTTGATCAAAGACCTTATGGGCAAGTGCTAGTATTTCATCCTAATGCTCCTCCAACCATTGTTCTCCTTAGAGCCTCTCTAGGTAGAGTAAATGGATATTATGCCCTTCAGAAATTACTTTCCCTATTGAATTTGGCTTTGGTCAGCTGGGAGTGCCCTAAAATTGCATTCCCCTTAAAATTTAGTAAACTGTCTAATAAGAATAATTTCTAGTCACTCTGATCAAGGTTGGATTTGAATTACACTATCAAAGGAGCAAGACAAATAAATAATCCTGCAGGTCTCCCTAGTAGGACAAATCTTCTGTTTGTATTTTTACAAAAGACTTCCAATTTTTGTCCTGATGCTTTTTGTCAGTACAACCAAAGGAGTAGTGAAACCTGACTTAATAATCACATTCTTTTTGTTGTAATGATTCTCGAGTAAGCTGTCTGGTTAGCTAAAATAAAACTTAGGTTGGAAAGTTTGAGAGAAAAGTCAAAGATTCTTGCACTATTATAACAAAATAGATGATGATTATGATACACTTTCTTTAGAGTAAGTTAGGACTTCGGGGCTTTAAAAGTTGTGGTTTTCTTCTTGGCTTCCTTCAATTAAGTTAGCATAGTGTGTTATCTGTAAGTGCTTTACTTTGTAAACTGCCAGATAAAATGAACTAACTATGTCAGAAACGTTATTAACACTGTTATTTTAGAAATGCTCTCAGCAGGTCAGAAATTAACAAGCTGTGCATAAAACTGAGGCAGCCCAGGCACTATAAAAATAATCTGGCTGTCTCAAAATGCCTTTAGAAAATCTCACTCCCTGGACCCATTGTAGTGTATGAAAAATAATTTACACCTGTCAATCGATATTGCACTTTTAAGGAGGTGTTACTTCACTCAGCTTTATGAATTCTTACTTGGCATTTTACCTGCAAGTCAAAGATATACTGTAAAAAGTGATTCTAAGAATAAAATGTGTGAATACTGCATTGCACTCACTTTTTGTAGTGTTCTGTTTTAACACACACTCTTCAATGAGGCTACTGCACCTTGGTACTCATCTTTGTTAAACTCCCATTCACATTATTCTCACTGTGGATCTGACCTAACTCCCACTAAAGTCAATGGATGTCTTACTGTTTACTTCAATGAGAAGTGGATTAAACCCAATAATACAATCTTTTTGCAATGCTCAACATGCTTGTCTCCTTGGGATGTCGTTATGAGGAGGGTGCAGTATAATCACCATTCCCCATATATAAAGAGTTGTTTCCCTTAAAATGTTAATGCACGTCTCATTTTAATCTCCATGGGAAAGACAAATTAATCAGTGTTAAGGGCAAGAAGTTAGCTCTTAAGCTTCCACTGTCAGACATACAGCTTCTTAGATTTCGCTCCATTTTTCACTGAGGTCTTATTCACATGGGAGAATTGTATCATGTCAGAACATGTGTTAATGACGGTGAATTCATAATAAACAAACACTTGTGTTTATCATGTCGTGGTCATGGAGACAATGTTAAAAAGGAGAGTCTTTGTCTACACTGAGTGTTTAGTATCATGTTCATTGTAATTTCTCAATCTAGACAAGGCCTGAAACCCCTATTGTAACTCTACCTATCCTCACAACTCTCATGCCCTCAAAGCTACCAAACTCCCTGTAGTTTCCCCTGCATTTTACCAGTACTGGGATGGGACTATATACTTTCCTTGTGGAGGATCTGTGAAAGTTAGGAGGAATCTTCAGTGCAAAAACTAGCAGTATGTCCTGTAAGCATTAGTGGGACTGTTGGATGACAATTTTAGGAGAAGCTGAGTTCATATAATGAAAGCTCCTGTGTCTATAAAGGAATCAGAGTTTATACAGTTCTAGCTTTTAATAGTCTAACCAAGAATTGTTCGTAGTATTACAAGGAACATGCCCTCCTCGAGGGGCAACTGGTTTGATGGTGAAGTGCCCTTAACACTGGCTTATGGGATATGAGGGGGCACATCTGCCACCTCCCCTGTCATTCTAGCCCAGGGGTCGGCAATCTTTCTGAAGTGGTGTGTCGAGTCTTCATTTATTCACTCTAATTTAAGGTTCCGTGTGCCAGTAATACATTTTAACGTTTTTAGAAGGTCTCTTTCTGTAAGTCTTTAATATATAATGAAACTATTGTTGTATGTAAAGCAAATAAGGTTTTTTAAAATGTTTAAGAAGCTTCATTTAAAATTAAATTAAAATGCAGAGCCCCGCCCCCCAGGCCGGTGGGCAGGGCCTGGGCAGTGTGTGTGTCACTGAAAATCAGCTCACATGCCGCCTTTGGCACGCCTGCCATAGGTCGCCTACCCCTGTTCTAGCCCTTCATTTCCTTTGTTTTTCTCTTTTTTTAAAAAAAATATAAATGCCTTGAAACAAAATATTTCGTCTGACCCAAAACAAACATTTTGTCAACTTTTTTGAATTGCTGGACATTTTGAAAAGTTTTTGTTTTGGTGCAGGTCCAATGGAATTTTTCTTTTCCATTTTTCATCACTGGCAGTGAACCAAAACATCAGTTATTCACCCAACTGTAGTGTAGCGACAAAAGAGGGCGTCTCTTTCTCCCTCCAAGATCCCCCTGGACTGTATCTAGAGTAGGAAAAGAAGTTGCATTTAAAAATGTGTTAGCTAATATGTTGTAGCTAACACGTTTTAAAATATGTTTGCTGGTTTCCCTCCTCGTGAGTAGATACTGTGACAAAGTTCCGAGTCTGTATTTGTGGGTCCTGCGATTCCTGGAAGATTTAGGGGCCTCAGAAACTTATCTAGGCCCCAGAGTGACCTCCCTTTCTCAGTAACTAATTAGGGGAGGCAGAAAGGGGGGAGCCCAGGCCCACCCTCTACTCCGGACTCCAGCCCAGGGACCCTAATAGTATCAGCTAAGATGGCTGACTTTAGGCACAAAACATAATACAATTGCCTGGGCTACTTCCCCACAGTAGTCCCCACTTCTTCAAACTCCACTTCACCCTTACCTCAGGGCCTCCTTGCTTGCGTATGATATGTTGTCCACCACTCAGTCTCACCAACAGCATAACTTCCTTCCACAGCTCCTGACATCCACAGCCCACCTGACTAACTGGGAGGGTTTTTAACTTGTTTCAGCCAGCCGCTGATTGGCTTCAGGTGTCCCAATCAGGCTAGCTATTTCTGCTGCTTTCTAGAAGTTTCTTAATTGGTCCCAGGTGTCTTGACTGGCCTGGGGTAGCCTTTGTTTGGCTATCCAGGGAACAGGGACCTGCACTTCCTGAGGCTGATATACCTGCCTTCCAGCACTCTCCTATATCCTTCTGGACTGACTCCGTCACAATACACAGAAAGTATTTGGGTAGGCGTAAAACATAATGCCTTCTTCAAAAGTCTCCTTATCACTTGGAAAAGACAGACTCAAATAGTGAATGGAAAATATTAAACATGACAGATAACAATGGTTGAGGAGTGGTAAACTTAAATGGATTTGGAAATTTGTGGGGACTGCAGGAGCAAAGCAATTAAATTTCATTTTATAAGGTGCAGAGATATTTGCTGTCTCTTCTTCCCTGCTCCCTCTTCTTCTACCTCCCCCTGGCCTGGTCATACTTGCTCTTTCTCCAGTATGTTTACTACATTTTTAAGTATAAAATTTCAACCCAGTGTTCTGCCGTGCCGTAAAAGTGAGTTAGATTTTTCTTTTAGAATTTATATGGCAAGTTTTGCTGTTTTATGGCCTAATAGCGTGAGGTGCTGTGTATCCTCAACTGCCAACGTCACTGGGTCAGGGGAATAAATGTGTGGGAAGGCAGCTTACAATGTCTTTTGAAATATAAACCTAGCTTTTGTTGTTCTTGTTCTGATGAAAGCTTTAAGCTTTTACCTGTCTCCCTACGAGAAAAGCTCCCTAAGCAGTGATTTTAAAAAAAGATTGCTATCACTCCTGTTCTACGAGAGTCTTTAAAAGCCGTCTTTTTTCCATTGTTCTCTTCACTCTGGAAAATAGGAGTGATGTAGAGCATGATTTGTAAATCATAATTTCCTGACAATCTCTTCAGATGGAATTGTTTATCCATTACATTACTAGATAACAAATCTTGGGGAATGCATACCTTCTATTGCTTACTTGTCTCAGAAAGCAATCATGCCACAACATACACAAGGCAAGGGTCCACTGACTTTGGACCAACGGCTAGATTATCACCTTTGCTTACTTCAGGGGTGGACAAACTTTTTGGACCGGGGGCCTCATTGCGGTTAAAAATTGTGTGGAAGGCCAGGTAGGGAAGGCTGTGCCTCCCCAAAAAGCCTGACCCCGCCCCTTATCCAACCACCACCCACTTCCCGCCCCCTGACTGCCCCCCTCACAAACCCCAACCCATCCAACCCCACTCCTTGTCCCCGATCGCCCCCTCCGGAGACCCCCCTACTCTAACTGCCGCCCCAGAACCCCAACCCGCTATCTAAGCCCCCCTGTTCTTTGTTTCCTGATTACCCCCTCCTGAGATCCCCCCACCCTAACCACCACCCCCTGGGACCCCAACCCCCATCAAAGCCCCCTTGCTTTATTCCCTGACTGCCCCCTCCCGATATCCCCTCATCCTAACCACCACCCCCGGGACCCCACCACCTAACCCCCGCCCCCTTGCTTACCTTATTCAGCTGGGCCCTCCTCGATCCAGCCCCTGGTCAGGAAGCACGGAGCCCAGCGACATGCTGCGCTGGGCCCTACAAAGAAGGGCGGTGTCCCGCAGCACCCCACGCTGGACTTGGCCCCCGGTCAGGGAGCACGGGGCGGCCCGGCCTGGGAGCGTGGAAACCTGCAGCATGCCAACACGGCCCGAGCTTGCGGGCCAAATGAAAACGGCCGGCGGGCCACATGTGGCCATCGGGCCATAGTTTGCCCACCCCTGGCTTACGTAATTGAAGGCAACCCAAAAGCTGTCAGATCCCAACTGGGGGACAGAAAATAGTGGGAACGGCAGCTTGATTGGGTATAATATGAAAAGACTCCAAGCTTGCAAAACTAAACTGGCTCTTTATTCAGAAACCTATTTCCAGACATGCTGTAACTTCAACTAGCATTCCTAGCCATTTGAACACACAGAGTGGCCTTCTGTTGTCTCCTGCAAACTCTTCCCTCCTTCAGCCTGTGCTCCTCCCTCCAAATCTCTTGCAGATTGCTACATCTTTCCTGGTATTCACTTTGTTGTTGGTGTGTATTTTGTGCAAGTCTGCTGATTTGTTGAGGCCAGAGGTACTAGTATATAATCCACTGTAGGGACATAGTACCATCCCGTTGCAGTGTATTAGGTCTCATAATTTGTAGTTGTACTCCAGTCCATTCAAAATGATCTGGACAAACTGGAAAAATGGTCTGAAGTAAATAAGGTGAAATTCAGTAAGGACAAATGCAAAGTACTCCACACAGGATGGAACAATCAGTTGCACGCATACAAAATAGGAAATGACTGCCTAGGAAGGAGTACCGTAGAAAGGGATCTGAGGATCATAGTGGATCTCAAGCTACATATGAGTGTAACACTGTTGCCAAAAAAGGAAAATGTTACTCTGGACTGTATTAGCAGGAGTGTTGTAAACAAGACACAAGAAGTAATTCTTCTGCTCTACTCCTAACTGGAGTATTGTGTCCAGTGCTGGGTGCCACATTTCAGGAAATATGTGGACAAATTGGAGAAAGTCCAGAGAAGAACAACAAAAAATAATGCCTAGAAAACATGACCTGTGAGGGAAGATTGAAAAGATTGGGGTTGTTTAGTCTGGAGAAGAGAAGACTGAGGGGAGGGGGCATAACAACAGTTTTCAAGTACATAAAAGGTTGTTACAAGAAGGAGGGGGGAAAATTGTTCCCCAACCTCTGAGAATAGAACAAGAAGCAATGGGCTGAAATTGCCGCAAGGGAGGTTTAGGTTGGACATTAGGAAAAACTTTCTGTCAGGTTAGTTAAGCACCAGACTAAATTGCCCAGGGAGGTTGTTGAATCTCTGTCACTGGAGATTTTTTAACAACAGTAGACAAACGCCCATCAGAGATGGTCTAGATAATAGTTAGTCCTGCCATGAGTGCCTCTTGAGGTCCCTTTCAGTTCTATGGTTTTAGGATAATCCATCAAGTATGATGGTTTTCAAACCAGTCTCCCATTTTCTGTTTGTTATTACTGTTGGTGGGGAATGTGCTTCCACCATGTTGCCATCTTCATTCTGCTGAGTGATGCTCTGTTGGTTCTCTGTCTTGCTTATAAACGTAGTTTATGGTTCTGCTATGTCAAGCTAGCTGATGGCTGAGGACATTTTATGTCCTCCTAGTCTTGGCTTTGTCTCCACTGCTCTAGGAGGACATCTGTCACTCCGCAGCAGTTGTCTTTGGTTTTGTCTCCACTGCTCTCCTGAGTGTGTAACCTCCACCTCTGATTTGTGTCCCGGTATAGCTTGGATAGTTGTTGCCTTTTGCCATTGCATTATGCGGCTATTTGATGATTGGATCCAGACCTTCTGCTCTGTGCATAGTGGCCTTGGGTCCAGGGCTCCTTTGCTGTAGCAGACAGCCCCCCCGCCCCCGCTTAGCTTAACTTCTTCTGTGTACTGTCTGTAGGTTCTCCGCTAGACTTCAGTATACTGTCCATCATGAGAAGCAGAGTCTTGGTACTTCGGCCCATTGGTCTTTCTGCTGGGCTACTATTTAGTTCCTGGGAGGGTGTATTGCAGTGGTTTAACAGTGCCAGGTAGAGATCCTTTCCTGTCTGTTTTGCCTTTGCCAGAAGTCTTTTGTGCTGACTCTGCCTTTCCTTGCTTTGTGGATACCTAAAGAAACAGCTCTTGTGCTTAAATTCCCATTTAGCACTGACTTGGTTGTACCTTGCAAGATGCACCTTCATTCTTCTGATCACAGTTCTTGCCCGAGTATCCTCCAGGCAGTCTTTGCCCTCTCACAAAAAACTGGAGTAGTAATTTAGTGTGATGATGTAATTCCTAATGTAGTGTGATAATGTAATGTGATGTGTAGTGTGATACAGTGATGATTTCGCATGGTGATGTAATTCCTGTCATGTAGGTTTGTTTAACTAACAAAAACCTAACAATCTCTGTGGATATATCAGAACATACAGTGTATCTCTAGGACTCTACAAATGCAACCATTCTGGCTATATGGCATGAATCACTGAAGAGATTAATCATGAGAACAGTATTAGACATCCACTACTCTTCCTGGGCTTCCAGAATGTCTATGTCACTATTTCAAAAATATGCACCAAAAGCTTTCCTATTTCATTCTTTAATTGCTTTGCAATGTGATAATTATTTCAATTGGCCCTGAGGCCTTGACTACTTTGTCAGCTTCTGATGTTGTACCACGCTGGCATCATCTGGCATAGGTTTTACAACCAATTTTTCTTCTTGAAAAATGTATTATTGTCATTGGAGCTTGACCTTGTGTTTCTTTACAAGAAAAAGAAGCCAAGGAAAATTATTAATTCAGGCTGTCAGCAATATCTAGCTCATTTGTATTGTTGTGGAAAACATTTTACCTGTAAACTAAAATTGGGCCATATTTACTTGTTGGCAATTGAGCAAAAATACATGGGTGGAATGAGGCAGACCTCTTCACTGGGACAATATGCAGCTGAGAAATGAACATTTTGCAAAACTTAAATTTGTGCAAAGCCTCCCCCAATCTATTAATAAGACATAAAATAGCAGGTTTTCATAGGAAAAGTGTAAAATTTGTTAAATTAGCTTAAATTAGGAAAATCTTTAGCCTGACAAAAACTGTTTAATGTCAGTGCATTCATTTTATGAAATGAAAACCAATAATGTTTCATACATTGCAGGTGTGCAAGTCATCTGCCACTCAAGTCTACTTTATTAATTTCAACTGCTCCACTGAGTCCTGTCTGATTATTTACTTCATATATATCTATCTAACAAGCCAGGTCCCTCTTTTTTAAATGGGAACTTACTACATTATGATGAAGTCGATCTGGTTCTGAGTCCACAAATCAGGCAATGTCCAAGTCCATTGCCTTGACGGTTTATGCTTGAACAAGGTATTCGTCAATACTAAGTTGTTTTCAGTTACCAATTGCATGAGTTTCAATCCTCTGCTGTTTGCCTTGCCATTCCCAAACTTCCCAACACAGCTGCACCATTCTGGATAGCCCTTGGGGCCAATATGTGCATTCCAGTTACCTTGCACAATTCAGATGTATCTACAGTGAACAGCTGCTAACTTTTTATTGATGTTATCATAGAATTTTTCAGCCTCATTCACTAGTCACTGGAAAAACAGTTACATTATAGGAATGAGCTGCCAATCCAATGGTCATCAGCCCCAGTTTGTTGGCCATCATGTAGGGGCTGATATGCTTCCTGATCAGCAGCACAACTGCATACTGCCTTTTTTTCTGCCACCTCCACTTCAGATTAGCATGTTTCTTTCTGCAGTAATCATCATTCCATTTCCAGTGCATCTGGAGTCTCACAAACCAATCAGAAGGACAAAAGCTCATTTTGTATTAGTTGGGGGTAACCTGCTTTCAAGATACAAACATTCCATGTGCCAATGGAGAGCAGTTTCATCAGCTTGAAATCCAGTTGCCGCTTCTCAGATGCATCACTGGAATTATCCAGTGCAAACATGTCAGTTCCCCCCAAATATTGTATCTAACATATCGTCTCTGCTGAAATGTCACCATCGCATCATAAGTGATTATGGACAGTAATTATGGTGGTGTCCATCTTCTCTCCAGTATCCACTGCTGTTGTCTTTCAAGCATGATTATCCATTTGGAGGAGCATGGCACCCCAGATTTGAACTCCACCTAGCCTGAATAGTCTGGTTTCTTTTAAGAGGCACCGGACACTCGCCTTTTAAAAGAAAGTTTGGCTGATGTGGGTGGTTGGTTTTGCTGGCCATTTGGCCATAACAGCCCTTGTTAGAGGTCTCTAAGTCTTGCTTTCATGTGAATTTTGCTGCTTTGTTGTGCAGCAAGTTTCTCAGAATTGCACCATTAATCTTTCTGTATTTTATTTCTATAAAAAAGGAGCTAGAGATGCAGCAGAGCTCAAGGCATATTTAAGAAAAATACAGAACATACACATTTAAAATGTCATACAGCAGGCAAAATTCCTGTTGGATAATCCAGAAACCTCTCTGCTGGGGTCACGGTCCCACCACTCAAAATGGTGTGATCATAGGGTGGTAGCAGAGAGAGAAAATGGGAGGTGATGGATTATTCAGCCAAACAGTGAAGGAGAGGGCGCTACTTCTAATGTCACGTTTCCACCAACTGGTCCTTATTGTGCATAGAATAGGTCAGACATACAGATTGTGTGTGTGTTTTCCTTTCATTTCACAAGACACACAGAATTCAATCATAAAATAATAGGTTATATATCACCCTTAGTATAATTATACCAAGTTTAGCTGAGAGAGTCAATTTTTTATAACCATTTTCTGTTTATCTAATCATATATAGCAAGAAGCTTCATAAGTAATTTGTCTGGCTCCATTCCACCTTATGATTTGCCTTTCACTGAAATCCATTTTTGAACAAGGTATTATAAATATAGTATAATTAAATATGTTGCATTCTTTCCACTGGTAGATTAGAAAATGTGAGTATAAGGTAGATGGAATTGAGAAAATAGAAGTTGTGTTACATTTCAAACCTGTCTCCTATTTGGCCAAGGATGGGAGTGCTTTTGTACATGTATACAGAAGTGCTAAGGTGGATTTCTCTCATCTCTTCTGATTGCCTGAAAGGAGTTTCATTATATGTAAAAATTCATCACAAGGATTGAGTTCAACACAGAGGTGCTCATCTATTAACTCGATTTAAACTAAATTAAACCACCTAATTTCTGATGTATGGATCGATTCATATTCCAGGCCACCTATGAATTATGTCCAATACTGATGGTCTGAAAAGTCCTGGGTTAACTCCCCTTTTTCTGTTGTGCACACATTCTGAGTGAAATACCGTAATATCCCTGCTAAGTACTAAAGGCAGCAGTATCTCTAATAGGCAGAATGGATTTGTTGTTGAAATAAAAGGGACCCAGATAATCCTTCTGAAATAGCTGAAGGGGATGCTGTTGCATCATGTCTTTTGAAACTGTGAAATCTGTGAGGATATCTGTGAAATCAAAACAAAATTGGGCAGGCACCACTAGTGTTCGTACCTTCTTCTTAGCATATGCACAACATGCGTCAGGTGGCACATGACCAGGACACATCATGGAATTTGGTCCATTGGTTGGATCATTAACTTGCCTGCACAGTGGTGGATTAATGATTTTGCCACCCCTACATCCTGAAATAATTGCCGCCCCCAGACCCTTATGAACCTGTTTTAGTTAGTTTTTTTTACAGATTCGTTTGAACCCACTGCAGCTCCTCACAGCCTCCCTCCCCCAGCTTGCATCCACCTCCTCCCGCGAGCACACCACCGCCGCTCCGCTTCTACTGTCTCCCACATTGTTTTTACAGAACTAATTCTATCTCTGCCTGTGCAACAGAGTTCCTGAGTGAACCAAACTTTTCTTAGGTGGTCACTAATTGTGTGTTCCTCATTTTACAAGTGTCTGACATGAGACTCTTCAGTCTGATTTGTTGAAGAGCTCATCACTCAAAGCTACAACTGACATCAGTGGGTGCTGTACTTGGAACATATAAACTACTATATAATGCTACATATTCAGGTCCTAGGTATTTCAATTTGGGCACCCAAAATTAGTATTTTTTACCTTAATGTCTCTGTTTTTCATCTGTAAAATGCGGGGAAATACCACCCATTACTTCACAGGGGTGATGCAAAAATAAATTAATGTTTGTGAAGCACTCAGATATTATAATGATGAGCAACCATAGAAAAGCCACTAATTAAGTTAACAATTCTGTCTCTTTGAATTCTGTGCAGTAAGTAAAGCTGGAGCTACACACTAAACAGTGAAAACAAAATATTGAATAGCTGCTCATTAAGTGAGAATCATAGGGTTAGAAGGGATTGTAAGGGTCATCTAGTCTTACTCCCCAGAATTGTCCATCCTGTGCCTTGAATGAGGCAGTGGTTCTGCAGAAAAAATAGTTAAAGACTGTGTCATCATGCATATGCCCAAGGGGGAAGATTAAGTTGTAAGGCTGGGATTTTCCTAAATTTTTAGTGCTTGATTTTGCAACATTAATAATGTTCTTTTAATAGTTTTAATGTATATTGTATAAATCTAGATAACAAATAAATAAATATGCATATATGTGTGATGCTTAACTTTCAGACCTTTGACCGCTTCTTTGCATATTCAGTTTGGGTTGCAGCCCAATGCTATATCTATACTTGCACTTTTGTCAATAAAACTTTTGTTGGTCAGGTGTGTAAAAAAACATTCCCCTGACCAGCATAGGTTTCACTGACAAAAGCACCAGTCTGAACAGTGCTACATCAGTGGAAGATGCTTTCCCGCCGACCTAGCTCGAGTTCCACTCGGTGGTGGTAGTTTAATTATGCTAACAGGAGAACACTCTCCAGTCACCATAGAGCGGTCTCATGGGAGGCTAGGGTGACCAGACAGCAAGTGTGAAAAATCGGTACAGAGGGTGCAGAGTAATAGAAGTTTGTAGAAGAAAAAGCCCCAAATATCGGGACTGTCCCTATAAACTTGGGACATCTGGTCACCCTATGGGAGACCTTACAGCAGCATAACTGCAGTGGTACAGCTGTGTCATAGTAAGGTCTGTAGTGTAGACATAGCCTAAGTGTGTGTATTTTTCCATCTTAGAAGCTCCTGTAAATCGTATTCTAATAGGTCAGTCTGCTAAAGGGCAATACTCTATTTATTCCTAGTCTTTTTAGCAGTCCCACAGTATTCCTATGTAGACAGAAGATGCAAAGAGAGATCAGCACCACTAGGGGTCCTCTGTTACCAATTCTGCTCTTACAAAGTGTTTCACCCAGCTTATGAACAGTTTCAGAGCACACTGACTTTTTTAAAACACATGTTTAGCTACAAAGTTCTTTATTAATTCTGTCTTCCTCTTCTTTACTCATAGACCCACTCTTTGGGGTTACACTATACCTAGATCAATAAAGAGCCGAGTACAGGAACTCCTCATTTAAAGTTGTCCCGGTTAAGGTTGTTTCATTGTTACGTTGCTGATCAGTTAGGGGAACATGCTCATTTAAAAATGTGCAATGCTCCCTTCTAAGGTCATTTGGCAGCCACCTGCTGATCCACTTAAAAAGACAGTGTACTTAAGAATGCAGTCAGCTTACTTAAAGGGGCAGTGTGCACCTCTCCCTCTTTCCCACACACAAGGTGTGTGTCTGTATCTGTATGCTGTGCTGTTTCCCTGCTGTAGGGCGTGAGAGGCTACATTAACAACATGTTAACCCTTGAGGGCTCAGCCAAAAGCTAGTTCATTTAGCACTTGTAAGGCATTCTCTGAGAAATATCCCATCCTCTGATTCCTCCACCTCAACCAAGCTTCACAATCATCATCACTGTGTACCAGTATTAAATTGCTTGTTTAAAACTTGTATTGTGTGTGTGTGTGTGTGTGTGTATATGTGTGTATATATATGTATATAATAGTCTTTTGTCTGGTGAAAAAAATTTCTCTGTAGTCTAACCCCCTCGTTTGGGGAAATTGGTTTCTGTTTACATCGTTTCGCTTAAAGTCGCATTTTTCAGGAACTTAACTACAAAGTTAAGTGTGGTGTTCCTGTCTTAAACTGGACCTCTGAACGGAATGTCAACAAATGTTGGTGAATGCAGTATGGCACTTCCTGGAGCCTTCACTTACCTTTCAGTACCAAGATAAATCAAATACGTTTTTTCCTAATCACACATTACTATTCCCTTCTGGATTCAATGCCCAGTGTTTTAAGTTGTAAATTCCTTACATTTCTTTATATTAATATGATTTTATCCAGAATTTTTAAAACTAATAACTCAACATTTGCCTGGAACTTTGCATCTCTAAGATACTTTACAAGCATATTAATCTTGAAAGAATTCTGTGAAATAAGTATTATTAGTCCCTTTTCACAGATGAGGAAGCTGCAACCGAAAGGGAATCAGAGCTTTAATTTGAACATCCTGGCTCACACTCTAATGTTGATACCAATAGACTTCTCATTTGTGTATGTTAAGATACCTCTTCCTCATTTTAATGACCTATATGCAGCATATTTACTTTGGCTTCTGTTCTAATTGCTTTCCATTTCATCTCCTTACTATATTTCAGAAATCAGATGAGTTATGAAACATCAACAATAAGAATAAGAATAGCTCTTATAAAATGCTTTCCTTCAATAGATCCCAAAACACATTACAAAGATAAGTTTCATTATCCCCATTTTACAGATGGGGAGGGAATCTGTGGCAAGGTGTGTTACAGTACAAAATATGTTCCTTTTTTAAAGATATACTACATAACATGTTTGGTAACATATTTATTTTATTAATTATTAATATTTAACAAGCAACCAAGGTTGGTACTCTTGGCCCCAAAAGGCCAGAACTGGAAAGGAAGGATGTTATAATTTATTTTCAAGGTGTGCTGGCTTAACAGAATGAGAAGCTTGGTACACCATTTCATCTATGACTTGCTCAAAATACTAGTGTTTCAGGCTTCTGGCTTTCAATAATTTTGATCATGAAACTGAAACTGATTCATTTTAAGTTTTTTAGTAGCTACAAAGATATATTTGCTGCTGAATTTTAGAATCTAGAAATGTTCCTGTATACAAACAGTCAAGATATGTAATGTCACAGCATTTAAAGCCTTTCTGTTTAGGTTATTTGGGGTGAGGGGGATTTGGAGGGGCTGTATTTGTATGACATTCACACGAGTAATACAAGCATCAACATTCTCTCTACCTCTTGCTCATTTTGTACATACAGCTATATGTATGTATATCTCTATGCACACATGTACTCATATCTTGCAGGCACAGCTTAGATCCTATATTTGATGTTACTCTTATTTGTTACTTGACTTGTCTTTTTTACCAGATGAACATCTGCACTCATAAGAAAATTCAGATGACTTAATTAGTGCAAATGTAGGGAATAAATGTTGAAACAGCTGTAAGGAAACTAATATTTGCCAAGTTTACTTGCAGTGCAGTGGATTTCTTAATGAAAAAGAGTGGCTTTCTCCTAGGGCCATTAGTTTTGCTAATTATTGTGAACATTTGAAATGGCATAAGAGGGCCAGTTTTATATTCCTCTCCTCTTGCAAGAGATAATATGGCTTAATTCCCATGTGCTAGGCAGAAGTATATGGTTGTGAGTGTTTATCAGTGCTGTACATCACTGCTGTTATCCCCAGGTTGCAGTGTTTAGTATAGAAGTCTGTGTATGACCAGCATACTATTCACTGTTATGATTAGAGACAGACTTGCCGCAGTGCAGTAGATCCAAATTCTCATGATTCTTAGGCAAAGTTCAGATCTGGATCTTTGCAGTTGGGCCTCTCTCTAGAATAGCCTGAATCAAAACACATCCCCCAAACACCTTCAAATTTGGGGAAATTTACATTCCACTTTGCCCAGCTGTTGTTATGATATAAATCTCAAAAGAGATGTGGTGCTGGTGAAGACTCTTGCGTGTATCCTGGATGGAAAAGAAGACTAATGCTTAAGTTAGAAATATTATTGGAGAGAAGTGGATTCTGTCTGCAGAAATCAACAAGCGAAAACTTATGCAATTTTGTTGCATCAGATGTAGAGGTGGAAATAACCTGGAGAAACTATCATGGAAGGAATGGTGGCAGATCATTGTAGCAGGGGATGACCAGCGAAAGATGGATAGATGGTGTGCAGCAGATCACTGGGAGGTCAAATGTTGAGTGTGTGAAGTTAGCTGTGGATTGAGAATGCTTCTGAAAATTCTGCTGTGATGTCACCAGTTCTTAATTATAAATAGATGGACTTGACGACGATTACCATTACTAATTTCATTCATATTATAGTTTTATGTGTCTCTAGAAGACAGCTTTAAGCCTCCTTGTCACAAAATCAAAGAATCCACATTATGATTCATAACTAGGGATGATCAAATCAAACAAATCTGCCAGATAGCTGTGCCATTCAGCACAACAATATTTGTTCATCCAACCTGAGAGCTGCTGGCATGAGCCAGCAGCAGACCCAACGTTTCTAGATAATTCTTTCCCCCTGCCTGGTTTAGTGGGCCAGAGGGAGAAGAGAGAGCATTAACACAGACCCAGTGGGACAAATAGGAGACAACCGATGGTGAAGCAGCCTCTACTTTCCTAAACAGACCACTGTCATTTAACAGCCAACTTTTGGTGAAGAGCACTCTGAGTTTTTACACGTGAAGTATTGCAACATCTGCAAATCTGTCATATCGTACAGTGGAACCCCACAATATCGCGCTCCGCGATAGCGCGAATCCGCTTATAATGTGGGCATGCATGGCTCCCAATGGCGGCAGTGCGCGGTTCTTTGATGTCGCGTGACCCCGCAATACCACGACCCCACGTTTACCACAGTGGATATTTTTGGGCCTCGACCGTCGTGGTATTGCGGGGTTCCACTGTAATAATGAAAGCCGGAGCAGTCAACACCTTTTTAATTTCTGCTAGCAAGTGGCCAGCAGTTAACATGGGGCACACTCTATCCCTCCCCTATTCCAGTGGTCCAAGAAAAGAGAGAAGAAGGTTAGAGTTTTTTGTCATTCTGAAGAACTTTTTTCCTCTGAATCTTTCCTCCCTCATTCTCCTTTCCATACCATGCACCTTCTAAAGTGTCATGTTTCAGTGCTTCCCTTGTCCCAGTCTTCACTTTATAGCCAGCTCCAGCCACGAGGCCCAGAGCTGATGCCCGTTCTCCCAGAAACATAATGTCTCTGTGTTGGCAGAACAAAAAGTGGCGTTATGTTCCTAGCAACAGAAAACTACTAAATTGATCTCGTTCCAGCCAAGTATCAAATCCAGTACAATTTCATTCATTTTAAACATTCTAATGATAATGGTCAAATAAGGAAAAAAGTGAGTTCCCTAGCAGCCAGTAGCTAGCATCCAGAAAACTGCATGTGAAAAATTTATGATGAAAGCTTGAAAGAGCATATGTGATTTTAGGAGGATTACCATATACAGAGAGGATTATTATTTGAGAGACAACGAGAGTCACAGATTACAGGTCATTTAAGTAGAGTAATTTTACATGCAGAGGTATATTGTACACACTCTGTACTAGGCTTTTAGCAGTGGAAGCCTCTGAAGTTCGGTTATTTGTAAAACAGAGCACTGTGCCAGACAGCTAGAATTTAGTAGAAGCTTTTAGAACAGAATGCATGTGAACTTTTGTTTCTGTGTTTTTAGCATTATACATCAGCATTTGAAGCAAGCAAACTGCAAGCTGTTTGCACTTGGAGGTGCATCAATGACAAAAAATAATCTTCTTACAAATTCCTGGGCTCTGGTGTGTTAAAAAAAACAAAATCCAGAAATTTAGGTCAAATATTAAAAGCCTTTCCATTGGTGGATGAAGAATATCCAATGGAAAAGATAATTGCATTGCTCATTGTAGAAACAGTCATTGTTCATCTGCCCAACAAATGGCCCCCCTGGTTTTTGACATGGTTACATCACAAACATCTGAATTTCTCTTAATTTTCCATGTAAATTGTTTCTCAACTGATCCTTGCAACTACTTGAAAAGTTAGATTATAACCAAACAGTTAATTTACCATTTTAATAACACAAAATAAATGAGTATCAGTACAAACTGGGGCAATGAGTGTTTCAGAGAGCAGGATTCTCATATGTTTCATTTTGCTACCTGGGCCTGCAGCTACAACTTAAAAATATAACTTGTAGATCAAATTCTAGGATGGGAAGCTGTGATAATGTCCCTAGGAGTGTTGTAAAGTTAAATGATAGTTCATTGACTCCCTGAATTGTTGTCCAGTTATTCGACATATCCTTATGCGTATGCACATATTCCCCTGGAAATGGGAGTAGAGAGTTATGTTCTAGAGGTGCATCAGAGAGTGCTGCCGCATTTTAAACAACATTAATCTATTACCCTGTTTTCTTACTAATGACATGCTTCACCAGTTTTGAAATCATCAGGAAATGTAGAGCTCTTATTTTCAAAAAGCTAGTACAGTACTCATTTGTTATTTTTTAATGATTTAACGAAGATGGTGGTCTTCCAGCAGAACTGCTGGGAGACCTGTTGAAAAGTTTCCATTGCTTAGGGTACACCTACACAGCATCTGGGTGGTATAATTCCCAGCTCAGATAGACATACATGTGCTAGCTCTGTTTGAGTTGGCACCTAAAAACAGCAGCGTGACCCTGACAGCATGGGTGATAGATCAGGCTACTAGCCCAAATATAATCCCCCCTTAACATTATGTGTACATACTCGGACAGCTGGCTCAAGCTGCCACCCACATAGCCAGAGACACACCGCTAATTTTAGGCACTAGCATAAGCAGATTAATTCCCAAACTGGGAATTAAACTTCCCACTGCTGTTTAGAGCCACAAACGTGGTTAAATAATCTGGATCTAAATTCTCAAAGAGTTCAGGGAAGTTAATTTCTAGTATTTGGAATGACATTCTGCCACAAAGTTTAAAAGGGGGTCAGGGTTCCAGGGGTCTGGATCCATTCTGTCTAGGTTCCAAAATTCTTATTCAACATTTGAGAAGGATCATCTTCAATGTTCTGATTCAGGCTCATCCCATCTCTGATGATAACCTAAGTTTTATATAGAGCTGGTTGGAATTTTTTGTGCAAAAAGTGTTTTAGTCAACAAAGGCTTTGATTTGAAAATGAAACTTTTTTTTTCTGTTTTTCAGGAAATTATCTGCAGCATTTTGTTGAAAATGTTTTTGAAAATTATTGTTTGTTCAGTTTTCAGTAAGCAAATGCAGTGTTTGCTAAATTTCAATAAAGATGTTCTGGAAAATTGATCCATTTCATGCCCTGTGAAATTGAAACAACTTTGAAATTTTCATTAGCTAGTTTTCCCATTTTTCAGCTAAGTCTAGCTTCATAGCTAAAGGTCATTAGCTATTAGTAAACAGCACATTTGGTACTAAAGATCATAATATAGAGGTGAAATCAGAGATATTCAAGTGGGGAAAAAAGTCCTTAGTTTTTTAACTTGCATGTTTAAAGTGGCTCTCTACAGAACACCAGATTACTTTCAAGAGTGTGATCTTCATTCTTAAGAGCCTTATCCTGCACCGTTGAATCTTTGAGAGCTTTAATGGTATTCGATGAAGATCTTCCTTGACAGTTACACGCCTTGAGAACACGAAGCCATAGATGCTGGAACTGGGGGTGCTGCCAACTCCCTCCCCTTCTCTCCCTCCCCCAATCTCCCTCTATTTTGAAGTGGTTTCCATCATATACAGTGTTCACAGTTTGGTTCAGTGGCTTTTAGCACCCTCACTATACAAATCGTTCCAGCGCCCCTGCATGAAATTGTCAACATCAAGAGTCAGATTCATGAATCTGAGGAAAGAGCTTTCTCAGCCATTGGCTCAAAATTCTGTAACTCCTTTCTGGACCACAGACCACAGCTGCTTTATATATAAGGCAAGACTCACCTCTGTGGCCTAGCTTTATCTCAACAATAGTTAAGAAAAAGTAGATGGTGGGGGGTGGGGGGAACAAGATCACATGCACTCACCCTGAAAGAAGGGAGTGTGCAGAAGAATTTCCAGCAGCCCCTTAGGAAGGAGGTAAAAGTATAGTTCCCAGTTTGGGTCGTGACTGGTGGTGTTTTGTTATGGATGGAGGTTGGATGCTACAGAGACAGGTGCCCAATTCTAATGCAGATATATAGATTGTGAAAGTCTACAAGGTGCTGGCCTTCTGACAATGTAGTATGTTCTGTTATACTTGGCACTTGGATCATTGATACAATGAGATCATCATGGCAAAAGTAAATAATTGTATTTTTGTTTGCTTCCAGAAACCTTACTATCAGTTGAATATTTGTATAATTAAATAAATCCAGGCAGCAGATGAATGATTCATTGGCAAGGAGAATTGTTCAGAATGGTAGGAGCACAGTTTTCCCATGAAAATTTGGCAACTGTCTTTTCAATCTAGAATGGTGTTCACATGAATATGTCTGTGTTTGGGATGGGTGTCTGCCTGATAAGTGCACAAGTCGTCTTTCCCTTGTTCAGTGAAGGGTACAGTATACAGTCAGAAGGTGTAGTGTTCACTTTTATAATACATCAGTTATCTGTCAGCATTTTCCAGAAGAAGTAACAATATCAGGCAAACACCAGAGGGAGTTGTAGTTCTACCGAAGAATTATAAAAGGAGAGATGAGGGTCTGATTTGCACACTGTCTCTGCCTGAAGAAAAAATCTGAGGAAGGAGCTCTGCTTTCACTATTTGTCATTCACATTCTTTTGATTGCTCTGTGGAGATTAAAAGAGGTTACGTTCTGCATAATTTTTCAGCTTGAGGGGGAGAATAGAGTGATAATGTACTGTTTGTTTTATACGATGGCTCTAAGAGACTTTTCCAGTACTAGAATAATGACACTTTAGCAATCAGAGCCAGATAAATAGGAGATAAGAAACAACCTTTCTTGCTTGTTTATTTAAATAAGACTGTTGTTGAACCATTCTAATGCATCCTCCCTCTATGCATGATGATGCTGTCCAGCCGCCCCCCACCCCCACCCCCAGGCATTTAGGTGCAAGTCTTAGATCTGGCCATAATCAGTGACCCTTAATATTTTCCCAATTCTTTCATTCTAGACACATATTCTCCTTTGCACTCTCCTGTCACTCCACCACCCCACTTTCCCACACAAAACTTCTCCCTTTATATTGCCACACATATAGACCCAGGTTGTCATCTTACTGTCCACATGTGGAGCACTTTCCTTGCTGATGAAGGAGTTCTGCCTCTATGGCACTATTCCACAAATGAGCCAGATCCTCTCCTGCACTGAGATGCACTTGGCCCGAGAAGTGGGGAGCTGTGAGTTAAGGCTCCCTGATTCTCTGGGTCTGGTGATTACTAAAGTGCGGTGTGCTTCAGCTTTGCTACAGACATACCTCTTTCATTCTCAGTCTCATCCCTTAGGTCTACACTACCTGCTGGATCGGCGGGTAGAGACCAATCTTTTGGAGATTGATTTATTGCATCTCGTCTAGGCACAATAAATCAATCCCCGAGCGCTCTCCAGTCGACTCCAGAACTCCACCACAGAGTCAACGGGGGAGTGGCAGCTTCAGCTATTTTGCAGCTATTTTGCAGCCCGAAAGGGAGCACATTAAATTCATACAGCACTACATGGGTGATGAAGGCCGATCTTACCTTGGCGGATTCATCTAGTGCAGGCGTGGGCAAACTATGGCCCATGGACCGAATGCGGCCCATGGGCTAATTCTGTCTGCCCCACCCCCCGCCCCAGCTCCCGGCTGGGGAGGCTAGCTCCTCTCTCTCCCCTGCTGTGCCCTCCCTAGTGCACTGTGTGAGCAGCGCTCGTGGGGGGGGAGTAAGGGCGGGGTAGGGGGCGACAGGAGATGGGGCTGCGTGACGTCTGGCTCTGGGCCACAACATGCAGTCTGGCCTGGAGCCATACGTCGCACAGCCCCACCTCCCTGGAGCACTGCTCGTGCAGCATGCTGAGGTGGGGGGGAACAGCGGGGAAGGGGGAGGAGCTAGCCTCCCCAGCTTGGAGGGCCGGGCAAGCTGCACGTTCTGTGGGATCAGCACGGCAGTGAGCAGTGTGGTAAGGGGCCAAGGGCGGGGGGTTGGATAAGGGCCAGAAGGTCTTGGGAGGTGGTCAGAGGATGGGGCACGGGGGGTTGTATAGCGCATGGGAGTCCCAGGGGGCCTGTCAGGGTGCAGAGTTGTGGCTAGGGGTTGGGGCATTCAGGGAGCAGGGAGGTTGGATAGGGGGTGGGATCCTGGGTGGTGATTAGGGGCAGGGGGGTCACTGGAGGGGGCAGTCAGGGGACAAGGAGCAAGGGGGCTTAGATGGGGGTGGGAGTCTCTGGAAGGAGTAGTCAGGGGACAAGGAGCAGGAGTGGTGGATGGGTTGAGGGTTCTGAGGGGGAGGCAGTCAGGAGGCAGGAAGTGGGAGGGGGTCGGATGGGGGCGTGGCCATGCAGTTTGAGGAGTCAGAGCCTTGCCTACCTGGCCCTCCATACAATTTTGGACCCTGATGTGGCCCTCGGGCTGAAAAGTTTGCCCACCCCAATCTAGCAGTACTTGCCAATACCCTTTGGTTAAATCTAACATAGAGATAAGCCTGGCACATGCCAGTTTCTTCAATAGCTCATCTGTGCGAGGCATTGGATAGTTGTCTGAGCAAGTTGCAGCATTCAGCTTACTGTAGTCAATGCAAAAGCATATTTCCCCATCTAGTTTCGGAACTAGAACCACTGGAGATGCCCATGTGCTGTTAGAGTGTATAGCTGAAGTTGTGTATGTTAGGCTGACCCCTTCTCCTCCCTCCCCACCACCACCAGTGTAGACCAGGGCTTAGGCTGAGACCAGTATAGGGGCTGGCTATGTTGTCTCCGTGCCAGCTAAAAGCCAGCCTCCCTCATACTAAGAAAGATTCAGGGAAAGCGAGCCATTGGGCTCTTTGTATATATACTGGTGCTATCTATATGATTTTCCACTAGTGGTTAAGCAGATGTCAAACCACCGAGAAAATCCAAAGATTAATATGTGCATTTATTAGAAGGATATTTCAATGTACAAACAGATTCAGCTCCACAGCCATTTGCACAACACCAGTTCTGAAGGAGGAGTTCTAATAGTTCCATTTGAACTTCCAAGACAATAATAATATAAATGTAGACTCCCTCTGACCTCACCCGCTTGAAATTGCTGTTTTTTCACTCTAGCTGGTAGGTTCCATTATTTGCAAGGTACTTAGCATTCCATAGCCATAGAATTGAGTTTCACCTGTACGAAGTAAAAACATAAAGCAGCTCATTATAGAAACAATCTGCTTTTTCAAAAGAGTGGACCTCAAAGTGCAGCTCTAGTCTGAAAAGGGGATTTTGTAAAAGTGGCATTATGGGGTTCCATGTTTAAGGTCTCTCAATGGCTTTCATAACAAATTTACTCCTTTACAAGTAACAAGATAATTTTCCTAAGAGCCAACCTGGGGTCTGAAAGTCAAGCTGTTTTCTTTCTGGCTGACATTTCACCACTTCAAAAAAATATTCTGCACTTGGTTAACAATTCCGTTGGAGTTGTGTAGTATACAATAGAACCTACTGCTTGCACTCTTTCAGCTGTGTTAGCTCTACAGGGCTAATAGCAATAAAAAGTAGTCAAATCATAGTTTTGTGACTAACTGAGCAGAGAAGGAGGTAGCAAATCAAATCTAGTAAGGAAGAAGGTAACATTTTTCTAGTTTACCTTCAGGAAAAAAAACACTTTTTAATAATCTTTAGGAACATCATTAGATATCCATTTAATTGTTGACCTCAGAAAGTCAGATCCGTGCACAAAATACCCATACCATAAATCTTTCTTTCAATACATAGAAAATCTTAGAGATCTAGGACCAGATTCTCATCAATTTACATACAAAGTAGGGGCCAGATTTATGAAAATACTTGATACTAAAGATGCAGACAGGTGTTGAATGGAATATATAAAATAGTCTAAACTGGTTAGGTGCTTAAGTCCCTGCTTCAGTGTTTTTGAAAACCCCACTAGGCACCTGCATCTTTAGGTGCTCAAGTACTTTTGTAAATCTGGCCTTAAGTCCATTAATTAAAAGCCAATTGAGCTATTCTTGATTTACATAGATATAATTGTGATCAGAATTAGAAGATTGGCCCTAGTCTTCCATCACTATGCAAGGGACCTACTTGTAATTTTCATAAGCTTTAATAGGTATTGTTTTCATCACTATCTTGTAGGTTAAGGATTATGTGAATTGCTCACATAACCAGTGGGAGAATAGACCCTACAAGTATTTTAAAAGTGTAAAAATAAGATTATGTATCCTGCAGGTGGGAGTGCTACCACGTTGCTTGACCATTTTGATGGTGGTAGGAAACACTGTAAATCAAGTTTTATACTGAATGTTGCTGGTGTCTTGGGAAGAATATGATGTGGCAGGATGTGTCATGCATGCACCTGAGACAGAGTAGGCTTGGTGTAGATCACACATTTAGTAATGTTGAATTAATCTGGCAAATGGGATGCCAGCAGATATAAGCCATGCTGGCACTGACCATTTTTCAGTGCAGGCACTTTTAACTATTGCAATAATATTTGTACAAACCCATATCATTGCCCACAGTTAAAAATAGGATACTGCCACTTGGCAATGCCAGGAATGGGTTATGCTTTGAAGCAGCTGTTGTACATTCTCTCATCGTGCAAAGCACTGTACAGTCACATCCCAATAAATATTATACACATCACCTAGGGTCATTGACCAGCAATCTTCCTCCATGTTTCATGGTCTTCACACAGCCTTGAGAAGGCAAACCACATCTCATTCAGTCAGGCACATCATTGATCCACACTCGCAGCAGGCACCCCTGGCACTTGGCACCAGCCCCTGCAAAACTTGCTTCGGCAATCCTCTTATGCTCATCCAACCCACCTCTCCTGCAAACTCAAGTTTTCTTTGTCTGATCATGTTGATGAGATCCAGTTTCACTCCAGTTATGCTGTAAATTTGGGCAAGTACCTCCTTGTTAGTCACATGCGAGATACAGCTAATGCACAGTAATCACCTGTAGCATTTCAATTTGAAGGCAGAAAGCCTTTAATGTCCTTTTTCCTTATACCAGCCTGTTGAATGGTTGGTTAAAACCCCAGCTTTACAAACTCTGAGTCAGGCTACATCTATACTTGGAGCTGGGGGTATGATTCTCACATAGCCACGCTCACGCTAATTCTCATCAAGCTAGTGTGCTAAAAACAGTAATGTAGCTGCAGTAGCATATACAGGGGCAAGCAGCAGCTCAGGCTACCCCAAGTACAAACCCCCTTGGGCCCCATGGCTAATCCGTGCCACCACTACCACTTCCCATGCTTACGTGGGCACACTACTATTTTTAGTGCACTAGCTCAATGTGAGTTAGGGTAAGTATGTCTATGCAAGCTGAGAATCAAACCCCTAGCTCCAAGTATAGACACAGCCTGAGATTCAGACACACTTACTGGAGTAGTACCTTATTCTATAGGCGCCGACTCCGTGGGTGCTCCACTGGAGTCAAGCTCCCACTGGAAGTCAAGCTCCTGCCTCACCCCAGCTCACCTCACCTCCACCTCCGCTTCCTCCCATGAGTGCGCCACATCCCTGCTTCTCCCAGCACTTTCCACAGCAAAACAGCTGTTTTGCAGTGTAACAAGCTGTTGGAGGGAGCGGGGAGGAGCGGGAGCACGATGCACTCAGGCGAGGAGGCGAGGAAGAGGTGGGGCCCAGTGGGGATTTGGGGAAGGAGTCCAGTGGGCGCCCGGAGGAGGCAGAGTTGGGGCGGGACTTTGGGGAAGGGATTGGAATGTGGTCAGAGGTGGAGTCAGGGTGGGGACAGTGGGGAGGTCAAGCACCCACCAGCTCCAGGAGAAGTTGGCACCTAGGCCATACTCTACATGTATAATCCTGTTGAAGTAAGGGTGGAAAAATCTTACTGCCTGATTTTCCAAAACTCAGAAAGCCTTTATATCTCTCAGACTGATGGTAAATTATTAGGACATATACCCCAAAGTTTTTGAAAGCATGGATTTACCAATATTCAGTTTACCTGTATTACTACTGTGCGTGACCAATTAGGTTTAGTCAACAAATATCTTTTATCAAAGACTGGCAGATAAATTATCATTATCCCCATCATCAGATCTTACTAGTTTCATTTATACAGCACCTTTCCCTTTACAAAGCTACATTGGAATCGACTCTGGATTTGCTGTCTCTTTTCTGCTTGAGGCAGGCAGATTCTTTCAGAGGTTGCTAACTGAAAGCATTTTCAGGGTAGCTGAGAACAGCCCCAGAGAGTGTTAAGCTTTCTCTGCCATGTCCAACCTAATCTGTCACACTTTGAGACCTGAATCAGCATTGAGTCATTGCCCCAAAATGTTTCCAATATAGTTTGCAACATTTAAAGAAACTGAGGTCTAACCAACAAATCTATATGAATCTAATTTACCTTCTCATATCAGGGACCTGATCACAAGAGTTTATTTCTCTTTCTGTCTCTGATGTGGACTAGTTTAAAGAACAAAGTGCAAACAGTGCATAAGTTAATAAGTCTGAGTAACTCTTTTGCAGGACAGAGCAGTACGAATGTGCATTTCACCTCATCTTTGTTTCTTGTACCCTTAAAAACAACAGCACAAAACACCCACTCTTCTATTAAGTCCGTGATTCATGTTAAATCCTACCCTGGACCAAGCCTTTACTAAACCATCTTGATATGTTGTTAGCGGAGGATTATTTTAGAGGTGAAAATATGTCAAGCCTGAAGCTTTTGTATAAACAGATGTATATTTTGGGGCTCGCAGTTCTCTGCCTGACCTCAGCAAGACATGATGAAACACAGCAGCAGCAGATGAGCTGATCAGGCAGTTTGAGTTAATAACCATGGCATGTCCTGTGATGTGGTTTGCCTACAAACCTATTTCTTTCTTTTGAAAATCCAAAATACCAGAATGACGTCAACTGTACCTTCCTTTTAAAAGCCTAAGCAAGACAGTGAGACTGTTTCGTTTCTTAAAATGGTTGCAGATGTTTGTGTGAAGGCTACAAAATGTGGAGCTTTTGAAATGTGCAAGTGTGAGAGATGGTGTAGGTGTCCTATGCAAACATAAGCATCTCTCTCACGCATTACAGCTGATCACATTTCTGAGTGGCCAGCATACATTATATGTTAAAAAATAAGTGAAAATGTGCTCATAGCAATGTTTTTGTGAGTGTTTTTTGTTTCTGATTATATACATTTGCTTGCTTTTATCTGATGCCAGCCACAGCCTGGACCTACAGAACTATCACTAGTCAGAAGTAGGGACTTAGAAGACAGGCTGGTGGTTTTCACTATAGCCACATTGCTAAAACAGACATCCATCACTGGTTCAGGATTCCCATCTGAGCAAGCCTCAACACACAGACACAGACACACACACACACACACACACACACACGTACACGTACACGTACACGTACACGTACACGTACACGTATTCTGGAAGTGTCTTGTGCTTACTAAGGCAAAGTTATGCCATTACGATCTTCCCTAAGTAGTGGACCTTCTGTTAGTGTCAAAAAAGCATCCCTGTTCAGGACAGCACTCAACTACATACTTAAGTACTATGCTGAATTGGCATGGACTTAACACATGCTTACGTGCTTCATCGAATTCAGTATACTAGCAGTGTGCCCAGAAAAAGAATTAATAAGCTAAGTCTTTGAGTGAAAAGGGTTTGACTGTTGTATTTTTCCTGTTACTCTGCAGAGATATCTCTATATTCATGTTAAGTTCATATAAACCCTGCTGACAGTTTTACAGCTCTCATGTTTATTACCGATGGCAAATTAAAACTGAAGTTTCAAGCATTTGTGCAACAGAAAATCTTATCTCTTTTGCATCTTATAAAATGAGAATGTCAACTACTTTTTAAAAACTGTTTCTTTTTAACAATCTTTCTATTTCTTGTAATATGCACAGTTAGAAGCTGGAAACTGTCTTTCGCTGTCAATTTTGTCCTTTTTCATTTGGCAAACACTTTATTTTGCAGTGTTTCTGTCCTGCAAATTTCTCCCTTTTGTTTATGTTTCTGTCTTTGCATCAACCAGTGATGTCAGCAGTAATGTGAATAATCCAGGAACAAAAGAGCAATGAGGGGAGAACACACATGTCATTTTGGTGTGATCATACTGTTATCCCTTTTGCACCGAGTGCCTAATCAAAGTTCAGGGTTTTGAGGATGTTGCAGCTGGGAATAGAAATTGATGATGGAGTCTGGATTTTGTTTTGTTTTGAATGCAGTTGTGTTTATTTTCAAGGATTGTACAAAGTCCTGTTTCCTTAAACACAGAAGAAACTTACCAGGGGACAGTGTTGCTCCTCATAGCCTCCAAAGCACTCTTTTCAGCCAGCACCCCAAAAAACTCACTTTCTAGGCTTTTTCCAATGGTAAATTGTCAGCTGCCTGTTCACTGTGTCTCTCTTTCTCATCTCTCCTTCATTCTGTTTCTCTCACACACACATCCCATACCATGGGTAGTCAACTGTTGTCCACAGGCCAAATATGGACTGCAAGACACTTTTAAATTGATTGCAAAATCTTTTTATTTACTTATTATTATCATTATTGTTATTGAGTTGTGAAAAATGTTCCTCTGAAGTCTGGACCATGACTCTACCTTGGCCAAGAAATTCAGATCTTAACAAAAAATAGTCTACCCCTGCCTCATACCTCATATATAAACACACATATCACTTTATATATGAATCACTATATCTAGTCAGACAATACCCAGTGGACCCCTCCATCCTCATTAAGCTAATTTCTGGGCTAGCTCACATTCCCTTTGTCTTAGGTGAAGGCTTGTGATTCACATATTTTAAATGAAGGGTGATGGTTAAGCTTGTAACAGTACCAAAATAATTGTAAATTAATTGTTCATTGTCGGTGCGGAAGAAGATTCGTTATGTTTATATACTCATATATATGTATACAGCCTGCAAAATGCATTTTTAATTACTTAGGTTCTCAAATATCATGGTAATGAGCAAAGTAACTCATTAGATTTGCCCAGAATGGTCATTGTCAGCATGTTCGCTTCTACAGATCCAGACTAACACAGCTACCTCTCTGATTATTGTCAGCATGGATAGACTCCAGATATGAGCTTCTCTAAATATATTGGTTTTCCTTGCAAGTAGGTCCACGCTGGGAAGTGTCACAAGTGTTTAAAAAAAAATTCAGAGCATTTCATGTTTAAAATTGTGCAGACTAAACACTCTGGGCCAGATACTGCCTTCAGGTGCATGTATATAGATTCAACTGAATCAATGGGAGTTGGGTGTATGTATCAGAAGATAGAATTTGGCCTTGTGATTTCAAAACTATTGGTGCTCTTATTTTGTGGCTTGGGCTTCTTGTTAGTACTTATGCTGTCAGCAAGAACTGGTCCTTATTGAAAACAGAAGCTGTTAAAGCACAGGGCTGGTAACAGAAATTATGATGTAGCGTGGGGGAGAATTTCCACTGTTTTTGTCTTATTTTTCTACAGATTCGTACTGGCCAGAGTGTGTTTACAAGTACTTATTAGATGTTCAGTTCCATCAATTAATAACTGTAGTTTTGAAGGCTCTCCTCATGTCATACATTGTAATGCCAGATATTATTGTAAAACTAAATAAAAAATAGGAAATAAAAAAGCAAACCCCCTACAGAATTTGCCCAAATGAAAAGGCAGCAACACAGTGCATTACAGGGCATTCCCTGTAGGAATGTCACGAAAGTCCACTGAAGTCAATGTGGCACATCTTCAGATGGTATTCATTGGCATAGCTCCATTGACTTCCTTTGACAATTTATGCCAGCTGAGAATCTGTCTCAATGAAGGACTCCTATTGACTTCAGTGGGCTTTGTACTGGGCCTTAAAGCTGGGAAAGTAGCATGCCCAGTGGAATGGTAATTGAATTTCCCTGTGCAGGACTACCCCTATGAATAAGAAAAAGATGTTGGATTTGAGGAACATTTTCCCAGGCACCTCTTGAGAGAACCTGCCGCTACTCTCAGAGTAAAAACAACGAGGAGTCCTTGTGGCACCTTAGAGACTAGCACATTTATTTGGGCATGAGCATTCATGAGCTAGAACCCACTTCATGAGATGCATGGAGTGAAAAATACAGTAAGCAGTGTGTGTGTGTGTGTGTGTGTATATATATATATACACATATATATATATATATATATATATACACACACACACAGCACATGAAAAGATAGGAGTTGCCCTACCAAGTGGGAGGTCACTGCTAATGAGGCCAATTCAGTTAGGGTGGAAGTGGCCTATTCTCAATAGTTGACAAGAAGGGGTGAATGTCAGGAGAGGGAAAATTCCTTTTGTAGTGCTAACGAGGCCAGTGCAATCAAGGTGGACGTTCTCCAGTATTCTGGACTGAGACACAGCCTCATAGGGAGTACCATAAATTAGAGCAGCCCGTGAGGTTGATTTATGCTGCACCCACACTGGCCCATCAGACATGTCCAAAATTTGGGAGGGACAAAGAGTGGTGCACTTGCCGTGCACCTGTGCAATGCTGCTAAGGAAATGCAGCACAGAATCAGACCCACAGTCTCACTTTATGTATTTAAAATTGCTGAGAGTTCTCTTGAAACAGCCCATCATGTATAAGGTTAAAGTAATCTCTTGATTACGTGTTTTTTTGCGTAGGTCTGGAAGTAACAGCCTATTCAAAACACCCATAACAACTGTTAAGATTCCCTGAAAAAGCACTTTCCCCTTTACCATGCCTAGGTACTTATCCAACAACAGTGCTGCAGTTGTACAATCAGTGGGATTTGGTTTAATTCACTGGTATGTCTGAGGGTTGTGGGTTTTTGTTAATGAGGCTCCCCAAAATGAAATCCAGAAACTGTATGATACTTTTTCCTCAAAATGAGAAAATGATTTCAGGTTCTTTGGAGGGTTTTATAGCACATGTGTTCTGCTGAGATGGCAGAAACAGAAGAAAAATGTCAGTGAAGTCCCAGTCCAACGTACGTCACTTGTTTTTGAGCAGGCAGTAGGAGAGGAACTGGTGGGGAAGTGTTCTGCTGCTGGTGGAGAAAGGATATAGCTCCTGGCTGGAAGCCCAGGCCTGTTCAGTAGATCAAAGACTCTTCCCTTGGCTCTCATGGTAGCTGGAAAAGCAGCTGGTCCGTAGCCTGTCAGCATCCCTAGCCCTTTCCTTCTCTGCCAGGCTCCCAGCAGCTAAAAGGTTCACTTCCCTGCCCTTCCCCCACCCCAATATTGTGTTTGTACCTTTCTTCTCTCGGTTCCCTTCCCTGACTAGGTCCTTAGCAGACGCACTGGAGGATATTTTTACTTACTACCTACCGTGTCCCAAGATCATCAGTGCTGCAATACTGAATGCATCACCCCTCACTCATCACAGAACTACCCCAGCCCCTGATTTGTACCAGGGACAGGAGGAAGGGGCACCAGAACAAGGGGGACCAGGGGACCATGACCCCACCACTTTTTACTGGCCATTAGGGCTAGTGACAGTGGTGAGGAGGTGGAGAGGAGCGAGCAGGAACTCGGGGAGGAACGGGCAACACGGGATGGGGCCATGGTTCAGGCTCCCATGGCCCTCCCACTTTTAGGAAGCTTCTTGCAACTCCTGACTGGAGGTGGGGCTAAAAGAACAAAACATGGGTCATAGAACTACATTTTCATTTGAGTTTTGTTTTTTAACCAACCGGGGACTTGCTCCAAAGGAGGATTCCATGACAAATCAGAAAAAAATCCACATTTGAATAGCACTTTCTCACACACACACACCCTCACCCCAAAAAACATTGGGTATTTTCATGTTTTTTTTTGTTTTTGAAATATATAAATGGCTTTCTCCAAAGATGCTGCTTGTCAGTTCTATAACCTACATTGGTTGACACTGTCCTTTTAATGGTTTCTGTCTTTATATTTGTCCTGCATGAAAGTCAAGTCGACATGTCTGAAAATGGAGTATAGTTTGAAATAAGGTGCTTTGTTCATCATTGTCATTTACAGTGGTGTTATAAGGGATGGTTATTTTTTAAAACTTGCTATACACTAAAAAGATTTCCAAGGCACAAATGGCAGTTGTACCCAATACCCACTGAAAATCAGTAACTGACTTTTTGGTTAGGGACCTAACTGCCATTTGTGCCTTTTGAAAATCTCCCACTAATAGCTTTTCTTGGTAATATTCAGACATGGACACTCCAGCTTAAAATTGCAGCTGGAGCAGCAGGCAGTGGGTTTTTACATTATACTGAAACCTGCACGTTGTTCCTGCATGGAAATAACAGAGGGCCTAAAGCAGGGATCTCAAACATGTGACCCGCAGGCTGCATGTGGCCCACCAAGCCCTTTCCTGCAGCCCACGATGCTCCCCCCGTCCCCCTGCCCCCCCGCCAAGCTCCCCACGGCCCCTCCACCCCTCCCCCAAGCTCCTTGCACCTCCCTGTAGCCCCCCCAGCGCCCCCACATGCTTCTCTTCTGCGCTGCTGCTTCCCTGCTGCTCCGCTTACCGCCAGGCAATTCTCTAGCGGCTTAGCGGTTTCTGGGAGGGAGGGGCCAGGAGTGGGTAGCCTCATGCACAGGGAAGGAGGGGGAGAAAGGGGCGGGGATTTGGGGGAGGAGGCAGAGTTGGGGTGAGAACTTTGATGAAGGGGTTGAACTAGGTGAGGAGAGGGGGCGGAGTTGGGGTGGGAACTTTGTGGAAAGGGTTGGAAGGGAACAGGGAAGGGGTTGGAAGAGGCGGAGCAAGAGTGGAGTGTGAGTGCAGCCCAGTCCAGGAGGGTGCTGTAATAGAAGTAAATCTAAGTTCCTCTTTGGTCCTTTGAGTGAGGTGCATTATTAAGTGCATATATTTTATTAAAACTGCTTGGAAATGACTTCATCAGAAAAAAGAACATTCATGGAAGAAAAGAGTTTTCCAAGACAAATGGGAGAATTTATGTTTTTTCACAGAGGTAAAAGATAAAATTCAATACCTTATTTGTCAGCAAGTGATTGCTGTTCCCAAGGAGTATAACATGCGTCGGCACTACGACTCGATGCACCATGAAAAATATTTTTTACTATACTTTTGTATCGTTGTATGTGTAACACTGAGGCTGAGTATGAGGCTCAGATTTGTTAGGTGATGGAGTGGTTCACCTAAGGCAGGGGTCTCAAACACGTGACCCGCGGGGTTATTTTCTGTGGCCAGCCAAGCTCCCCATGCCCCCTCCCTCCCGCCATTTGACTTCCTGCAGCCGCCAAGCTCCCCGCACTCCCGCCTCTTCCCTGCCTACCTCTAGGCGCTTAGCACTTTCCAGGAGGGAAGGGGGAGGAGGTGGGGCAGGAGTGGGGTGGGGGGAGGGCCGGGGGCAGCAAGAGGAGCATGTCAGTGATGCGGCCCTCGGGCCAATGAGCTAGTCCTCATGTGGCCCTCTTGGTCATTTGAGTTTGAGATCCCTGCCCTAACGTATGTGCCACTATTCAAATTACTATAAGAGCATTGTCTCAAGAGCACTGTTACCAGTGTCAGCTTCTCCGGGCTATTTAGACCAGAACCTCTTTGGGGCATTGAGGTGGGAAACACTCATCCCTACAGCACCCTTCCATCCACATGTAACGTCACTGGTATCCTCAGCTCCAGCGCCTCCTGCAGACCATCTGCCTCTCACCTGGTCTTCTGTGACTCAGCGCTCCAGCCAAGTCACATGAAGTTCACACCCCTTCTGGAGCATCACCAATATTTCCAAAAGAAAGTCCAAACAAATCTGAATAATTCTTCTGCTCTTTTGGGCTACTGAAGTCTTCTGCTTCCACTTACACACCCACAGGAGCTTACTCTGCTCCCTGTGGGACTCTTCCACCTGTTGTAGGCTCTATCTCAGGGCTTCCCCACAGGAGCCTGCTCTGCTCCCTGTGTATTTCTCTTTGTAGATGAGTCCTGCCTGGCTTTTCTCCCTTTCCAGGGCTCATCACAGGGATCAATTCTATCCCCTTGCCTTCATCAGTCTTCCTACCCCAGACCCTTTCCAGAGAGAGCAAGAAAGACCTCCCTACCTCCTCTCTTCTGGGACTTCTCTCTTCAAGTGAGCTCCCTCAGCTCAGGGATGTCTAGCTGTACCTCCTCTGGCGAGGGTTAAAGGGATATGTGGCATATAAGGAATAATGGAAAAATTAGTTATCTTTCATTGTGTTGGTCTTACACTGTTAAACACAGTAGAACTTAATTATCTAACTCCTCTTTCATACAAATATCTCACATCATATAGCAATGTTACCTTAAAAGAAATTAGAATAAATGAAGACAATGGACTAAGAGATTAATAACACCAGTTTTACATATTGCTGTTCTTTATCTCTTTGTCTCTCTCATGAGGTGCAGTTGAACGTGGTGTTTTTTGCATGACCATGTTAATTGTTCTTTTCCATCTGTGGTACTTTGTGGGCTCCTTTCTCTCTTTTTATTATTTATTATTTGTATTGCGGTAGTACCTAGGAGCTCCAGTTATGGACCAGGATCCATTGTGATACACACTGTGCAAACACAGAACAAAAAGACAGTCTCTTAAGAGTGAACAATCACTTTCTTTTTTCTTCCCATCTGTTTTTTCTCTATGCCTCTCTCTCCCCTTCCCAGCCCACATCTCTGCAGTTAATATATTTTTGCATTTACAATTCATCAAATAATTTATCATCATAAATTAATATAAAAGGAGCAACACATCAGTCTTAGGTATATTGTTTTCAATAAAAATGTAAGTTGTTTTAAAATATTGCACCAACAATGATTGTTTCAGCAACTTTAAAGTTAAAAAAATCTCATATGTTATGTACATCTGTATTTGTGTAGGTCCAAATCAAGAGCATCTAAGAATGTGATTATAGTGAGTGCTATCTAGAGTTTCCAGCCATGCTTTTAAATAGACATTAGAATTCAGGCATATTAATCATTACAAGAAGCTTTGAATGGGCTTCAAAGGGGTGTGGGTGTGAGGGCTGAGTTGGTCTGAGAACCAACTTCAATCTTCCTGTTCTTATTACTGTCCTGATAAATCATTTATTGGGACAGCTTGTTACAAAATTCCCTAAAGACCTATAAAATGTATTTACCACAAAATATGGTTCTCCTAGCAATAATATTCGTCTGTGTTTGTGCTTCTCAACACCTAAGTAATAGGTTGTGAGCGTCAGGATGTTACAGGGTGCTAGGGAATGGAGTGAGGGTATGTCGTGGTTTCTTCCCTGAAAACTTCTGTAATAGTGAATTGTTTGTAACTTTGAGGCCCCTCATTTCTCATTTGAGCTGACAAAAGAGTGCTTTTGTTTGTATGCTTTCTTGTTGTGATATTCAATGCAAAATTCCATATAGGAGCTGCAAGATGTAGGAAAATGCTACCTTTAACTTTTTTAGAACTATTGACTTTGAGAGAATATAACATTTTTATTTTGTCCTATCAAACTTTTTTTTTTTAATTCGATTTTGCTGAGTTTGGAGTAGATTGGGTGGGAGGGATTAAAAGGTCTACATTTTTAAATACTGACTACAGGGATTTAGTTCCCTTCCAAAGATAATCATGAGGAACTCCCAGCAAAGTCAAAAGGAGCTACATATATTTTTTGAAAGTCTGAATTTGGTTCTATATTTATAGAACATTAGCTTTTTCCCTTGCTAAAAATTCTACACTGTACAGAACCAGTTGTACATGGCACACGGTAGTACTGCTAGCCCAACTATTTAAATATCATGTGTCAGGCATGCAAAAATATAAGAGTGACTTAAAAATTAAGAAATTAAAAAACAGTACAATCAAGGTTCTGCATATTTGCCATCTGGTTTTTGAGCCCTTAAGGATCACATTTAGGGTCACATTGTTCTCTGCAACCATGAGGGATAAAAACCTTACCTTTATTTTCCTTTTTTCTTTTTTTTTCTTTAAGAAAGCTGAGGTTCTCACATATTAACATGACTCCAGAAGGTCAGGTTTTAATAAAGACGCCAAATATCACAAGACATATTAAAAAATTTCAGAAGTTGGCAGCAGTGTGCCATGGGAACACGGAATCATAGAAGATTAGAGTTGGAAGGGACCTCAGGAGATCTTCTAGTCTACCCCGCTTCTCAAAGCAAGACCAACCCCAGCTAAATCATCCTAGCCGGGCCTTAAAAACCTCTAAGGATGGAGATTCCACCACCTTCCTAGGTAACCCATTCCAGTGCTTCACCACTCTCCTAGTGAAATCATTTTTCCTAATATCCAACCTAGACCTCCCACACTGCAACTTGAGACCATTGCCACCACTGAGAACAACCTAGATCCATCCTCTTTGGAAACCACCTTCAGGTAGTTGAAGGCTGCTGTCAAATCCCCCCTCACTCTTCTCTTCTACAGACTAAATAAGCCCAGCTCCCTCAGCCTCTCCTCATAAGTCATGTGCCCAGACCACTAATCATTTTCACTGCCCTCCGCTGGAGTCTCTCCAATTTGTTCACATCATTTCTGTAGTGGGGGGCCCAAAACTGAATGCAGTACTCCAAATGTGGCTTCACCACTGCCGGATAGAGGGGAATAATCACTTCTCTCGATCTGGTGGCAATGCTCCTACTGATGCAGCCCAATATGCTGTTAGCCTTTTTGGCAATAAGGGCACACTGCTGACTCATATCCATCTTCTTGTCCACTGTACTCCCAAGGTCCTTTTCTGCAGAACTGCCGTCTAGCCAGACGGTCCCCAGCCTGTAGCAGTGCATGGGATTCTTCTGTCCTAAGTGCAGGACTCTGCACTTATTCTTGTTGAATCTCATCCGATTTCTTTTGGCCCAACCCTCCAATTTGTCAGTCACTCTGGACCCTATCCCCACCCTCCAGCATTTCTACCTCTTCCCCTCAGCTTTGTGTCATCCGCGAACTTGCTGAGGGTGCAGTCCATCCCGTTATCCAGATCTTTAATGAGGAAGTTGAACAAAACTGGCCCTAGGATCAATCCCATGGGGCACTCCTCTTGATACCAGCTGCCAACTAGATATGGAGACATTGATCACTACCCATGAGCCCGACGATGTAGCCAGCTTTTTATCCACCTTATAGTTCATTCATCCAATCCATACTTTTTTTTAACTTGCCAGCAAGAATACTGTGGGAGACTATATCACGTCCACCACTTTCTCCATATCCACAGAGCCAGTAATTTCATCATAGAAGGCAAACAGGTTGGTGACCTGCCCTTGGTGAATCCATGTTGACTATTCCTGATCACCTTCCTCTCCTCCAAGTGCTTCAAAATGGATTCTTTCAGGACCTGCTCCATAATTTTTCTGGGAACTAAAGTGAGGCTGACCAATCTGTAATTCCCTGGATTCTCCTTGTTCCCTTTTTTAAAGATGTATAGTATATTCGCCTTTTTCCAGTCGTCTGGGACCTCCCCTGATCGCCAGAAGTTTTCAAAGAGAATGGCCAATGGCTCTGCAATCACATCAGCCAACCCCGTCAGCACTCTTGGATGTATTAGATCCAGACCCATGGACTTGTGCATGTCCAGCTTTTCTAAATAGTCCTTAACCTGTTCTTTCGCAACTGAGGGTTGCTCACCTTCTCCCCATACTGTGCTGCCCAGTGCAGCAGTCTGGGAGCTGACCTTGTCTGTGAAGACCAAGGCAAAAAAGGCATTGAGTATTTCAGCTTTTTCCACATCATCTGTCACTGGGTTGCCTCCCCCATTCAGTAAGGAATTAGGAACATTAGGAAGCATAGGTAAATTCTACTATGTGTCCTATAATGTCATATCTATTTATAGTAATTTGATCTGATATATAGTCAAATGGAACAGTACATACTGAGGAGAAGGGTCACAACAAGCTTTGTGGAGGTAGTGAGTAACTTTGTCATGAAGCAAGTTTCATATTAAAAAAGACAGGTCCTGGTAAATGTTTAGATAAATGCAAAAGTATACACAAGGAAATCAAAATATACACTTAGAGGGAATATGCCCTTTATTTGCTTATATCATCAACAGCTGGATTATGAGAAGCACCTGTATCTAGTGTATATAATTTAGTGATTTTTTTTCTGTACTTTCAGACAGCAGCAACAAATGGGATTATGGCAGAAAATTGATATCACATCACATTGACACATAGCTGGACAAATATTGCAGAAAGTATTTGCAAACATTTATTTAAATACAAACCTTATAAAGCTGACAGCTGCAACTGCACAGTAAAGGTGGAATTTTTTCACTTCAAGCAGGGATCCAATATCTTTGTTCTGTGTATGAAAAATACAGCATATCCTCCTACATTACAGCACTTTTACCCTTTGAGTTTAGAACAAATTTTCAGACAAATTTACAAGTAAATCTGTTAATTGGTTTAAGAGTTAAAATTAATTTTAAAACGGGTCCTTTAAGAAATTTAGCATTTGGTCACAGACCTTTTTTGTTGTCCTGAATTATCTTAACAGAATAATACAAATGCTTCAGACTTCCCATATAGTTTAAATCCACTGAAGTATTATCCATAGGCTACATTTGAAAGGGTTTTTTAGGTTAAATGTTAATTTTCTCATATTTGTAGTATTGCCAATTCCCCAAAAGTTTAAAACTCATACATCAACCTCTCCTCACCTCTTACACATACACAATGGGGAAAATGTATTTTTGATCTGTCTTTTAATATTGGAATTCCCCTGCCCACCCCTTCTGTGTGTGTGTGTGTATAACACACACAGCTCTCCAAAATTTATAGAGCAAAGTGATTTGGGCCCCCATTACAGAAGCTCTTGCTGGAAGATCCAGCTGAAATCAAATTATAAAGATTTGTATATAATGTTGCCTTTTGGTGCAGAGCTTCCGGCTTCCCAACAAACCCCAAAATGCTAATTAATTAATTCTGCTCACATCTGTCCTCCCCCAGCCCACCAATTAATTATGCACCCTCCAGCAACTTTGCCCCCCTCCCCAAATTCTCACATCAGCCCTAGGTCTGCCCCTTGCCCCCAACACACCTGTGCTCCTCCTGCAGCTCCAGAGGTTCTTCTCCACCCCTTTGCAGGCCTGGAATTGAAGTAATGGAGAGGGGAGGAGCAGAGTGACCCATTGTTTCACAGTACTGGATGAGTGAGGAGTGGGAAAGAACCATTCTGAGATGTGGAGTTCTTCTCCTGATGGGAGGGGACTGAGCTCTGCCTGCCTCTGCAGCATCTCTGATTGGCTGCTCTTACGCAAGAGATGGAGAAGAGAGGAAGGTGGCCAGTCAGAGGGTTATTTCCATGATTGGGAGAGTGGCTTCAGCAGGGCTTGAAATCAAATTGTGGAGAGTTGGCAATGCAGAATCCTTCCACAAGGGCTGACCCATAATCTGCAGCAAGGAGGAGCTGTCATCTTCAAAAAGTGCTTCCAACCCATTGCTCTCAATAGGCCAGGAGTCTCCAGTGGCCCTTTTAAGAAAGGTACCTATCTCCCATTATTCTCAATGGGACTGACTGGTGATCTCCACCTCCTGACAGCATGGGGTCCCAACAAATGAAAGCGTCTTGGCTTCACTTTTATTCGGGAGCTGTGGCCAAGCCCCCTTGAAAACCCCTGAGAGACAACAGTTACTTTGAATAACAGCAATTCTTAGTGAGTTGCTCGGAAGGCGGTAAGTTTATGCACCAGCCACTGCTGACAGATAAACTTTCACTTTTCAAAAACAACGGCGAAAAATGACCATTCATCCTAAAAATCTTTTTTATTAACTACTCACCGCACAAGATCTACTCAACGGGAAGGAAAGATATGTAATTGTGTGCAGGGGGAACATGATGGAGGGAAAAACTGATGTGTACTTAGAGGAATGTAAGGAAGTGCAGGGGGCACAAAGTGCGGGTGGGAGGCAGGAGAGAACAAAATCTAATGGGTCTTTAAAATCTGTTTTATCTAATCTGGGTCCACAAGCATTAAAATGCATCATGACAAGAACATGGCTATTGTATGGTGTCACTGCAGAGCAGAGGTTAGGTTACTTGGTGCCCTAGCAGTGCATTCCATTCCTTAACATAGTTGGATTTATTTTAGGTTTTAGCTTTAACTTTGAATTTCCTGAGTTGTATAATGCTTAGTTTGGGGATAATTACAATGTGTTTTATCCTAAGTCACTGATACGCACTCTCTGCCTTCACTCTTCCTTAGCGTTGGTTTTATCTGGGAATTAAGAAAAAGTATGAATTTCTTTGACATTATTTCTGACCATGTCATATATTTTCCACAAACGTTTGTATGATTAAAAACTGGTTCCCAGAAAGCAAAAATGTCTCACAAGAACCTGAGGGGAATGTGTGTTCATGCTAAGATTGTTCTTGTAGCCATTTTTAAGCCTCTGATCTTTCTCCCCTTTGTAGAAGAAAGTTTGTCATCCAAACAAGAAGCCAAAACAGTTCCATGTGGTAAAGAGGGCCAGTCATACACCACAAATACGGAATACTCCAAACTATAACTAAAGTGAACAGTTTGAGAACAACCTCTAATCTGAAATCGCTCCACACAAAGCATACGAGGAATGATTCTGAATAACAAACACACAAATATCTAAGTATTTTTGCTCATAATTTGTAAATTAAAAAAAACAATGTATTTGTTTATGAAAAGTTTTCCCAGCTATACATTTAATGTAGTTTTACTGGCATGCATAGCCTTCCAAGTTCCAACAAATATTGTTGCTCATCGTTTTTCCTAGCCACAAAAATGTGCTTTTAAAAATGAACAAAAGGAAACTGTATAACCTCAAAAGTGCTGAAGTGCACACATTCATTAAATCCTTAAAACGTGATTTTAAATCTTAAAATCCTTATACGTATATTGTATATTTAAAGTGATAGTTCCTAAGATTTTCTTTAAAGAGGGCATATGGCTAAAAGACACTGAGTCTTGTATAGATATAATGCTGTATTTGTACTCACTTAGTTTCATAAAAAAATTTATTAATTAGTCCCACAAGTGGTCCCACACAGTCCAAATTTTTAACAGCTTGTGGGGCTTGTTCACTCCCTGAAATATCAAACAGTTTGTATCTTCCATCTGAAATACTTACTCTTTTGTTTTTCAGCTAGTGGTAATTAGCTGGTATTGCTCACTTCTGAAACATATTACAGGTAGGGAGTACAGTGAACCAGAGAAAAATGCATTAGGTGGTGGTGGCAGAATGCTTTGTGTTCTGTGCTATGTATCTTTTACAACCTGGGACTGTTCATTATTATTTTTCAATGTATTGAGAGGGCGTGTATTTAGGTAGCTATTTGAACTAATGTCTCGGAGGAGAAATGGTAATAAAATAATGGTCTCACCATGCTAGCAGTGAAGAGGTGACTTATGTGCTAACATATTGAATTTTTTATTAGAAGCATCAGTTATTGTCATTTTCATGACATTCATGACTTCTAGGGAATGTGGTTTATTAGTGGATTCTGCTGAAAACCAGACATAAACTGCAGCACCCAATAGTACACCTTCTCAAGGGCCTGCAGAAACAATGATGTCTTGCTCTACAAGCTGTCTGTTGTTTGCCAAGTGTGATTCAGTCTTTCTTTGAACATTCTGACCACATCTACAATTTGGGGGCTATAGTGCTGCAGCTGTGCTGCTGTAGCACCATAGTGCAGATGCTTCCGACCTTGACAGGAGGGGATTTTCCATCAGTGTGGGTAATCCACCTTTGTAACAAGGCTGCCAGAAGAATTCTTCCATTGACCTAGCTGCATCTACACTGAGTTAACTTAAGTCTAGTACTCAACAGTGTGAATTTTTCACACCCCTGAGCAACACAGCGAGTTTTAAATGTTAAGCAGAGTTCTAAATTTTAAGTGTAGACCAGGCCTTTGAACATAAGATGGGACAGAAAGTAGCCCCTTCACTGCCACATCTGACTCCCCCATGTACTCTAGCACATTTTCCCCTCTGAGAAGCGTGGTGATACTCTGGAAACCAAATATCACAGTAATACATTCACCTGTTTAGATTGCAAGACCTTCCAGCAGGGAACTCTCTTTTTGATGTTTGTACAGTACTCAGCACAGTGGAGCTCAGTTCCTGATTCGGGATTCAGGCACTATCATAGTACAAATATTTACTTCTATTAATAATAATAAAACACGTAGATACATACCACTTCCAGTGACTCCTCACCAAAATACCCCATTCCATTTCCCAGTTATGTTTCCTCAAAATATCCCTTTCCACTCCATGGTAAGTCTTGCTTAAATCAGCTCCTTTGGACATGAATAACATTCATCCCAATTTCCTAACCATCCTCCCACCTCCACACACACCTTTCCCTGTTGTAACTTTAAGAAGTCAGTTTACAAGTGGCAAATATTTGGTCATTTTAGATACAGAATCTACAATTTTGGTTTTGTTGTTTGTGGGTTAAATGTTGATTATTTACTAAATGTGGAGCTGGTACATTAGCTTATTTCTTCACCCAAGTTTTGGGGTTCTTTAGGCATGTTGCCTTGTTTGATTGCAAGTTATATTTGTAGTTATGCTCTGTAAGGATGCCCAGATGCTTTGCGGCATGCGAAACTACAATAAATAGTATTATTATCATAATGAACTATTGTTCCCATTGTAGGACATAAATACTGTAGATCAAGTTTAAGTGTATGCCACTCTTTTCATTAGTCTTTATATTACCATGCTGCGGAGATTTAAATTCATGAACTTACTACAGTCTTTATGTTAAAAAAAAATATTTGTCTTCTACGTTATACATGCTGGACCTGATTCTGATCTTCTTATGCTTAATTTACACTGGTGTAATTCCACTGATTTCAGTTGATTTATTCCTAGTGTAAACTGAGATCAGAGCCAGACCTACTGCTCTTGATTCATTTTACTGAAAGAGCAGCTGGAGGCCTGATTTTGATCATACGTACACTAGGAATAAATCAGCTGAAATCAATGGAATTACACCAGTGAAAATTAAGCATAAGGAGATCAGAATCAAAATGAATCAAGATAAGTTTAATAAATACTAGTGTACTACCACACTAGTACTAGTATTACTGTACTAAACAAAATGCACAACTACTAGGAGAAATTACTTGGCAGAAGTTGAAGTACCAGACATACAGAAATGTTTGCTCTGAAATTCCAGAGACTTAACCGTCCCTTTGGTTTTCTGGAATGCTTTGATTTAGTCATGTGGGGTGGAAATAGTCTGTAACATCAAAAGGGCTCTTGCAATAATACCTCTTGTGCAGTTACAGGATATGTGAAGTGAATTAAGTGTCAGTGAACTTCAGTGTGACAGCAAATTTATATATAATATTAAAGACAGTTAGGAAAAGTTTGGTTATCTTCAAATGTGGAAGTATTTATAATCAGCATATCTTTATATAGCACCTTTCCTCCAAAGCATTTTATAAAATATATAATCTCTAGGTGCTTTATATATAATATAGGCTATACTGGAGGATGGTGGTGGTGAATCTATTACAGGCACACCTCAGAGTAGTTTCACTTCCTCTATCTGGGTGCAAAGGCAAACTAGGCAGTTACAGTTTTGTGAGTGCAGATTTTATATGCAAAAAAGACTTGTTTTTAATGCAGTTAAATTAAAGTATTATTAATTTTAAAAATAAATAATACAAGACTTCTTTGCAGCTGCAATTTGAACGCCCAAAATTTGCATCTGCAAAATGAATTGTACACAAATTTTAGGACTCTGTTTTTGAATATTTAACTGTCTGACCCACCATGACTCATAAATGTGTTGTTATCTGACTCTGATTTACTGACACTGGTGACAGGTATTTCAATTTGTTTTGCACTATGAGACTGACACTATTCTTTCTAGGATGATGACTAAGAATAAAAATCACAGAAAAAACGCATTGCATAGAAGCTTTCAAACTGAGTACTACACAAGTAGAATAAAAACTGAGTAATCCCCAGAAATATGTGCTAAACATCCCAACGCCCTACTGTCTAGGCTAGGGTGGATATTCAGTGGATATTTCCATCTTGCAAAAATGGCATAGGCACCTAACTCCAAGAGAGGATTTGCAGCTGAAAATCTCAAGCTGACAGAGGGAGGTACCTCCAGGCAGCCCAAAGGTAAGTACCAAACTCCCTCCAAAGACTGATAGGTCACATTGTGCCTAAATTTCTTTGTGCATCTAGCCCTAAATCTCTATGGGACCCGATCTCCCCTTGATACAAGCACATTAATGCTAGTACTTACATTTTCTCTCATTTCTATACCACTTTTCATCCTGAAGGATTCCAAAACTATTCTTCCACTGCATGCATCCGACGAAGTGGGTATTAGCCCCTGAAAGCTTATGCTCTAATACTTTAGTTAGTCTTTAAGGTGCCACAGGACTCTTTGTCAGTTCTGTAAAAACTTAGTAAACTGAAACTCTGAAGAGGAACAGCCTGACTCTGCACTGCAATGCAGTCATTTATATTACAAAATGGAAATATGCAGGAATTGAGCCCAGTGTCACAGCTGAAATTGTAATATTGGTGGTAGTAGTGATTTGTAGCAGGACAGGAAGATGACTTCTGGCCAATATTTTCAAAAGTGTGCAGGGATTTGGGGTCACCCATTTGTTGGGTGCTCAACTTGACACACATTATATGGGTCTGCCTTTACCCCTTTAAGAGGTCTCAAGTCTGGCACCCTAAAAATGAGGTACCCCAAATCATTAGCCACTTCTGTAAATCTTGGCATTTTGGCTTTGACACTTGGGGTGGACTAAAAAAGTGTGAGATGGGAATTAAAGAGAAGGGAAAGTTGCAGTAGTCATTAGGCTTGGAGAAAAGGTCAACCAAAGCTTGGGGGGAAAAGGTCATAGCCGGAAAAAGAAAAAGGTAAGTTGTAAGGAAAGAAATACTGGATCTACATGGAGGAGAGAGAGATTGAGTTGAGCCTGGGTGGCTGAATGGCTGAGATAATAGTGACTTTTGTCAACATCAATAACCGTAGCAGGAGGAGGAGAAAGGATCTAGGAAGAAAGATTAGGAGATTAATTTTAGTCATATTAAATGTCAGAAAGCAGTGGACATCCAGGAAGAGATTTTGGAAAGAAATGAAGTGATGCGAGCCTGGAAAGAGAGGGAGAAGTCCAGTCAGGAGAGGTGGATTTGAAAGTCATTGGCGTAAAGGTGATAGTAGCGGTCATGAGAGGGGATGTAGTGCATGTGATCTCTAAGAACAGACAGACTGTGACACTGAGTTATGAGAGGAGTTGTAGCCCAAATATAGTCTTTTTGTTTGCTTAAAACCTTGGTAGAGTGGGGAATCAGAGTCCTGGCAATAACAGGAGAAAAGGGATGTGGGTGTGTCATATTTTTGTAGCTGGAATCCACTGTCAGATTTTGACAGTTTGCAGACTCATACTAGCTAACAAAATCAACAAGGAAATATTTCTTTAACCACAATTTCTTCTAAACTTCTCAGGATGTAACTTGCAAAAAGTGTTATTAATTAAATAATAGTGTTTTACAAATTATTTTCAATGTAGTAGGGTGTAGTCTGTCAAATAATAAACACTCCTGTGTCATGAAACATGTCAAAAAGAAATCTACAGCTTCCTTTGTACCTCTCTGTTAGTCTTTTTAGCGTTTCTTTATTGAGAAGTATATACAAGGAGTGGCTTAGCAATTCCAGCTGCATGTAGCAGGAAATAAATTTTACAAACGTAAGCCACAAACTGCAAAGGCTCTTTGTGGATATAAAGCTCTCCCAGTTCAGAGTCCCATGGTCTTTAGTGAAACTCTACACAGGCAGATCTTTACTTCTGCCCAGAGCCCTTGGCAGGACCAAAGCAATGTGAGGAATAGTCCATTTGATGTCATTATATCTAGACAAGAATTAAAATGCTTTTGAAAGTCAACTCCCCTTTTCCTTGATAACAGACTTTTGAACTCTATTTATAAACCATTCGGGCCTTTTCTGATTCGTGTTGCTGTACGAGACATAAAATTGCACAAGAAAAAAACAGAAAATTCTCAATATAATTTAGTCCAAAATAACATTAATCTCTTAACTCATCATATGACCAGATTCACCTACATCAAGCGTTCTCAAACTGGGGGTCAGGACTCCTCAGGGGGTTGAGAGGTAATTACATGGGGTGTTGTAAGCTGTCAGCCTCCAACCTGAACCAATGCCTCCAGCATTTATAATGGTGTTAAATATATAGAAAAGTGTTTGTAATTTATGAGGCGAGGTCACACTCAGAGGCTTGCTATATGAAAGGAGTCACAGTACAAAAGTTTGAGAATTACTGATCTACATGCTCTGTCTGCTTTGTGTTGCTATGACAACATAAGCAGCTGTAAACCCAGTTAAGGCAGGGTTGTGGCTACTTTGTGTTGTGTTACACCATACCAGTGATCTGATCCTTAACTTTTTAAAAGATTATTATTAGAAACCCTTTTCTCATCATGTATGTATAACACAAAAATTAGAGGTGTACCTCATCCAAAACTGCAGATCCAAACTCCCTTAAATGTTGGCAGTGTTTCTGTATGCAAAGAGCAGATATTTTACTCTCAGTGAAAATGACCTTTTTTAGATTTAGAAAATGGCAAAACTAGAACCTCTAAGATTTGTGCATCTCCTCTTTAACTTTCTGCACCAAAGTGAACACAAAATGGCCGCTTGCCTCTCTGCAGACACCAGAGTCCTTAGTGAATTAAAGGTCATCAAGCACTCAGTAAAGTAAACCATAGAACCGAGGTCTGAATCTGAATGCAAATTCTGTACATGACAACTCTCTTTAAAATGAGCCAAACAAAAAGCCCTGTCTAACTTTGGAATTTTAAAATTGGGGTTTTAGAATCAGTCTCTCAGAAAAACCAACCAAGTTGCAAAGGACTTCCTTCAGGGATATTTTTCCTTGTGTTTGACAGATGAATAGTCTGAGAGGCAAAGAAAATTCTCTTCAAGTAACTGAATCTATCTCATACTTATATCACACATTCCACCACTTTGGCATCCTGTGGAAATGGTAATCATGCCACTGTATTACTATTCAGTACTGGAAAGCTTGTAATCTGCCACTCAAGGGGGAGTCAGGGAACACGGATGATGGTCAAGAATACTGTAATTATGGAGTTGGGATAGAATAAGCAGTGAGGTAATGTGTATCTTGAGCTGAACTTTTTTGACACAGTAGGCAGGTTCCATGTGTAATTGAGACGCAGCTTTTGTTGTATTCTCACACCCAGATCAGGGAAGGCCCCCCGCCCCTCATCTGGTGGTGGTAACTAAAATTCCCTTTTCCAAATGCATCAAAGATCTTATCACTTCTCAGACCTCAGTCACTTCCTGTCCTCCCCCTCCCCCAAAATAATGCAACACATTTATATTAAAACCAAAAGAGACTGTATGTTCATTGCCATGTTACTACCTTACATCAACTGCAACCAGATAGAACTTCTGTATGGGACATTGCTGCAGCTGTTATTTTCATATCAGTTTTAATTAAGACATTTCATGTATCTTTTCATAATGTGGTTGTGGTGTGTTTCTTTCCAGATTAATAACCTATTTATATTAAGGCCTTTGTTCATGAAGAACTTTGCAAACTATATACAGTACCAGACATACAAAAAGCAGCCATTCTGGATTAGAAGGTTACAGCCAGAGAATTGTGTAAATTTTGGACATGGACAACCCGCAGGGCAAACCTCTACTCCAGGGATTGACAACCTTTGGCAAGTGGCCAGCCAGGGTAAGCCCTGTGGCAGGCCGGGCCAGTTTGTTTACCTGCCATGTTTGCAGGTTTGGCCAATTGTGACTCTCATTGGCCGCGGTTCACTGCTCCAGCCCAGCGTGGGCTGCGAGAAGCAGCATGGGCCAGGGGATGTGCTGGCCACCGCTTCCCGCAGCCCCCAGTGGCCTGGAGCAGTGAATGTTGGCCAGTGGGAGCCGCGTTCGTCCGAACCTGTGGATGCAGCAGGTAAACAAAGCGGCCCAGCCCACCAGGGGACTGCCCAGGTGGGCCACGTGCCAAAGGTTGCCAATCCCTACTCTACTCTTATAAAGCTGGCAAGGGCTATTTAATACCTACCCAGAGCAGACAGGATGTTGGCTTTTTTTAAGGTTTCACTCAATGGGATCCATAGACAGTAAGACAACCCTGCTGGGATTTGATCCTCTGACCACAGAATTGCTAAGTATTCTAGGCCTCGTGCTTTACATCCATAAACCATGCCTCTCCTTTCATATTCTCTTCCATTTTCCCTTAAATACTTCAAACCAAAATTAAATTTCCTACAAATTTTTCTCTTTGTATTTAGCAATGTTTTTCCGTGTTTGAAATTAAAACTAATATTGACAACTTTCTCTTTCTTTTTGCTTTGGTCTTAGTTGATTACTGTTTTGTGCAACAGCAGCATTATGACAGAACTGCTTAGGGATTAAGATGCATTAGTTAAACTTTTGCTCCCTCTTGCCCTCTGTGACAGACAAGCTGTCTGGATCTGCAGAAAATACAACATCAAGTGCCAGATTTGAAAGAAATAAGGGACGAATCAAATTGGCCAAACAATTAGAGTAACACACAGGCATTTCTATGTGACAGGAGAAAATTGTCTTATTTTTCAAAGATTTAATGATTTTTGAACACCTCTCCATGTGCCCATTCCAGGAGAATGTGAAATGTCAGGAACTTGCAGGGAGAGACAGTTGTATTCTTCTGAGTCATACTGTTTTTTGCCTGGAAGGCAGGTCTTACTAGCTCTAATCTAAGGTGCAGAAGGGTTCATGTGTTTAAGAGGGGAAGCCTGGAACTAGGGGCGGAAATACAGATGGGCCTTGGTGAGAGAAATCCAAAGGACAAAGTCAAGCTCAGGTGAAAACATACACTGCAGTTTCATTTAAGGAAAAAGACAAAACTCAGGAAGAGGTTCATTTTGAATACTGAGGGAACTGGGGGGGTGCATGCATATATGCACACAAGCACTAATGTTGAAAGAATGGTGTGTAGACTCTGCCTGTTCACTGTACGTACACTTGCAGTGCCCCACCAGGCCTGTGGTCATGTATATTGTACAGTGAGTTTTTCCTATTATATTTCAGAGTGATAATGCACTGAGATCTGCCCAGACTGTTGTGATTAGAAAATTATATTTACACAGTAACAATCATACTCAGTTCTGTCTCTGCATAATCTGCAGAAATGCAGAAAAAGTTGTGCAGACAGGCATGTGTGTTAATTATGCACTGATTTGAACATGACATGCAGGGCTAATATCCCACATGGCAGGCTGTGTGTTCACATAGGTTTTCCGTTCTCAGCTGATGTGGGTAAATGGCTGTGACAAGAAGGGAGAAGGGTGGATGTGATCTCAAGAGTTTCACTGGAGGGGGGAGGCTTTTCTGAAGGGAGATACCTGGAGCTGTAACCTGAGATGAGAAGGGGGAGGGGAGATGACACCTAGAGCCCAGGAAGTGAACAAAGAAAGGAAGAGACAGCTGCAGGGTTTTGTGGGAGTACAAGCTGGCTGGGGAAGAGGAGGGAGCCCAGATTTGGGGTCTTATCTCCCTGCCCCCAGAAGGGCCTGACTAAGGGGTCCTGTTTGTACTGACAAGCTTGGAGTTGGATTGTGTTCCTGTCATCTCAAATAAACCTTCTGATCTAAGTGATCTTCTGGCTAAGAATCACTATGAATTCCAGGAAGTGGGGGGTGTGGGAACTGGACTCCCCCACCCTCTGTGACAATGGCATGCGACATTTTGAAAAGCTAGGTTCTATGTAAAGAGTAGCTTTTAAAAATTAGCAGCAGCTTTATAAAAAAAAAATCAAGATGGTACGAGGCCTGATTCTCGTGATACCACTGTAATTCCATTGACCTCAATGGATTTTATACCTGATTTATACTGGCATACATTAAGAAAATTAAGCCCTTGGAATTTGCAGACCATTCCCCAGCAGATTATAGCGTACAGAAATATTTGACTATAACAACAATATATATATATACATACAGAAATGGAGTGCTTTCCATCTTGAAAATGTAAAACATTTTACAGACTTGGGCCTCTTCTGAAGACCTCAGGGATCATCCATTTACCACCAGCATTTGTTAAAGGATACCCTCTTTTGGGATATTTCATATGATTTTTAAAATAATATTTTTCATTGTGGTTTATATAAAAATTTTTTAAACCCTTGGAAGCTCATTTCTGCCATCTTGTGCATGCACACGTATTTCTCACTGTGAAGTAGACCATGAGTACTGGTCTGCTAAGATTTATTTGTTTGTTTAAGAGTCAAACACTCACTGAATATATTTTTAAATGCACATATAAAGAAATAGCTGTGCTTTGCAAAGAATTAAAATAAAGGTTATAACGCTCAGCCCTTCCAACTTCAGTGTCTATTTTAAAATAAATTAAATAAACATTTGTTCTTTGAGTGATTATATATGTCCATTACACTAGGTGTGTGCGGATCTCATGCTCCAGTACTGGAGAGTTTTCTTTAGCTGTACTCATGGGGTGGCCATGCCTGTGGCCAGGTGCCTCTGATGCTCTGAGGAGTTGAGTAAAAGGTAGAGCAGTTGAGAACCTACCTGCAGCCCATGGGCTGCTTGCGGCCCACTCAGTGCACATTTGCTATCCCTGTGACATCCTCAGGGCTATACAGATAGAATCATAGAAGACTGGGGTTGGAAGAGACCTCAGAAGGTCATCTTGTCCAACCCCCTGCTCAAAGCAGGACCAACACCAACTAAATCATCCCAGCCAGGATTTGTCAAGTTGGGCTTTAAAAACCAATAAGGATGGAGATTCCACCACCTCCTTAGGTAACCCATTCCAGTGCTTCAGCACCCTCCTAGTGAAATAGTGTTTCCTAATATCCAACCTAGACCTCCCCCACTACAACTTGAGAGCATTGCTCTTTGTTCTGTCTGTGACGAGTTCAATCACAGAAACCCCCTTGGGACTGTCACCTGACGTATCGGAATTACCTCTGAGCCTGTTTTCCCTGCCAGCTTGGGACTTCAGAACTCTGTCTCATTGAGCCAGACATGCTACTCCACTGCAACACAGACCCAGGGTCTGGTCCACATCCCCAAAGCTGCAGACTTTAACTAAAAACTGCTCAGCAGACTGCTTGCCTCCAGCACCCAGACACCCAGCTCCCAGTGGGATCCAAACCCCCAAATAAATCCGTTTTACTCTGTATAAAGCGTATACAAGATAAATTCATGCCTGGCATTGTTCAATTAGAAAGGAGTTTCTCCCCATCCCAGAGTGCTCTCCCAGCCTTACCAAAAGGCACAGAAAGGAAATCCGCTCGTCAAGGCACTCTTCAGAAGAACATAACCACTCAGCGCCCTCTCACCCTCTGAAACCAAAGAAAGAGACGGCTTCCACTTCAGTGCTGAAGGTAGAGTGCCCCCACAATACCACTCCCTATTGGCTTAATCATAGCAGAGCCATTGAATCCAGTTACCAAGCCATAGCTGTCAAGGCCAGCTGCCTCTTTAGAGGCATTTGCACAGCAGCAATGTAATCCACAGTCCATACTGTTGCTAGACTTTATGCACTTACTCACACATCAAGGGAAAATGGTAATGTACGAAAAACAGTTCTCCAGTTCCTCTTCCAGTGAGACCTCTAGCCCCACTTTCACTGGAAACTGCTTGTGAATCACCTAATTTAATGGACATATGCAGTCACTCGAAGAAAAAACACTTACTTACCTTTCTTAGCTGTTGTTCTTTGGGTATGGTTACACTTACAAGATTATAGCGCTATAGGTTATTGCGGTCCCCTTATACAGTAATATGTATAGCGCTATTGTATGTCCACACTCAGATGCTCCTGCGGTATAGCATGGCCACATTTGGGGTACTTAATGCGGCATTAAGAGCAGCGCATTAGGGCAGGTATCCCAGCATTCAGCTGGGTGCAACGTGCTTTTTAAACGAGGGGGGTGAGGGGGGACGCGTTGTGTGTATGCGGAGGGAGAGAGACAGTGATTTTTCCGTTTTTCTGAAAGCCTGTTAGTGAGCCTCCGTTCACAGAGGGCTTTGTTTTCACACAGGCTCCCTCCTTAAACATTTGCATTGCTTATCTGCCGAGTTAAGAAAGAAACTCTAAAGAGGTACTTCCGCATTCCTCCAGCCGAGTTCAAAACAAAGGGAAGAGACGTCAATTGCCTTAAATGGCTCTAGGCATCTCCAGAGATTACTTGTAGCGCAGTGGGTGTCCACATTCTTGCTGTAGCGCTACAGCAGCTGCGCTACAGCCCTTATTCCCCATGAGGAGGTGGATTTATAATAGCGCTATAACTCAGCAGTTATAGCGCTATTAGTGTCTTGCCAGTGTGGACGGGGAGTAGGTTATAGCGCTCGTGGGGGCTTTATAGCGCTATAAAGTGCCAGTGTAACCATGGCCTTTGAGATATGTTGCATACATCCATTACACGACCCACTCTACTTCCCCCAAAGCACCAGTCTTTCATCCAGTATGAAGGAACTGAGAAGGGGTGGGGGGCTCCCTACCCTTTATACCCTCCTCTTGGAGCACAAGGAGCAGTAGGGTGCAGACATGCCACCCATATGATGCCATTAGGCAAAATTCCCTGGCGTCAGCGCATGAAACATACATACACATCTAGTGTCATAGACTCATGCATCACATCTGAAAGAACATTGTTTACAAACAGGGTCAACTAAGTTCAAACTCTATAAAACAAGAGGGGGAAAGGTTTTGTCCTACAAAGCTTTTAGCCTGGCTCTGTAGTTCAGGGTTTAAAAAAAAATTATTCAGAAATGCAAAAAAATAGGAAGGACATTTTTTAAAATAATCTTATGCTTTTGATGAACAGGTCAAATCAGCAGGTTCGCAATCTCAGGGAAAGTAGTTTCAATGGCCTAGTTGGTTGCTAATATACCGCACATTCAATCATGTATAGAATAAAAGTCAACTAAATGGGATAAAGTGGGGTGTGATCAGGAAAAATGCTCTTCTAAAAATATTTGCTTCTGTTGTATTAGTAAATTTCACTTCTCAAATGAAATGAATTTCACTCCTGAAATTCACTACATTAATTAAACACCAGTGTTGTACACAGAAAAATTCCATTGCTGTGACAAATTACTTTTGAAATGTATGACTATCTAATTCTTTTATGTTGGGGGGTTTTAATCATTCCGATTTCATATATACCATTCCTGGGTTCCAAAAGTCTGCCTGATCCAAATGTTGGCCAAACTATCTTGAATTATTGCTCTTATCAGATCTCAAAAGCTAAACAAAGTTAAACTGATTAGCCCTTTGATCAGAGGTCTCTACAAAACAAAGCTAGCAGCAGGAAGTTGGGTTGGTGTTTTACAAAGTTACATTCTTCCCTCTGCATCAATAAACTTGGCTGCACTTGGAAATTTACTGAAATAGCTATAGAGTAAGTGGCTGTATGTTGAGCTCTTGTTGAGGCTGGTTTTACCCTTTCTCTTTTCATGTATCCCAGGATCTCAATCCTTCCTTGTCTAAGTCTTTTATTTTCTGAAACAACAGGGAGTGGCTACTGCCCTTGTGTTATCCCAGGATTCCAGACAATAGTTGATTTCTGAGCTGTGAGCTATTGAAATGGTCTTATCTGTTTCCTGGGGTGATAGTAAATGAGTGTCAATTTAACCTCTTTTGTGCTGATGACATTCAATCTGATGACTAGGAATTTTTCACACTAGGCTAGTATTTTAAACTCATTTGTTGGCATGTTAACTAGGACTCTTACCAGATTTGTTGTATGTAAAAATAAAATGAGATCACTCATAGTGACTTCAACTATCCTACTTAATGAGGTGGTAACTAATTAATGTACGTTTAGAATGTGAAGATCGTCACTGCTTTCTTTTAGATATTCAGATGCATAAATTTTCCGTTGTTTGTTCTTGTCTCTGTGGAATAAATATATCACACAGAGTGCTCCAGTGCAGACCCGGTCAGAAAGACAATTCTATTTTCCAGTTCTGGACAATGTTAATTTTCCTCAGTCTTGATAAAAGTTTGCTATTTTTCTCAAAAGCAAACCAATGAAAACAGATCTATTTTCTTCCCTTACGCTTCTGTTTTAGTTTTCTTCCTCTTTGTAAATGACTACATTTAACTGCGATCTGACCAACTACTCCCTTGGCTGATAAAGGAACTGCCCCAAACAGGTGACTGAGGATGGCAAACTGTGCTTAACTAATTCACTGATAAGGTTATCCGTAACTGCAAAGAGAATAAACCTTTGAGCTGTGTCAGATTTCTCCCAGTCTCTGCTACCAATGTCTGGTTCCTCCCTCCTCCTGCCAAAAACCACATCGTTCACTTCCAATTTGTCCTCTTCTCTTTCTTTTCCCTGCAGGCACACTTCACATTTAATTTTCTCCTGGGAAAAATGAACACATAAAATGCTTGTTTTTTAGACATTCCTGATCACTGTATGGAACAAAAATGACAGATGTACTGGATAATATGAATACTTCTCTGTTTGAATGGTTTCAGATTGGTAGCTGTGTTAGCCCGTATCAGCAAAAATAATGAGGAGTCCTTGTGGCACCTTAGTGCATGGCTACATTTGCAGATATAGAGCACTTTGGGTTAAACTAGCCTTCAGAGAGCACAGTAGGGAAAGCACTCCAGTCTGTCCACACTGATAGCTGCAAGTGCACTGGCATGGCCACATTTGTGGCATTTGCAGTGGCATTGGGAATGGTGCATTATGGGCAGCTATCTCAGCATTTAGGTGGCTGCAAGGTACTTTTCAAATGCGGAGGGTGGGGTGGAGTGTGACAGGGAGTGTGTTGCGTGTAGGTGGGGAGAGAGAATGGATTTTTGGGGTGCAGAGTGTGTCAGCATGCTGTCTTGTAAGTTCAGATTCCCTTCGCCCTTTCCCCCCGCCCTCTCTCACTGTCTCAAAGCAAGCAACATTCCTCAGTAATGTTTGCTTTGTTCCAGAGCAGATAAGCATGCCAGCTGTCAGAAACGGAGCTTTGAAAGGGCATATCCGCATTCCTACAGCTAATTCAAAACAATGACAAGATTGGCCGCTTGATTTAAGGGGATTATGGGAGGTCAATCAGAGACACTGGGGCGTCTCAGCCAAGACTCATCAGACGTTATTCCTCTCACCAAGGTGGATTACCAGGAACACTTTAGCTGCAGAGACAAAGCGCTCCACATGCCTTGCCAGTGTGGACGAGGAGTGAGTTAGAGCACACTGGACTGCTTTAGTGCACTCTAACTTGCAAGTATAGCCAAGCCCTTAAAGCAGTGGTCTTCAAACTGGGGGGTGCGAGACCCCAGCACCACCGCTGAGTCCGCCCGGGAGACTGCCGAACTCCCGGGTGGGCTATTTTTGTCCCGCCAAAATGCCGCCACGGAAAGTGGAAGCTTCCGCTTTCTGCGGCAGCATTTCGGTGGAAACACCCCCCGGGTGGCACCAGACTTTTCCCTCCGCGGAAAGGGGCCGTGTGGGGGGGAAAGTTTGAAGAGCCCGTCTTAGAGACTAACAAATTTATTTGGGCATAAACTTTCATGAGATAGAACCCACTTCATCAGATGCGTGGAGTGGAAAATACAGGAGAAGGTATAAATACGTGAAAAGATGGGAGTTGCCTTATCAAGTATGAGGTAAGTCTTATGAGACAATTCAATTAACAGTAGGATACCAAGGGAAGAAAAATAACTTTTGTGGTTGTAATGAGAGTGGCCCATTTCAAACCGTTGACAAAGCAGGTGAGTAACAGTAGCGGGGAAATTAGTATGGGGGAAATTAGGTTTAGGTTTTGTTATGACCCAACCACTCCCAGTCTCTATTCAGGCCTGATGTGACGGTGTCCAGTCTGCAAATTAATTCCAGTTCTGCAGTTTCAGGTTGGAGTCTGCTTTTGAAGTTTTTTTCTTGAAGAATTGCCAGTTTTAGGTCTGTTATTGAGTGACCAGTGAAATTGAAGTGTTCTCCTACTGGTTTTCGAATGTTATAATTCTTGATGTCAGATTTGTGTCCATTTATTCTTTTGCATAGAGACTGGCCGGTGTACATGGCAGAGGGGCATTGCTGGCACATGATGGCATATGTCACGTTGGTAGATGTGCAGGTGAACGAACCCCTTATGGTCTGACTGATGATGATGTCCCTTGAATATATATGTGGACAGAGTTGTCACTGGGGTTTGTTGCAAGGTTTGGTTCCTGAGTTGCTGTTTTTGTTGTGTGGTGTGTGGTTGCTGGTGAGTATTTGCTTCAGGTTAAGGGGCTGTCTGTAAACGAGGACTGGCCTATCTCCCAGGGTCTGTGAGAGTGAGGGATCGTCCTGAAGGATGTAGATTGTAAATCCTTGATGATGCGCTGAAGAGGTTGCAATCTGTTACTTTCTTTATTGGGCCTGTCTTGTAGTAGGTGACTTCTGGGTACCCTTCTGGCTCTGTCAATCTGTTTCTTCACTTCACCAGAGCCAGAAGGGTACCCAGAAGTCACCTACTACAAGACAGGCCCAACAAAGTAACAGAACGCCACCAGCAAAACGTCCTTCCTCATCCTGTCATCTAAGTAACACTTTTTTAAATGATGACCAACCTATTAACAAATTATTCCAAATAAAACATTATAAAATAAAATTCCCAAACCAAACAGAAATGGAGATCCTCACACATGCTACTCAGCTCACTGAGGGCTTGATCCTGCAAGGTGCTGAGCACTGTATCTCTGATCCAGCAAAGCAGGTAAGTATGTGCTTAACTTGAAGCACGTGACTGGCCTCATTCACTTCAAGAGGATTACTCATATGCTTAAAGTTAAGCTGGTGCTTAAGTGTTTTGCTGGATCAGGGTCAAAGTGCTCAGAGCTGTGAAGAAGCCCTAGGAAAACTCACTTTCAACATAATCAGGTAGTTTGCTTAAGAATAACATAGGCAGCTACTTAAAATATGAAATTGCACCTTACTTACTTTATGCTAAATATCTTGTTTATTAAGTTTATCTAAAAAAAACACATCAAAGAGAAGTCCTTGTGGCCCCTTAGAGACTATCATATTTATTTGGGTATCAGCTTTCGCGGGCTAAAACCCACTTCATCAGATGCTTGGAGTGGAAAATACAGTAGGCAAATATAAATACACAGCACATGAAAAGATGGGAGTTGTCTTACCGAGTCAGGGGTCAGTGCTAATAAGACCAATTCAGTTAGGGTGGATGTGGGCCCATTCTTAACAGTTGACAAGAAGGGGTGAATAGCAACAGCGGGAAAATTATTTTTTGTAGTGACCTAGCCACTCAGTCTTTATTCAGGCCTACATTAATGGTGTCATGTTTGCAAATTAATCCCAGTTCTGCAGTTTCTTGTTGAAGTCTGTTTTTGAAGTTTTTTTGTTGAAGAATTGTCACTTTTAAGTCTGTTATTGAGTGTCCAGGGGATTGAAGTGCTCTTCTATTGGTGAGCACTTCCTCTTGATGTCTGATTTGTGTCCATTTATTCATTTGCATAGAGACTGTCCAGTTTGGCCAATGTACATGGCAGAGGGGCATTGCTGGCACATGATGGCATATATCTGAACAACCTCAATGCTGACAAATGTACAGTGCTTATAGTACAGTACACACTCCTAGGTTCACATCTAATGTAAATATATCTATCACATGTAGTATAACTTCTCTAAGGTGAGGTTCTGCTCTGAAAAACAAATTTGTAAAAACGGCCTCATTTTTATTGTGTTTCAGAGATTTCTGGATCAAATGGGCTCAATATACAGGTGGTAAATTCTGCAAACTCAACCTGGGACCTAAAAGTCAAGCTGGGTTCTTTCTATTTCATGCATTGTTATCAGTAATAAAAGTTCATTTACACTTGTACAGACTTCAGTGGGGTAGCACAGGTATAATTTTTTAGAATTTAGGGCTTATCAACACACAAAAGTTTTATTAATATAGCTAAGTTCATTCAGAAACAATACACTGAGTTCAGCTGGGGTAAATTTCTTCTGTGGACACTTTTATTTCAGCTCTATTTTGATTTAGTTTAATTTTTAATAGCCTAATCCAGAATGAAATGATCCATGCAAGAGATTGGTTTGGACCAATTTAGCCTAATTGGTTTTTAGTGAAATTGGTGCTCAAATAATGGATAGACCATCCCCTTGAAAACAATTCTGTACATGATGCACAAAATAAAATAGAATCATGCTCATTCCATCATAACTGAATTGGCTGTGCAGGGCTAATGGGAGTAAAAAACAGTAAAAATGTGTGTTTTGTTGCTACCGTCAGCAGTAATTACTCTGAATTCACAAATTGAGTTGTTCTGTTGAGGAGGAGGAAGGAGCAGTTGTTACATTTGCATTCAGTGAAGAATCATGCTTTAAAGCAGTGATTACCAGCCAGTAGATTGCGATCGACTGGTCGATCCTGGAGCCTCTGATGGTCGATCTCTGGCCGCTAAAAGTCTGACAGCGCAGCAGGGCTAAGGCAGACTCCCTGCCTGCCCTGACCCAGTGCTGATCCCGGTAGCAGCTGGCACGTACCTGCAGCAGCGCAGGCCCTGGGAGGTGGGCAGGGGGTCTCCATGTTTTGTTCTCGTCTACAGGCAATGCCCCCGCAATTCCTATTGGTCAGGAATGGGAGCTGTGGCCAATGGCTGCAGGGGGCGGTGCCTTGAGCCACATCCTTGAGCCTACCCTCCAGGGGCAGCAGCAACGTGCTGGCCACTTCCTGGAGCAATGCAGGGCCAAGGCAGGCAGGGAGCCTGCCTTAGCCCTGCTACGCTGCTGCCTGGAAGCTGCCTTAGGTAAATGCTGCCCAGCAGGAGCCTGCATCCCTCCCACACCTCCAACCACCTGCCCCAGCCCTGAGCCCCTTACTGGAGCCAGCACCTCAAACACCCTCCTGCACCCCAAACCCTCTCTTGCATCCAAAGTTCCTGCCCTAGCCCGGAGCCTCCTCCTGCATCCAAACTCCCTCCCAGAGCTTACACCCCTCACCCACTCCTGGACCCCAACCCCCTGCCCCAGGCTCAGCCCAGAGCCCTGTCCCACACTCCAAACTCCTCAGTCCAAACCCAGATCCTGCACCCCAGACCATTATCCCAGGCCAGTGAAAGTGTGTGGTGTGCAGAGAGTGAACGATGGAAGTAGTGGTCTGGAGTGAGCGGGGAAGGGGCGGGATAGAGTCTGGATTGCACTTAAATTCTAAAAGTGATCTTGTACGTAAAAAAGTTGGAGACCACTGCTTTTAAGTGTTAATTAATACTCCAGTTAAAGATGGTTGCTGTACAGTGGTTAAAGCAATCCATGCATGCAGTGATGTGAGTTAAAACACAGATGGACAGATAGGTTAATATCCACCCTGATTATCTGGGTGTAATTTGATCAGATGGTATCTAATTGGCTAAATCAAGTAATCTAGTACCTGAAAGACATGAATTCTTGTGATTGCACGCAAAGACATTACCTATAGATTTTTCGGCAGTTCTCAAAGGTTTGTACTGTTGTCTGACCCCTTTCACGCTGCGAGTCTCTGAGTACGACCCCCCCCCCTTCTAAATTAAAGCACATTTTATAAAAAACACTGTTATAAATGGTGGAAGTGAAGCAGGGTTTGGGGGTGGAGGCTGACAGCTCACAAGCCCCACGTAATAACCTCAGGATTCCCTGCGGGGTCACAACCTCCAGTTTGAGAACCCCATTCTAGTCTCACCTCCTGTGTAAATAACATAGGCCATAGAATAGTAATTCCTGCATCGAGGCCAATTACTGCTGGTAGAGCTAGCTATTTCTAAAATGAGTGGCTGAAATTGCAGCTTTGATTGTTTCATCAGCATTCATCAGGTAGAGAGAAGATAACAGAAGAGCAGCAAGGACAAAAAATTGCTCCTTAATTGAACTGTGATGGAGGTTGTGACCTGCAGTGCTTGCTTTATGAGAAGTTTAGTAAACTATGAGCCTGATTCTGAGCTCACTTACAGGTCTTTTACCCAGTTTCACTGAACTGAGTTCTGATTTACATTGGCTATCGATATGTTGACTGTGGCCCTTTATACATTTTAATTATTCTTTCCAATTGTGTGTAAATGGGAGCATGGGTGAAAATGGCTGATGCCATAATCTTTTCTTGCACATATTGAATAAAAAAGCTTAAAATGGCACCTAGGTTGCACCTGCGAAAAAGCTGGATTTATCCAATAAAGTAACTGTACTTAGAATCCACCTGGGCATGCTCAAAATGGGTATTGTGGCCTAGAAACAGGTGCTTGTGTGTGCTAGATTTCAACAGTGCTTAGCAACCACAGATGGGGTCAGATTTTCAGCAGGGTTCTGCTCCCATTTAGGCATCTAAATAAGGTTTAATTTCAAATGGTCAGCCCCCAAATATCTCCCAAAGAGTCCCTTTTTCCTCTCCCGTTCCTTATCCCTGCCTGCTGGCGAGGCTCGGGTCCATCCTACTTCCAAGCCCCCAGTGTTGAGGAGTCATAACAGTTTAAGCAGGACCTGGCCCAGAGAGGAATCCCAGGTGCTGTCCGTGTTCCCATCATGTGACGTGCATAGGAGTTACAAGCCTAGTGCGTGAACACATAGCTTACAGGGAACGTTGGTCTCAAGCTGGGGTAAAAGGGTCTTTAAAGCTTTTCACCAGAAAGTGGCAAAGCAATACAAAAACTGGTAATCTTCTCCAATGCTGAGTTATTTGGGAGTGGGCCAGTGGTGTATGCAAATGCAGGGTTTTGACACTCAAATACCTGTTTGTTCACACTTTGAAAATTTAGCCCATTTCAATTTATTGACAATATTGCCTGATAGAAAGTGCTGGGAATTCTTTGGTGTTTATCTGCATTGTAGTAAAACATAACATAAATAGAATACCAGTGTCCAATAAAGAGTTTTGCTGGAGACATGCAGCTCCTAGAAGATGTACAGGAAAAGAACCTGATCTCTTTAAAAAGCAGGTTATTACATTCATTAACTGCAGTGTTGACAGCTGCCATTTTTAATATAGTTTTTTCTCTTCACCCTAAAAGCTTTTCTTATAGAACAAATTTATGGTGTTCAAAAAAGTTTTTCAATTTCTTACTGTAATGTTTGTGACCACTTTTAAGTTCTGTAGCATAATGTACTTTTCAAGGACCCTTTTTCATCTAATATTTCATATAATGCTCTTGTCTTCTTCAAATAAATCAGATGGGTTTGAGGAGGTATTTAAGTTCAGAAAGAATTAAGAAAGTTCACAGGACTAAGCTATAGCTCAGTGTTTTCCAGATTAGCTCCGTTTAACACTGTAAAGATGAAAAGAGTGTAAATAATTTACAGACTGACTAAATAGTACAGTAATGCTGGAATCCACACACATAACCCCCTGTTGTAGCCTTGAGTAATGATTCATACTTTATGCCAACTAACTGAAGTAATAGTCATCTTTTTTTCTTCCCTTCCCAACACACCTGATTTCACTGAGCTTAGACTCGAAGGTTTGTTTTGTATTGTGTATAACTTGGTCAATGGTTTTAAACCAGTTTCCTTTTGAAAGAATCTGTCTGGAAGAGTGCCACCTTGTTGTTTTATAATGGTTCTATGTTTCTGCTATTCTGGACTTATTTTTGTCCCAGGTAGTTTGCCAGTAGCCAAAGGTTACTGATAAGTCATCAGCTTGAGTGAATTCCTGTTCAGTTGTCCATTGATGTATGTAGGTTACTGGCTGATTTGATCTTATCCATAGAGTCCTTGTGCACAGTAGAAACACCCCCTCTCTCTCTCTCTCTCTCTCTCAATAGTTTAATATTACTTAGACAATTACTGGCTGGCACAGGTCAAAGCAGAGGCAGGTGCCATTCATCTCCTTTGTTACTTCACTAGACAGTATCTTAAAGCAAATGCACTCATTTTCATTCACTGAGATAAATTCGAGATTTGACCACAGTATACTGATCTATTTTTATCTATCTCCTTCAGATAAGAGAAAATCAAAGTCATAACTACTGGAAACCATTAAAGATTACATTGCATATTTTTCATAAGTAAGGTGTTATACTCTGTTCTAGCAGAGTTGTAATTTAGATAATTACATTCAGTTTACATAAAACACCCCCTGCAGTTTCAGTTGTGTATGGGTTTCTTTACTTCCCCTACAGCTGTCTTGTAATATCTGCTGTGTACTGTTAACCTTCTGCAGTGTTTCAGCACAAGGGGGCTAAATTTCAGGAGCAAGTGAATGATTTCTGTGAGACAATTGTGTGCAAATAATTCCTTATATGTAATTATTAGATGATAGCAATTATCCATCTAATAAATTGCACATAGACTCCTTTCATGGCCTCACATGCAGTCCACACACTAATTCATCTCTACAGGGACAATGATTACATTTTTAAACATCTCAGCAGCTTCAAACAGCTAAGGGGAAAAAAAGAGAGAAAAATCCAGATAAATATTTTCATCTTTACTGCTCTGTATAGTTTGAGTTGCAGGGTAGCCATATTCAACCCTATACTTGTGACAAGTTTCTGGTCTCATTTCTTGCTGCCCTGCAGGACTGGAAATTGCTGCTCTGTGACACCAGCTTTTCATTAGAGAAGCAGCACTTGATTTGAAGCATGGAAGAACCTGAGATATTGCATCTTAAGATTGTGACTTATTATGTACAGTACAACTATTTTAGATCATCTGCATAGCTTTCTGTAGTTTGCTAATTTCCAAATGTGTCTGTTTCCAAATCCTGTGGGTTAGGTCAGTGGTCTTCAAACTGGGGTGCGCGCACCCCCAGGGGTGTGCGAGACCCTGGCGCCGCCGCCACAACCACCTGGGAGACCTCCAAACTCCCAGGCGGGCTATTTTTAGACTGCCGAAATGCTGCCACCGCAAGCATCTGCTTTTTGCAGCGGCATTTCGGCGGACATACCCGCCCTGTGGGGCCACCAGAGTTTTTCTTCTGCGACAAGGGGCCGCGGGGGAAAAGTTTGAAGACCCCTGGGTTAGGTCATGATAATTAAGGCACTAGGCTTTACAATGCATGGATATGGGAAAAATCCGGCATACTCGGAATACGTGATAACTTTAGTGGCTCTCATTTGGGATGATACGCATAAGTGACACTGATATTATGCTCACAGGCAGTTCAGAATTTCTTATGGAAGACTTTATTTCAGTTTTTACTTATAAAGCTTTGCTGCCACAACAGTCATCTGCCATCCAGAAATAAGGAAGTTTTGATTAAGAAAGCATAAACATTGAATGTGTACATTGAAAGTATACAAAATATGGGCTCAAACCAAAATTCTAGTTCCGAGCAGTCCCCCATACTTGGATGGAACAGGACAGAAAGAGGGAAGGAGGTTGACCTCTTCGTTGTAATACAGATCTCATGTCTGGGTCTTATCTATGTAACAGGCCAAATCAAAACCCTAAGCCTGGGCACCCTGGAATATGGGGAGTTTTCAGATCTGAATTATGTGTCTCAGGCTAGTTTCTTAGTTTGTAAGATCTTTGCCAATGGGCCCATGTCTACCCATGTGCTGTACATCATCTGAATGGGATATATGGGAACTACTGTAATACAGTACAGATATTTAACAATAGGTACATGAGAAAAGTGGCCACCATCTATAGGGTATTTGGCCAAGTAACTATGTTTACTTTATAGTTTAATAATCTGTGTTATATAAGTACTGATTAACCCTTTTACTGCACTCTGTAAATTATGGACTTAATTGCATTTTTTCCCCCATGAGACAGTGACAGTGACTTAACTTTAAATCTGCATTCGCTTATTCTTCCTTTTGCTAACCATGCATATGTGAAATTGTCAAATTAGACAGGGAATTGTGTGGCTTCAGGGCCGGTGGAAGGATACTTGGTACCCTAGGTGAAACATCCACCTGGCGCTCCCTGCCTCCGAGCCCTGCGGCAGCTCCCCCGCTCTGCCCTGTGGCGCCTCCCCACAGCTGCTCCCCCCCCCGAGGAGCCCCTCCCCGCAGCAGCTTCCCTCCGCCCAGAGAGCTCCCCCCCTCCCCCGCAGCAGCTCCCTATCATCTGGGGAGCTGTTCCCCCCCCTGTCCCCGTGGCAGCTCCCCGCCCACTCCTGCCATCCGGGGAGCACCCCCCTGCCCCGCAGCAGCTCCCCCTCCATCCAGGGAATCCCCCCACGGCAGCTCCCCGCCCTAGCTCACCTTGGCTCCACCTCCTCCCGTGAGCATGGCAGTGCCGCTCCATTTTTCCCACCTCCCAGGCTTGCGGCACCAATCAGCTGTTTGACGTGGCAAACCTGCGAGGGGAGGAGAATTAGAGCGGGGCAGCGTGCTCAGGGAAGGAGGCGGAGCGCAGGTGAGCTGGGGTGGGGAGCGGTTCCCCTGAGTGCCCCCTCTACCCCCCATTACTTGCTGCGGACACCCTCCCTGCGCCCCCCTGCCCTGCACTTTTTGGCACCCTCAACCACTAGGCGCCCTAAGCAGTCGCCTACTTCACCTTGTGGTTGCACCAGCCCTGCGTGGCTTACATATTGTCTCATGTGCACTGTCCAGAATACTGTCTGAAACTGATCGCATTGCACTGCTCAGTCTGCCTGCTGGTTTTGTAGAGCACCCGTCACTGGTTTATACAACAAGCTGTGATTGCATGCTGGTATTTGTTCCCTAGCATTCATCTCCCTAGGGAACTTGTTTAGAAAACAGAAGTGCTCTTACAATGAGAGGTTTGAATTCAAGTCTTGATATTAAGCAAGCCTGGGGGTTTTTTTTAAATCATTGGACTTCCTTCTGGCCGGGGTGGTTGACACTCCTTGTTGCAAATTCCTGTCCTGTGACTTAGCACTTCGGAAACATTAACTAGCAGAAGAAACGCTCTCACTTTTTTTCCACCTTGGAAAAAATTCTGTTCCACCAGGTTTTTGGGATCAAAATATCACAAGTAGTTGTGACACAAAAATAGAAAAAGAGCAAAACTAATTATTAGGACTTTTTTCGTCATTCCATTAATAAAAATGGGAATGATGGGCCTGATCCAAACCTCACTGAAGTCGACAGGAATCTTTGCACTGACTTCACTGGTTGGATCAGGTCCTACATATGTCCCGGAAGAAAAGGAGAGAGTTTTCAAGACACTCTTTTGCAGACTCTGGGCCCTATACGATAATATGAAAAACAGCTTTGTATCTAGAAAACCGTAGTAGTGATCTGGTTTGGGTGAAGGATTTCCTGTCTTTGTCACTCATCCACCCTCAAAGCCCTCCTTCCTAGTGGTCTTTTTTGGCAGAGAAGAGCAGGGTGGGATTCTCTTTGGCCCCCACTGACACAGCTCCTGGCGTGGCCAGGAGACCAACGTGATGCTCTCCCGCACTGACTGACCGCTCAGCCCCAGTTAGGCTGGGCAGACAGTGCCAGATTTTTTAGTATTTTTAAACACCTTTTTAATATTCAAATGTGGTAGCCAAATGCCCTTTTAGACCCTACCGGTTGCCATATCACAAGTTGCCAGGTTCTTGAAAGCGATGGGGAGAACAATGAGGAACAAAGTCCATTTGCTTGTTATGTTGCAGACTTCTGAAGGGCTCAGTCAGCTCTGACATTTAGAGAGCAGCTGCTACAGATTGCAGGTTTAGCATTGTTTTGTTGTAGTTTCAGCAAAGGAGTGGCAGCAGCTTACATCATCTCCAGTAATGAGGTGCCTGGGGCTTTTTTATGACTTGCACTCTGCCTGGATTTGCTCAGTGTGTGCCATGTAACTCCAGGAAACTAAGGCTATGTATTGACTTGCTAAAATAACGTTGTCTTTTCCTTCTTCTGTTTCTTTGTACAATTTCAGCATATGACTTCTCGATTCTTTGCTCCTCTCGAGAGCAGTGCTATGTTTAACTAGATGCAGGCTTGTTTCCTCACAGTGTGAACTGTTTTCCCCATTGGATACATGGAGCAGTGAGTGGAATAAAATACTTCTAAACCAGATGCTTACCTGCTATCAGGAAGTGTCTAGACTGCTGGTAGATACCACCATATAGTAGATATTGTTTATTGGCTTCTTTTTTAGATGAGGTAACCAGTAATGAGGCATCCAGTGTTATTACTGTTTCCCTTCTATTTTGGAGGATCTTGCCCTATATGAGACCACTCCTCAGAGCTTTTCATGGTTTCCCCATCGGTTAAATAGGGAAAATTCCATGTACCTTGCTGGGGTGTTATGAGGATTAATTATTTAATGGGCCAAATTCATTCCCTCTGATACAGGGAAGTGCAAATTGCTGTGCCTCCAGAGGGGATCATCCAAAGTACCGCCACTAACACTCAAGAACAACAAGGCAACTCCCCTCTTTTCATGTATTTATACCTGCTCCTGTATTTTCCACTCTATGCATCTGATGAAGTAGGTTCTTGCCCATGAAGGCTTATGCCCAAATAAATGTGTTTGTCTCTAAGGTGCCACAAGGACTCCTCGGTGTTTTTGCTGATACAGACTAACACAGCTACCCCTCTGAAACCTAGCACTCCAAGGACATTCTCCTGGCCATTAATCAGCTCAGTCACTTCTGGTGCAGATGTGTTTCATCAGCACACAAACCACATTCTCCATCATTCTTTTTATATCCGTCTGCATGTGCTTCATCAACAGCAGTTTGTAACTCTCCTGAACATCAGTAGGTTTTGCATCATAAATGCCATGCTGCTTTTGGCTCCTCCAGAACTGGTCAAGAGTTAGACAATATTCAGTCCTGTTCAAAAATTGTTTCCTTTTCTTTAGCACCACCAACCTGTCCTTTTATGGACTGTTTAAATCAGACTTTAGTTCACACAGGAAACTACTAAATGCACTATTTTAAAAATATTAGGAGCTTGTTTTTATCCATCCTTCCCTGCACACTAACTCCATCCCAGCAAGAATTAGTAGTTTCTGGTGGATACATCACAAGTCAGGGCTTGTCTTCACTATGGGGGTAAGTTGACCTAAGTTACACTACTCCAGCTACATGAATAAGCTCCACTCCAGCTAGAGTTGACGTAGCTTAGGTCAACTTACGCAGGTGTCTTCACTGCTGCTTCAACAGGAGACGCTCTCTAGATGACTTCCTTTACTCTTCTTAGAGAGCTGGATGGCGTTGATCAGAGAGCATTCTGCCGTTGATTTAGCAGATCTTCACTAACTGCACTAAATTGCAGCAGCATTGATCTCCCCGTAGTGAAGACAAGCCCCAAACACAGTTTGCTTTATTACAGTTTCAAAACCCTAACTGCTTCAATGAGCTTTTCTTTTTCCATCCTTGTTTCACATGCCTCATGAATCTACTGATGGACAATTTTATATTTCCAGACATATTACCAGAAATACTGGAATCCTTAAAAAAAAAAAAATGCATGTGTGATTTCTTGACCTGGTGATGCCTTTTACTCCACAGCAAAGAAAATGCATTCATATACCCATCAAAAAGATATGAATTGTGTGGATCTGGCTTAACAAATTAATGCCATCATGTGTTCTGGCTCAACAAGCATACAGTGCAAACAGGCAGCAGAACAGTTGTAGTACAGTTACCTTTTATGTGGGTGGCACAGATGTCTGCCAATTAAGAGGATCTGATAAGTCATTTCTTGTCTTGTGATTGTGGTTAATAAGAATGTATACGAACATGTTTGCATCTGAACTATGCACAGATAAGTGCCTGTACTTATTTTCTTTAAAATAAAATATTGCTTCATTGGGTTTTGGTTCCTAATAATCTTTTTTTCTCATTTTAGAGCGTTCCAGATTTCATTAATACCGAACATCCAAATGGCCTTTGAAGATAGATTTTTATTTATTTCTTTAATTTGTATGCACAGGCCAAAATTCTCAAACCTGGAGGAACCTAAAATGAGGCTTCCATATTCATATTCAGACACCTGAGTAGAAGTGGTCTGATCTTCTGAAAAGCAGCGCACCGCAATCCCAGTGAACCATGGTCCTCCTTTATAGGGCCCAATACTGCAAAGACTGATAGAACTACTCAGAGTGTATAACATTAAAGAAGTGCATAAATCTTTGCAAAAGTGGGGCAGTCATTAGCACAGGAGAAATCTGTGATAACGGTTGACAATATGTTATTTTTTTAAAGTGGCTTCTACAGTTATTTTTCCTGTTTAATAAATATTTCAAAGAGACCTGAGAACCCGTGGCAAAGAATGAATCACCTATTGTATTCAGACACATATACATAGGTTTTCATATAATTAGTGGTAACAGACTAACTTACAATGCTCTTTGATTTTCTTAAGTGGTGTTTATACTACGGGGTCTGTCGTGGCATTGCTATAGCTCCGTAGCTATGCTGACGTAACCCCATAGCATGCATGCGGCCTATAGCGATGCAAAGAGTAATGTAAAAACCTCATCTCCCTTAAAAACTGTAGCGAGGGCAACAGAAGCATTCTTCTGTTGACCTTGCTTCCTCTAAAACCCAGGTTAGGTTAGCATAACTATGGCACTTGGGGGTGTTAATTTTTCCTTGACCTAAATTTTAAATGCTGACCAGGGCCTCATCTTCACCCCACCCATTCAAATTGACTTTTACATGGTTGGAACACATTCTTTTCCCCATTGGTTTGCTGCTCAAATGTGAAAACCAAAATGTAAGCCAGTCTTTCTTACTCTTTCCAGTGTCATCCTGCATTACCACATATAAGAAGACACCACCTCCTGTTCCACCAAGAACCACCACAAAACCTTTTATTTCCATCACAGCCCAGAGCAGCACAGAGTCTGCTCAAGATGCATACATGGATGGGCAGGGACAAAGAGGAGATATCATCAGTCAGTCTGGTCTTAGTAACTCTACAGAAAGCTTGGACAGTATGAAGGCCCTAACTGCTGCTATTGAGGCTGCTAATGCACAGATCCATGGCCCTGCAAGTCAGCATATAGGCAACAATACTGGAACTGTCACCACAACTGCCACCATTGCTGCTGTTGCTGTAGAAGACAGAAAGAAGGATCACTTCAAGAAAAACAGATGTTTATCCATTGGAATACAGGTAAAATATAGGTTTTTGAGTAGCCGATAAGTGTCTGTTTTTGTTGGTGTGGGTTTCTATATTACTTATGGAATGGTACTTTTTTTCTCTTTTGAATCCCCTTTTTTGGTTAGTTACCCTTTTCTGTCAGGTGACTGTAGAGATTTCAGTAATATTTAATTGTTCTCAGTGTTCCTGGTGATGTTTTCCTAATTATTCTTAAATATATCAAATGTAAGGATTTCTTGAGTCATTTTGCTACTTAGTATTCAGCTCTGTTAAACTGCACACATGAGCACAAACCTATGAATCATATCACAGCAGGGGTCAATGAAATCATTGAAAGAGAATCTGTAAAACAATGATTTACACTACACTATCACCAGAAAAATATTTTCAGCCAGCTTAGCTGAATTGTCACTGCTTATTCATGCATTTGGAAACAACTGTTAGTCATTTGAATGAGGCAGCATTGTTCTACTTAGCTGTTATCTCAGCCACAAGAGCACAGGATAAGATCCCTCTGGTTCGCTCTTGTTTAAAATAAATTAAACTTTGTTACCTCTAGTGAAATGAAACAAGAAAACTAATCCAACCACACTCAGCTGAAGCGTAGGGAAAAGAGACATGTAAATAAGCTATATATTTCTGTTTTAGATTTGATGTTTTTTATTAATCTTTCTTGTGCATCTCTTTAAATAATGACTATAGGAGTATGACGTACTCATAATTACTATCTACTTCCTCATTCATGCTGTTGGAACAAGACAGTCTGGGTTGGAGTCAGCTAGGACTCAACTCTGTTTTTTGCAGGGAAAATGAATCCGAAGCAAATAGGGCAGTGTCCGCCAACTGACCAACCCTCCTGCCCCCAGAAAAAGTGGTTTGTCTTTTCCTAAAGATGAAGTTGGCACATGAATGGTCTCACACAGATTTCCAATATGTTGGTTGTATTAGGTTTATCTAATTACTATGGGCTAGGCCAGGAACCTCAAACTCGAATCACCAGGAGGGCCACATGAGGACTAGTACATTGGCCCGAGGGCCGCATCACTCTACTCCTTCCATGAGGCCCCGTCCCTCCCCACCTCTTCCCAGCCTCCATTCCAAGCCCTTCCCCAAATCCCCCGCCCCTGCCCCGCCTCTTCTCCACCTCCTCCCCTAAGTGCGCAGCTCACCACTCCTCCCTCTCCCTCCTGAAAAGCATCAAACATCTGTTTGGCAACGGGAAGCACCTGGAGATAAACAGAGAAGCTGGGACGCGGCGTGCTGGGAGGAGGGGAGCTTGGCGGGCTGCAGGAAATAACTCCGTGGGGCGGGGGCACAGGGAGCTTGGCGGGCCGCAGGAGATAACCACATGTTTGAGATCCCTAGGCTAGGCTGAGACTTCAGGCTGCATGTGGTATGTAACTGGGGGCAGCCCCTGGATCGAATTGTGACTGAAGCTGTGTCTACACTGCTGGTACTACAGTAGCACACCTTCAGCATTGAAGCTAAGCCACTGTAGCCCCATAGTGTAGATGCTTTCTACAGTGATAGAAGAGGTTTTTCCATTAATCACAGAAATCATAGAATCATAGAACTGGAAAGGGCCTTGAGAGGTGATCTAGTCCAGTCACCTGCTCTCAAGGCAGAACTAAGTATTCTATAGATCAGGAGTGGGCAAACTACGGCCCGTGGGCCATATCCAACCCTCGGGCTCCTCCTGACCAGCTCCCGAGCTCCCGGCTGGGGAGGCTCCCTGCGGCCCCTCCCCTGTTGTCCCCTAAAACGTTGACCTATACTGATTACAAGTAATTATATTCCTTATACAAAGTGTGAAAGGCATATTGAAAAGATGGCGGGAATGTTAGTTACTTGTAAATCATAAGAGTGTCTAGTGAACTTGTCTGTCTCAAGAAACAGTGTTAAGATGCCCCCTTAAATGTGTTGCGACATATTGCACCTTAAACCTTTCGCTGATCCAGTTCCATTAATTACCCAAATCTCAAATAATAGTAACTTTAGAGAGAAATTCAACCGTTGTCAGAAAGAAGGAAACATTTTTGTGGCAGGTCTCTTTAATGTTGTTGTTCTTGCTCTTGTTAACCAGACCATTGAAGCAGAGCTATGAAATGTCAGCAGTCCTGGTGTAGACAGTAGAATTTTTATTACATATATTTATGCACATTGAGCATCATGAGTAATCCCATTGATTACAGTGGCACTAATTCCAGAGGAAGATTCTTCTCAACATGAGAAGACACATAGGGTACGATGTTCACTGCCCAATCCCATAAGAGTTTACAATCCTACTGGGTCAATGGAAAATCTCCTGTGATTGAATTTTAAGTTCAGTTTACTTTGTAAAGTAAGCCTAGCTAAACTATAAAAGTAATATAAAGTCACTGAACATGGGTTATGATGAATATCTTCTGCATGCATGACTATGGAGAGCAACAAAATAACATCATCAATAAAGAGTAGTTGTTAGTTCTTTGAATGCTCTGCATATTCGCATTTCTGGGTAATGCGCTGACTGGTGCAAAGTCGTCAAAAAGAACTTGTTTATAAGTAAGTAACCTTCATTTTTTTTAAAAATCTAGTATTTGTAATAGTTCCAGAACCCTAACATTTAAATAAAACAAATTCCTTTAAAAATGTAGTTTTAACATCCCTTCACATTTACGTTAATAAAAGTGTGTTGTAGAATAATCAGCATCTGTAATGCACTGGATAAACTTCATCTGCATTTTGAGAGTCTGTCATTGACTTAATAAAAAAAATTAAAAATTAGTGCAAAATACTATTATTTAAATATTATAAATATGCATAACATTTGGTACAAAACTGTCTGACTAGATGAATGTAGTTATGGTACCAGCCATGTGTGTAAGTCCTTGGTAATTAAGACAATAATAAGTAAAGTGATTCATCTGCCTTAATTATCTTCCTTAAAAATACATTCCATTTATATCTGCTTATTTCTTTAGGTTGATGATGCTGAAGAATCCACCAAACCAGGTGAAAATAAAGCAACCAATAAGTTCCAATCCATAGGTGTTCAAGTAGAGGAGGAGAAGTGGTAAGTAACAATTCATTTGATTTTCTGAATGCACATTTACAGTATTCTCTTTCATGCCTAAATAAAAAATATCACAAAGCAAAATCACACCAGTGAGACCAAATATCCAAGAGCCTGGCATGCAAACAGAATCCTTTTGAGTTTTTATGACATTTAGTATTTTTAAAAGTAGATATGAACAAAGGTAGCTAAAGGTAAAGCATGTATATATTTCCACGCATTATGTTCCTCTTTTACAATTACATTTAAAGTGATGCCTGTTTATTTGGAATGTCATAATTTACAAGATATAAAAACATTTTCTAAATCTTTTCTAAAAGAATAAACAAGCAAAACAATCTCACTTAAAAATAATACAAATCTTGCCATAGTAGGAGATAATTTCTGTTGATATTATCTCTCTCAGTAAAACACTGTAGTCTGAAATCATAGGTGAATGGCAGCTATGAGCAGAGATGTGTTGTCTAATAGACTACCAGCTTCATACTAGCAGTACATATTGTCACTGATTTGGTCAACAGAGCAATAACATAGTATTATTTTTGCAGCATTATTTTTAAAGTAGTTTACAGATACTACTTTATAATTAATCCTCACAGTATAGGCAAGAAAATATTACTATCTATCTTTTACAGATAGGGAAACCAAAGCAGACCAATTAATTGACTTGTCAAAATCCCCCCAGAGATCAGTCTCAAATCCAACATTAAAACTCAGGCCAGCCTAATTCCAAGTCCTGTGTTCAGACCATTCTAGAATTAAATGCATCATCTTTACATTTGTGGGTACATTGAGTACAAACCAAAATCTGGCTTCTTGTACTTTTCATCCCCCTACTTGTTCACAAGAAGACAACAGATAGGTAATATGCAGTGTTGTTGTAGCCATGTCAGTCCCAGGATATTAGAGAGTTAAGGTGGTGAAAGAGACAGAAGTTGGTCCAATAACAGATATTATCTCACCTGCCTTGTCTCTCTAACAAATAGGTTAAGCAGGGGATGGAGCTGAAGTGCATGAGTGCTTACAATCATGATAAAATTCCTCTCCTGGATTGGCTGTTGTTGGGTTGCTGTGCTGGAAAGTGGAGTATGAGTCAGTGTTGTGTCTCTCTGATTTTTCAGGAACGGTCAGAGAGTTAAATGAAAAGCATTATATACTTTAGAGATCCATAAAATTTTGAGTAATTATCCTTCAGTGAGATTTATTCAACCCATTGTTTTGCGACACCTAAAGTAAAAAGTCAGTTTATAAAACCTGAATCTCTTCTAAGTTGTTTATTAAATTAGTGTTTGCATTTATGCTTTTTTTTTCCTGCCTGGAGCATACTTCAGGGGACCGTATCTGTCTAGAAATTGCCAAAGGGACTTTTATCTTGTACATTTCATCTATGACGAACCAAACACATAGGGCAAATCCTGAATTCTCGGCTGAGAATTCTGAATCAATGGGTTTTATATGAGGGTTGGATGAGAGGTAGAATTGTCTCCTTCCTCTCAGGACATGGAGCACCGGCAGAGGCACTGTACTGCCACGGCTGCAGAGGTGGACACAGTCCCTGTGATCCCCCTTCACTGGGGAGTTTTGGCTGGCGTAATTGTGGTTCCATGCGCCACACTGCCCAAAAGCCCCTGTGCTGTAACATAAAACAAACCACTGTGAAGCACAAGAGTCCCCCTGTGCAGACTCTCCATGATGGGGAACCCTCTCTCCCTCCAGCAAATATGAACCACTTCCAGCTGGGGCCTGGCACCTTCCTACAGTGTGCAGAATTTGGCCCATTGACAGTAGTAAAGAGTGGGTCAGAAAAGTATTCAGCACTAAAGTTCTATATTTGACTGATGCGCGTTTGCTAAGATTTGGTTTACTAACCAAATCACCTATTGTTTACATTATTGTTAGATAGACCAGAATGTCATTATCTTCTACCTGAGCAATTCTGTTGTGATTCTGAAAGGTTAAGTGGACTTCAGGGTGGAAATGTGAACTGTAGTGACCTTGCTATGCTGTTGCTAAGCAGGGTCCTCGTTAACTGTTAAAACATCTCTTTCTGGAAGACATTCCTTTCATAAGCATCCTGAGCGCCCCCTCCCCCCCGCCGTTCCCCACTGCTTTTCTAGTGTTAAGTAAATTAGCACATTTAAATAGGTGATGACAGCCACTTACCTTCTCCCCAAGCACAAAAGAAAGAAGTGTCCAAAATAAGCCAACCACTGATAGTAAATACTTTACTTAAGCAGTATTCTTTCTGTTACTGTTTTTATTGTTCTAGAGAGCAAAATCAAGAGATAGGATTTGCCTGTCAAGGTCTGTACTGAGATAGCATTATTTCTGCATTACCTAAGGACAGCTGTGTTTTGGGATTCCTTGCTGATAAAATTGAGGCTGCTGCTGTTTGAGCTGAATGGCAAATAGTAATCCATCATGTACTTTCAGAAATGAACTGACTGATAAAAGACAGCAACCTAATAGTCAGAAAAAGAGTGCACTCAAGACACAAAGGGCTTATCATCACAATTTGGATTCCTATGCCTTTTGTTAACACAGAGGAGGACTTTTAATGAATATCTTTTAAAGGAATAGACTTGTAAATGGCGTGCATTCTTCCTGGCCCCCAAACCATCTGCAGAAACCCAGAGAGTCCATTTCAGATGGATACATGACAAAGAAATAAAGCTGTTAAAGGAATCATCTGCAGGGAGGGATAGCTCAGTGGTTGAGCATTGGCCTATTAAACCCAGCGTTGTGAGTTCAATGTTTGACATATGGGGATATGGGGCAAAAGTCCATTAGATGATTTAATTGGGGATTGGTTCTGCTTTGAGGAGGAGGTTGGACTAGGTGATCTTCTAACCCTGATATTCTGTGATGGTCCAGGGCCCTGAAAGATAAAATGCACTAGAAGACTGACTCTAAAAAGATAAATATATTAATTGAATCATTAATCAATATATGTCATGAAGCAACAAAATTGCACCAGCCAAATCAATGTATGTCATGAAGCAACAAGACTGGTCGTCTTTGACATCAAGAGCCCTTCCATATGGCATTCTATCAAGGTCCATAATTTCTCAGCCCTTTCTTTCATTCTGTTGTCCCCTTTGATCATCTTAACCACTACTCTCAGTCTTCACCACCATACTCATGCTGATGAAACTCACTTCTCCCCTTCTTTTTATTTCCTTAATGACTCCTCCTTCTTTACCTTCTGTGTCTGGACCAAGTAAAGAGGGTTTGTCTCAGTTTTTCTATCTAAATGTCTCAAAAAATAGAAGCTCTTCTTTTATGCAAGGGGAGCATCCTCAACAGACAGCTCTATCTCTTCCATCTTCCTCCTTTTCTAGTGTCTGCACTATAGTGTCACAGCTGCAGTACCAAGATGCTTCTTACATCCACTGAAGGGTCTTTCTGTTGATGTAATAAATCCATCTCTCCAAGAGACAATCTTCCGTTGACCTACCTGCCTCTACACCAGGAGTTAGGTTGACCTAACTGTTCAATTGACTTAACTACTCATGGCATGAAATTTTTCACAGCCATGAGTGATGTAGGTTGTTCTAATTTTTAACTGTAGAACAGACCTCAGATTTTCATTTGCCTCCACTAAACGTGACCTTGAATGCATCTTTTACTCGTAGCTCTCTTCCTACACTAACTGTGTTTATAAATTTGCCCATCATTATCTCTGCAACATTGTCCATATACAAAAATGCCTTGCGTCCAAATCTGTTATGCTTTTCATTGAACCCCAGTGTCCTCTTTCCCCTTTATTATCATAACTCTTTCATACTGGCTCCCAAGCCCCAACTCTGCAATGTTGCTCAGGTATAGATGCCTTGTCTACCTTTTCGCGTGTCCAAAGATCATGTATAACCTTATGACCTGGATGCAGTTAGTCACACCACCCCTCACCCTTTCCCACCCATCCTTGCTAACTCCATCACCCCAGTCCTCAGAAGACCCGCTCATTTAAGGGGAAATTTCCAAACTGCTGTCTTCATTTTTATAGGTTAGATCAGGTTCATGGAGATTTATTTCGTAGTCCTTCATTTTCTCTACTCCTCTCCTGATCTTTCCATTCACCTGTGACTCATTCTTCTACTGAAAGGACCACCTCTAAGGCCTTGTCTACACCAGAGACTTGAATGATTTGTGCTTCAACTACTTGAATTGTTTGTGCTTCAAACCAATCGAAGCACACACTAGTCAGTGCACCTACACGAAGCCATTCTGAATTGATATAAACATTGTCCCACATCCTGACTAGTACTGTCCTAGACTGATTCAACTGCAGTGCCCTTGCTGGGTGCCTGTCCCACTGCTGAATGGTAATTCCCTGTCTCTGCTACCCTCACATTGTCCCCTCCAGCCCAATCTAGGCCTCCGTGGTATCTACCTCTCTACCTCTCCCATCTTTGTCCATGTGGTATGCCCTTGCCATACCTCTCACTCACATTCTAAGTTGATAACTATAATTGGTTTGCTGGATGTAAGCCTGCCATAAATGCTTTATTGGAAAGAGACATGCAGCCAGGGAAATAACCATAGTTTGCAGACCAAGAATACTGTCCTGGAGCAAAACAGGAGTGTTAAATACCCACATAAGTGGCTCCCCACCTTTCCAGGCCAGGGAAAGATGCGCTCTTCCCGGGTACACTTCTGCTCTGTCTAGTACATTAGATTTTATCTACTATATACACTGCGACTCTTTCACATTAAGGAATAGTATCTCAGTTTTGGGGGTTTTTTGAGGGGGGTTGCCTACTAAAATAGAATACATATTCTAAAGAAGCTAAATTACAGAGCAAACTGTTTCCAGCAAAATGTGAAAAATCTACCAAGACCCCTACAATCACTTTAAATGCTATGAGAAGAAAAGAAAAAGAGCCCTCTTTTTACTCTGGCTTTTGTGAGTTTGTGGAGTACAATCCTTCCTATGCTGCCTTTTTCACTTATGCTCTAATTTAGCTTAGATTCTCTTGCATTAACATTAAAACAAACTTACATGGGTTCCTGCTTGTGTCGCTTTAACACAAAAATTAATGTGCCAGCAAATTATAGAGATTTTATTGCATTATGTTTGTAGTCTGTTGTTCCTCTGTTGCAAGTCAAACTTCTCAAATCTTAGATCTTTAGGTGAGGCATCTCCAATCTTTATTTCAGCTAAGGAGCTAGGATTCATATTGACTTGGTTCTGATCTGTCCCCACTTATTCTGTCTGTGGAAAAAGTTTCATTGAACATTTCTAAAAGATCATAACATAGAACAAGAGAGGAGTAGAAGAAAGATAGTTACAGACAAAAGATTCCATAACTTGATAGCCCCATTAGACTATTACCTATGTTTGACATGAATCTTGAAGATATGGTTCAGGATCCTGCAATTACAAGACACGCATGTCAGTGATATTGAATCTGCCAGCCTTTTCCACAACTTGTTTTGTTTGCATCACCATAAACCTCGTAGACAAGCACAATACAAGAAACAACAGAACCGATAGGTACATAATGAAGCCAGTTGAAATTATTAGAAGTGCCTTTGTGAGTTGCCTTCTGTAAGATGCTTTGGAACCTCTTGCAGTAGAAACGTAAACATGTTTCTCAAAAGGAACACAAAGAAGCAGCAGAGAGATGAATGCTAAGGAGAGACCTTGCTGTTGCTGTTCAGAACAGACACTGTATTGTGCCCCATACTGGTTTATCCAGTCTGTGGTTTCATCGTTTTCTGCACCTTAGGCCTGTTATCTGTTGTTCTCCAAAGTTGTAATTATTACACCTCATGCCTGCAGGGCACAAAGGAGCAGGAAAGCATTGAATCTAAAACCAGAGGAAGAGGCAAGTCCATGAGTTGACGTTACTCTTAACAGTCAGCAATTTATAAAAGCTTTTTTTTTTTCCAGACAGACTTAAGTAGTTGTGAATACTTTGTATGCGTAAAGACATGGTAAAGTTTGCACATTAGCTGTAGAAACTCTCCTGCATTATTGTTGTTATTTTATGTATGTATGTATTTATTTATTTGTCTTACTGTAGTGCTGTCGTGTATGCAGCATGGAATTTTAATTGACATAAGCAGAGAGGTTTTGGAAACAGATGGTAGTTTGTAAGAATGGAACATCTTAGAAATTACTTTCAGGAATAAACAAACCTTAGCTGAGGAAGTTTGTATGGGTATGTTCTGGGCACAAAGGCAGTGCCTTCCATCTACAGGATTTTTCATTTCAATTCATTTGTATTTCTTTGGCCAGGTCTATGCTAAAAGTTAGGTCAACCCAGCTAAACCACTTAGAGGTGTGAAAAATCCACATCCTTGAGCAGTGGTTCTCAGACTGGGGGTTGTGACCCCCCCTCCGGGGGGTCGCGAGCTCCTGACGCTGCTGAAAAGCTACTGAATGAATTACTTCGGCATTCAGCAGCTTTTCGGCGGACATACCGAGTGCTCCCGAGTGTCTGCCGAATTGATTACTTCCAGATTCGGCGGACACTCAGGAGCTCGGCATGTCCGCCGAAAAGCTGCCGAATGAGGAAGTAATTCATTTGGTGGACATACAAGGATCACCACACGAGCTAAGTTTCTAAAAAGGGGTCGCAGTTCAGGAAAGTTTGAGAACCGCTGCCCTTGAGCAATATAGTTAACCTAACCCCTGTTGTAGACAGTGCTAAGGCAGATGACAGAAGTGCTAGTGACAGACCAATTCTTCTATTAACCTAGTTCCGGGGTCGGCAAACTTTCAGAAGTGGTGTGCCAAGTCTTCATTTATTCACTCTAATTTAAGGTTTTGCATGCCAGTAACACATTTTAAAGTTTTTAGAAGGTCTCTTTCTGCAAGTCTATAATATATAACTAAAGTAAATAAGGTTTTAAAAATGTTTAAGAAGTTTCATTTAAAGTTAAATTAAAATGCAGAGCCCCCAGACCGGTGGCCAGGACCCAGGCAGTGTGAGTGCCACTGACAATCAGCTTGTGTGCTGCCTCTGGCACGCATGCCATAGGTTGTCTGCCCCTGATATAGTTAGTGCCTCTCAGGAAGGTGGATTAACAATGGCAGAGGAGGAGAACCCCTCCCATTGCTGTAGTGAGTGTCTACATTGAAGTGGCACAGTTTAAGCATAGACATAACCTTAGGGCTTGGCTACACGTGCAGGTTATAGCACAATAAAAGCCTCCCAGAGCGCTGTACCTTACTCCCCGTCCACACTGGCAAGGCACATAGAGCGCTCTGACTCTCTGGCTGGAGCACTCCTGCTACTCCACCTCCCCGAGAGGATTAATGTCTGATGCGCCCCCGCTGGAGCACCGCAGCACCAGTGTGGATGAGGAGTTGCGTTACTGCAGTCTGATTGACCTCCGGAAATATCCCATAATCCCCTGAAGCCAAGTGGCCTCACTTCTCATTGTTGTGAAATCTGCTGCAGGAATGTTGAAGTGCCTTATCAAAGCTCCATTTCTGACAGCTGCTGTTTATCTGCTTATCTAATCCGAGACAAAGCAGTGAGTGAGTGAGAGGCAGCGCAGGGTGCGGAGGGGGGGCGGGGAGGGTCTGAACTTACAAGACAGTGTGCTGACACACTTTAAGCACTCTCAAAACCCACTCTCTCTCCCCCCACATACACACAACACACTCCACCCCATCCCACCCCACCCATTTGAAAAGCCCATTGCAGCCGCTTGGTGACCAGACAGCAAATGTAAAAAATCGGGACAAGGGGTGGAGGATAATAGGACTATATAAGAAAAAGACCTAAAAATCAGGACTGTCCCTATAAAATCGGGACATCTGGTCACCAAAGCTGCCCATAATGAACTGTTCCCACTGCAGCTGCAAGTGCCGCAAATGTGGCCACGCCAGAGCGCTTGCAGCTGTCATTGTGGACAGACTGCAGCACTTTCCCTAGTGTGCTCTCCGAAGGCTGGATTAACCCAAAGCGCTCCACAGCTGCAAGTGTAGCCAGGTCCTTAGTTATTAAATTCTAAGCTGATGCTGTATTCTGTTGACAAATCATTTTTCTTTTGATGGCAGATACCTTTACTCTGTCCAGTGCCAAGAATAGTCAGTTAGGCAAGCAGATAGCATTAGATAAAAACAAAGGCAAGCAAAACGAGGCCATTCTCTTTTATATGTTGAGCAGAGTCTGTGTTTGGTGGCACCAGCTCATATTAAAAACACGAAGGATGCACTCCTGAAAGTTTTAAAATGTGATGCCTCTGGCAATACATCATCCTGGTAAGCAGAGTTTGATGTTTTCACATGTGGGATTTGTTGTGTATTGGAAAGCCAGACTGTTAACTGCAGTTCAGATAGTCATTCAGTTCGCACAGATGCTAAGGCAGAAGCATATCAGCATCCAACTCAAGCTTGGTCTACACTACCAACTTACATTAGTATAACTACATCGATCAATATAGATATACCAACCTTTACCTCTGGTGTAGACACGGCTTCTTCTGTTGACACAGCTATGGCCTCTTGGGGAGGGTGAGTACCTACAGTGATGGGAGAAGCTCTTCCATTGGCGTAGCAGCATCTTCACTAAGCACTATAGTGGCACAGCTGCACCCATGCTGTGCTGTAAGTGTAGACAAGCCCTAACACACACAAACGGTGGTGAAATCACAAGACCTCCTGAGGAGCCTGAAGAAGATGTGTTATCCATGTGCTTTCCCCCATGATTGCTGTCTCAGGATATTAATTATCATTAGAAGAGGAATGCTTCCCCCCCACCCCATCTGTGGATCCTGACTGAACATGAGGAGGGGCAGATGGCACTCCAGGAAGAGTGGAGTAGTAAGAAATATAAATTGAGAAAATGGGAAGAAGGAGTTTTGATTATTAAAAAATAAATATATATCTAAAACTGATCTGCCTACATCATATTTTGTAGTTTTTTGGTTCAAATGGAGCCTATCATGTCAACTTTAATTGGATAACTGACTTCTGCATCACCTAACAACCTTTTTCAAAATAAGTGCACAAAAGCAGCTGCTTCATTAAAAACATTATGTTATATGGTGTAAAAAATGTCTCTATAATTATAATACGCTTGACAGATGCAGATATGACATATCTGTTTTACTGAGAAGACAACTGGTACCATTAACAATTTCCTGCAGAACCCCTGTGTCTGCTTTAGTATTGAGGAGCCCTTTCCCAACTCCCATTTTGCCTTGTTGTGCTTCTCCCAAAGCTTCATATCAATAGCCATTCTTCTTCTGCCCTGGTAGGATTTAAGAGGATTCTCTTTGAAGTCTGTCAGTGGGGCTCCTTGCCTGGATGGTCACTATTAAATGATGCAAGATTCTCTCTCACCATCCTCCCATCCATCACTCCATCAGGGATTAAACACACTTGACCAGATTTTGCTCTCAGTTACTTACGGTAAATCTGGACTGACTCTTCAGTGGAGTAATAAGAAGAGAATGTAAATGAGAACAAATGAAAATGAGATCTGAATCCAGCCTATTGCCTCTCCTGCATTCACACCCCGTAGAAAGTTGGGCCTGAAAATAGAGCTGTGGTCTTCGAAGGGTGGGGTTCATATTGGGGTAGCTGACAGTAGCTTGGAAAGCAGATATGTTTTTTGAAAAGGAGTGAGGAGCAGGAGGCAATTGCCGTCTAGTACTCCAGAATCTCTGTTCACAGTAAATACAATTAAGCGCTGGATCCCCCAGAACACTATTGCTGCTTTGCACTTCTCCCACAATAGAACAGCTGTACATCTGGCTTACCTCTGGCTAATTAAGTGGGGTGGGGTTCTGTGGCTACTTTGCATCATTGGAGCTGTACAGAAGGATTTATGGCTGCAGAGATTACTGTCCGATTGTGAATCAAGTGTAAACCAATGCAGATTCAGACACTATTGCAGACAGTCTGAATTAGCAGTGTGGAAAGGTATGAACTATCTCTATTCAGTGCAGGTGGATGTTCACTCTGGAGCCTAATTATGTTAATTTAAATGTTATTCTTTTTATTTATTTCATTAATTCTCTCTGTTCTCCTCCCTAAAGAGGTAGGCTAGGCAGCTTCCCTCGTTACTTTCTTCCTCTATGCTCCCACACAGGTCTCCAGACCTCACTTACTCACAACATTCACTTGACCCCTATATTTCCCTCTGTTACCCTTCACAATCTACATCCCCTCATATTCACCATCTCTGCCACGACACATTCTCCTGCGACACACTCAGTTGCATCCTGCAATCCTTCAGTCTGCCTCCTGCCCCTTACACTCCTCTTTGCCCCCTTCAGTTTGCCTCTCCCCCGCCCCCTACTCTTCTGTATCCTCTCTGTCTGCCTCCTGCCCCTCATGCTCTCCTGCTGCATCCCCTGTCAAGGTATGTCTACACTGCATGCTTCTTTTGGGAATGCAGAATGTACATACGCGCAGTCCACCCCCTACCGCCCGCGCATGGGTATAAATAGTCTTTCACTGACATGTAGCTACACACTGCGGTGTGAACATAGCCTGCTTTTCACTGCAGCCTGCAGCTACATGTATCATACATCATCAACACTAGTATGTCATATAGACTTAGCCTCAGTCTGCCTCCTGCCCTGGCCTTTCTCTGATTCCCCATAGTTTCCTGTACTATTTCCTCAACACACAGCCCGTTCCTCCTCCCACAACAGTCCCACTCCTGGTATCTACGTTTTCTCCCATCTCCTGTCTGGCCCTTACGTACTGACTAACGGCTGCTTTCTTCCCTCAGAGAAGCCTGGCTTCAGCCCTATTAGAAACAATAGGAGACAAAGACCATATTTGTTGAGGGAAGCTTCACTGTCATCTACAAATCTAAGGACAGGGTGACCATCTTTGCAGTAGCCTGTGGCTTTAGTCCTGCTGACAGTAATGGGAGGTGATCACCATTATGCATATGGGCAGAAGATTCTGAGATTGAGGGCGGAAATTAGGAAATCCCAGGATCACTTAAAAAAACAAATATTGTGAGACTTGCAATACAGTTATGAGAGTTGGCAATAATGACTTTTTGTGAAGAAGTAAATTAGCCTATTCATGACTGAGATAAATTAGAAATTGACATATTGAATATTTATGCTGAAAATACTTTTCCTTACCTGTTCCTTCAGAAAAGTGTTTTATGTAATTAATTTGTTGGTCATAGCAGAGAGGCAAAGACTGAATGTACATGGACACTGAACTACCCTGGTGATAATATTGACTGGGAAAGCATGGATTCTCAATTCTCTGTCTGTGCCTGCTTAGTGCATAGAGAACTTCAAAAGTGACTAATAATTTTGGCTGCTTCCGTTTTTGGGTGCTCAACTTGATACATCTTAAAGGAAGACTTAGAGAACGGAAGTTCAACACTTTCTGAAAATCAGGCTCCTTTAAAGTCTAGTCTAATTGGACACCCAAAGTCAATAGTTATCTCAGAAAATCTTGGCCTACTATCCAGGCCAGTCAATTCAAAAATCATGACAAATGCTAACTTCAAATCAAAATTGGGGGGGAGGGAATTGTTTGTTTTAAGAAAAAAATCTATGCTGATAAATATTATAAAAATATAAATCGGTCTTTTTATTTACAGTCTATAGAGGGACTGCCATTCCCTCAGTCCTTGCAAGGAGAGGCAGAATCTTAGAATATCATCATTTACTGTATTTCAAGTTTATCACTGGAATGTCTGTCTAGGAAAATCTCTTTAACATTTTTTTGTTTTTATGTTCTTTGAAGCTTCCGCAGGTTTACTCGATCTAATAGTGTAACAGCAGCTGTGCAAGCAGACCTGGACTTCCATGAGAATTTTGAACTATCAGTGGACCCACAGGAGGACAATATATGCACTGGGCAAATATCAAGACAATATTCCCGAGATGCAAGCACCTCCACTGTTAGCATACAGGGGTCAGGAAACCATTATCATGCATGTGCAGTAGATGACGACTTTGATACAGATTTTGATCCTTCAATTTTACCCCCTCCGGATCCCTGGATTGATTCTATAACTGAAGATCCTCTGGAAGCTGTTCAAAGGTCAGTTTGTCACAGAGATGGGCACTGGTTTCTGAAGCTTCTTCAGGCAGAAAGAGATCGTATGGAGGGCTGGTGCCAACAGATGGAGAGAGAAGAACAGGAAAGCAACTTACCTGAGGACAGTAAGTAACTGAATACAATAATATCACTGCTAGAAATAGTCATTTCAGACCTGATCCAAAGCCTGTTGAAGTCAGCAGGAGTCTTTCCATTGACTCCTATGAGGCTTGATAAGGCCATTTGCCATTTATCTGTACAATAATCAGAATGACAGGCCTGGTTATCAGATGTGCCCAGTACCTGCAACTCCATTTGAAGTTGGGAGCTGCAGATGCTGAGCAGCCCTGAAAGTCAGGCCATAATAGTTTCCTTGGGTACCATATTCCTAAGAGATTGTGGATGGGAATGAAGCTGTGTTGTGTACATTTGTATACATGACCAATATGGGCCTTATTTAGATATATATCCACAGTGTAATGATTGGCATATGAAATAATTTTTCTGGGTTATGCTATATGTGCTGCTGTCAAGAGTCATGGCTTTATGGGTAAATGCTTCTCCTTATATGATAAACTTTATTTTAAATGGGAGTTGCACAGCTATTTTCCTGACACTGAGCTGGTCCTCTGGATATTGCAAGCTCCCCATATCCTGTGACCCTCACACACTTGGTGTGTGTGTATATATATATATATATATATAGACTGTGGCCTCTAATTTTGCACATGCAAATATTACACAACAGTGTGAGCACAAGGCACAAAACACATAGATTTGGCACACTCATACTGCAACCTATTTATTTTTCACTAGCCTCATTCTCAGAAATGGCTGAACTATTGTTGCCGGAACTATTCAACCCAATATAGAAACCAACCATGGAGAATTTCAGACCAAACGGTTATAATTTGGCAAGATAGTAAACAACTGGAAATAGGTTTATAACAAAGAGTTACCAAAACCTTAACTATAGGATATAACTACCCCATGCACCTATCCAAAAAACTGGAACCCAAACCACAGCTTCCAACGGCAGATCCAAACTTCCCAAATTCGGGTGTTTTTGGATTCAGGGGTTTGGTTGGGTATATTAGTGTTTATTTGCACAGGACGCATGCCAGGATGGAACAATTACCCCCTGTAAGTATGCAGATGATAAAACCCATGAACTGGGCTGTGGGGGGTATATTGAAAAGTGTGTACGCACATACATATATGGGAAAATTGAGTATCAGTCAAATCACAAAATATATGTGCCTGCTTTTTACCATAATGACTGATAATGGAAAAACTTAATATTTCACTTGCCCATCTAAACAATTATTCATCTAGGATAAGTGGGGAAATAGAATTTAGTAAAGCTAATTTATACACCACTTTTAGTTAGAACTTTGATGATGTGTTTCATTGTCTTTTTAGTTATAATATTTTTAAACTTTTAGCAATCAGTGGAAAAATTCTAATTTGGGGCAAGTAAGGGTAGGAGTTTTGCAGGCTCTACTATTGTCTCCATGCAAAATTACATTTTATATATCCCACGGATTATTTATCTGCCTCTTTATTAATTGGCACTTCCTGGTTTTGGTGGAGGTTACAGTGGATAAAGGGGTCAACCTTGTTTAATGATCATTAGTGAGTTACTGGCTTCTTTGTGATGTCATCTGTGATTTTTGAACGTGACAGCTGCTTCCTGAGGACATTGTGTTTGACATTCCACTGCAGGACAGAGTTTCCTATTTTACCTGAAGCCAAATAAAAGTGTATGGCGAGAGCCATGGTAGCCAGCTCACTTATGGTGAGAACAAAAGCTTGTTGTTGGAAACTCAGAAGCAAATTATGCCTTTTTCATACACACACACGCACACACACACTCTGTAGAGAAGGAGGAGATTTGTAATTGATAAAATGTAAGTAGAACAAGGAATGCATCTCTTGTTTTCAACCTTCAACTCTGACAGTCAGCAGTGTGTTTTTGGCCTGATAACAAAATAATGAAAATCTGCAGTGAGTGAGGTTTCTTCAGTGCCATGGCAGTTGACAGAATGCTTGTTCCCTCAGCACTTGAAGTAAAATGATACAAGCCTCTCTCAGACAATGCAGCCCTTGTGTGAAACAGCTGTCTCTGGGAGACGGCTCGCTGCTATTTGACAGTAGCTTGTATGTTACATAGATACGTTTGGTATTATCTAACTGGGAATGAATCTACCAGATGGGACTGAATGTTTTTAGCTAGGAATGCAGTCTACTGCTGTGTAGAAAAACACAGGTTAGGGTTTCAGTCATTCCAGGGAGAAATACCAGTTATGCATAAATATGTCTTTGCCCCACTTTCTTGTCATAAACTTCTTATTGTATGGAATTTGCTGGTTTTATCTGAAGACATTTCCTCACAAAACTGTAGCATATGTAGTAGGCAGATTAATGCCACTTTATCATTGTATACTAACTCTTTCAGTCAGGACACCTGATACTCCTTCAGCATATTCTACTATTTTGTGAATTCAGCAATGATTCTAGAGCGTTCTGTTTATGAAAGGAAAAAGTTGGAAATAAGGATGCAAACCTAAGATCCTAATTCAAAGCCTACTGAAGTCAGTGAGATTCTTTCCATTTATTTTAATTGACTTTGTATCTGGCCTTTAACTGACCCTACCACACAACAAACTCTGACAAATCTTACATCAGTGGGCCAGATTCTCCCCTCACACTGGTTTTAATCAATAGAAATATGATCTCAGGGATCATTTGCAGCTGGTTGTGGGTACAAACAAAAGCATTCCCACAATCCTTGGGCCATTTACTGAATTCACGTAGAGAATCAAAGGAATTTGAAAATTAATTTGATTTCATTAATCTTAAGAAACATTTCCATTCATCTGTTTGAAGTAGTGTAGCTTATTGCCATAAACTTTTAGATGACTGTCCAAAGCAAACAGTGGGTCTGATTCACCACAACTCCTAGGTTTTAGGCAGGTGTTTACACCAGTGCAATACTGGTGTGATGGAGAGATGAGTCAGATCCAACAAACTAAAAACTAAGAAAGAAAACAAAGGAACTTGACCAAATTTGTGCCCATCATCAATCTTATCACTTAGCATGTATATTGTACCCCTTTGGGCTTGTCTAGACATAAAAGTTGACCTCAAATCTGTAGTAACCCTGTATTCAAATCTAGGGTCCCTGCTAAGCAAAGGCAACAAACTGTGACAAATTAATGTGGGGCTTGCAAAGTGTTAGTAATTTGTTTTAAACAAAACATGAAATGTGAAGCTCAGGAACAAATGGAAGGAAAGTTTGGGGAGAGATAGGAGTGACTATTTCTGCCAGTGATTATGCATGAGAAAATAAAACTAAACATTGATTTCTCCTTGTCCCTCTGATGCGTTCCTGTAGTCCTAATTATGAGCAAAGAAAATCATCGATTATTCCTACAGCTCCCTGGCTCTTCCCTGTACTCTGCCTTTCTATACCTCTTCTCTCCGACTAGTTCCCTCTACATCAGTCTGTTTACCAAAGCAGAAGAGCCATGTCCCAGATGTTATCCTTGCCACTGTACAAAGATTTAAAGAAAAGAGAAATGTCCACGAGCTACAAAATACTATAACTAGAAAGCTTGTCAGTCACACAAATTAAAACCAGGCAAATCAAAGGACCCAAGGCCTGATTCTGCAATGCTTATTCGTATTGAGTGGCACTTACTCATCTACACAGTGCCATTAATCTTCAGTGAGATTATTCACAATAATAAATGCTACTCAGAGTAAGATTGTAGAATCAGTCCTTAACTTGTTTCATTTAGCTTCTTTTCTCCTTAATAGCTGACCAATGACACAGGTGTTAGCATTAACTTTGAATTTCCTGGCTTTTGTCATGCTTTGAGTAATTTAAATGCAAGTCTGTTGACACAAATAGGCTAAATATTGGTCCATCCTGACTGGGAAATGGATTGTACCATCTCTATGGCAGGGTTCTTTCATATGCACAGTGCACAACTAACATCTGCAACACAAACATCAGTCTTGGTCCATTTTATTTTCTGCCACTGTTTCCTCCCCTAATTCCTGATGCTCAGCCGTGCAGTCAGCCAGTCTCCTATATTCGGTTATCCAGCTGGTTCCCCCTGACTAACTGTTTGGTGGATAAGCTAATATCTTTTATTTGGGCCAACTTCTGTTAGTGGAAAAAGCAAACTTTTCTCTCTCACCAACAGAAGTTGGCCCTGTAAAAGATGTTACCTCACCCGCCTTGTTTCTCTAAAATCCTGGGACCAACAGGACTACAACAACACTGTAAATACCAGGTGTTCATACTTATAATCACAGTCCCAAGGTGGTTTCTTTGTCAGACCCTGAGGTCCATCAAAGAATTTGGCTGGTGTTTAGAGGTCAAATAAGTCATAATATGATGAGGGTTTTAAAAAAATATTTTCACATCACCTCAGTTTTACTTCTTTATCATTTTTTTCTATTTCTTGTTACTCTTTGATGCAGGCAAACTCCTTCCAAGATGTACCAAACTCCACTTTTCATCTTATTTGGAGGGAGGGGGAAGTTTGTTGCATTTTCCCTCCTCTACCCCTACGTTTATTTATGCATCATCCAAAATGTGTACTTAGCACCATTAGAAGTAATGGTCCTTGCTCCGAAGAGTTTATAGTCTGTGTGGCTATAAATAATACCTAGCTATTTTCATCAGTAAATCTCAGAGTGCTTTACAAAGGAGGTCAGCATCATTATTCACATTTTAGGGAAAGAGATAATTGAGGCACACAGGGGTGAAGTGACTTGCCCAAGGTCACCCAGCAGCCAATGGCCATGTTGGAAATAAAACTCAGGTCTCCTGAGTCCCTGCCCAGCGCTCAGTGTACTAGACCACTTTGCAAATATACCAGTTTAAGGGCATGTCTTCCCTGGGAAATTGACCAGCTTAGCTATTCCAAATTAAATATTTCACTATAGCTATTGCACAATAACTCCCCCACATGGAGGAGGGGATTATAAATAAAAAAGCGATTTTATTCCAGAATAATTATTTTGCTTGCAAAATCATCTTTTTCCCAGAAGAGAGTGTCCACATGGGGGAATTATTCAGAATAGATAAAGTATACCAAACTAACTGTATTGGGATAGCTTTTTCTGACTAGCAATGGTGGTCAATTCTCCCCACATAGGCAAGGTCAAGAAGTGTGAGGGGAGGGAAGTCCAGGCTAGTAGGAATAGAAGTATATGGTTGCTATGGTCTGTTATGACTGCAGCTTGATGGATTTAATAAACATGAGGGATTGTTTGTGTGCTTGCTTTGTACGTTTTGTTTGTAGCATTACGAACTAAAGTAGTCAATTTTAATGTTTTTATATATACTACTTTCCTCCTGCACTCACCTCCTGGTGCTGCTTAAGACGCCGTCAGACGTTTTCTGATATACTGTCACTTTCTCTTCTTCACTTAGTATTTGTGTTCAAGAATGGAGCCTCTCAGGATTTTAGCCAGATAAGTGCATCAGTGTGTTTTTATTTCTTTTACCACAGTACACCTTAACCCTTCCATTCCTGGCACTAGAGATTTTGACTGAGTCAGAGAAATGAGCACACTGCCTTGAAAACTAAAGGAACAAGTATTATAAGGCAATATTTAACTATTGAGAAGACTTTTTGCCTTTGTGGGGATTCCTTTCAGTCTTTCACATGCTTTGTTTGAAGTCTCTTTTTTTAAACTTCTGGGACAGGGTTGGTCTTGTTGACTGGTAACACGTTAATGGACTGCTTGTTTTCGAGGGGTAGGAAAATCAGTGACACTTGACTAGATACAGCAGGAGCTACAGCAGAAGTGATAACAATGGAGACCAACATCAGCATGCATCTCACAATCAGCTGGGGTGAAGGTTTTAAACAACTAGCCAGTCATAGGCAGCAAGGGGTAAGAACTTCCTTTCCCCCCCCAGTTCTAGCTAATGATATTTTAGAATATTAAACTTATTAAGTAGTCTTTAAAAACACAACGATGGGGTGCATCCCCATCTCTCACCAAAAAGTATATTTTAAATTCACTTAAAAACAGGCTCTCAACATTACCTCCATGCAAGCAATGTACATTTCATATAAAGTTCTATCTTAACTTTTTACTGAAAAGTTTAGGGACCATTTCTCTTCCTCCCCCTCCCCCGACTCCTAGGCTGTGTTTTGAAGCATCAGATGGCCAAGCTCCAGATGAGGCAGCTGTTCTGAAATATACACAGTGGGAAGAGTTTTCATAACAATGGGAACCACATGAAAGCTCTCAAAGTAGCTCCTCCCCACCATTGAAAGTTCCTTTCAGTTGAGTGGTTTGCACACTGGGTTGCATAAATGACTAGACACTCCAAGGGGTGCATTTTCAGCACAGTGTGCAGGGAATTAGACACGCAACCTTTACTAAATATAATGACAGTTGTAAGTAGAATTCCCGGTGCAACGTGCTGAAAATATTCCTCTTAGTGAATCTTCCAGTTCACAGCTATTTCCTGGCAGTGCTGAGCTCTGGGAGCAAAGTGAAAGGCTTGGACTCTGCTTGTGTGTGCATGGCGTTCTTTTCTGTAGTGCTCTGAAGGGAGAATCATAAAAGGCTCCCCCTCTTACCCCCTCCAGACTATTTTACCCTTCTTCCTTTCACAGTGTATTCTGTGTCCAACTTTACTTCCACCCGGCTAAGTTGTTGTGCTACGTTAATCAGCCCTAAAAGGGTAAACCATGAGGCTTTGATTGTATACCTGGCCTCACATAAGCCTTCTTCAGTTCATAACTTAGTTTTGTCCCTACTTGCTTGGTGCCTCTGTGTTTGTGAATACCCAGAAGAGTCTTCCAGACTGAAATGATTTTGTGGCAGTGCCTCTCATAGCCACCTATAAAGCCTGGCCTGTGCTGAGTGGGCCGAGTTCTTTACTGTGGATTTTACAACTCCAAAGTGCTGAAGGCATTTTCCGCCTTTGAGCTCTCCTCAACACTGTGTTTGAATCTGTAGGGGTTTAGCATGGTCCATAGACAGGGTATCAGCTTGGGAGTCAGGAGAACTGGGATCTATTCTGGGTTCTGCCACTGACCTGCCAGGTGACCTCAGGCAAGTCACCACCTCTTTGTGCCTTAGTTCTCCCTACTTCACATTGTCTGTCTTGCCTATTAGACTATAAGCTCTTTAGGGACTGCCTCTCTCTATGTGCTTGTACACATGTGCCTAGCACAATGGAGCCCTATCTTAGCTGCGGCCTCTGGGCACTACAATAATTGTTTTTAATAATAATGGTTCAGATCAAAGCAGAACAAATGTTGTTCATGTCTTTCATTAGTAAAGTGGTGAATACCAATTTAAGTCCATTGAGACTGTTGTAAAACCATGTTCTGTGGGTCAGGGTCTGCTATAACTCATTGCACCACTTTAATGGTACAAAGAGACCAGAAAGCTGACTTAAGTGACCAGTGTGCAGGAATTGCCAAGAAGTGCAAAGCTGCCATAGTGACCCTTTGCTGCCTTCCTCCGGGTCACCAGTGTAGTTGATCCAGCAGAGGGAATCATGACATGGATCCTGTTATTCTCCCATGAGTGTTGGCTACTGAAATGGCCAGTTAGGACCATAGGTGGCTGGGGATGATTAAGAGCAGCCCTGATGCTGCTCAAAGTTACAGTGCTAACTGAAAAAGCCTCTGGATGGCCCTACGATCAGAGTGAGGGTTGTAAATGTGACATAGAGCCACTGTTCCCGCAGCCAGTCAGACCCAAGAACTGGGCCCTCCGTTTCTGAGGGAAACAACAGAGGTATTGGTAGAAGCCATGTTTCCCCAATATGGCACTTGATTAGTTCCACATTGTAACTCTTTCTGAAAGCTCTTCACTGTTCTGCATGTCAGGCCAGGTCTACACTAGAAACTTCAGCAGGTGTTAACAGTGTCAGCAAGGGGGGTGATTTTTCACAACATTTCTATGTCAGCAAAAGCTATTGTGTAGATGTGGTTATACTAGCATAGAAGTTTGCTTGCGCGGTTTATTAATGCAAACAAAAAACTCACCAAATAACAAAAACCAAAGCTATTTCCCTGACCAACACAGGCTTCACTCTACACCTCTCTGCTCCAGGGACAGCACAAGAGCTGCTCTCTGTCCTGCAGCTCTCCACAATTGAGTGCTTTCAACAGGTATCACCTGGCTCCTTCCCAGCTGGGTCTGATAATTAAATAGGGTTGATCACCAGCCCACTTGGCCTTTAAAAGGGCAGATCACCCTGTTACACCAATGTTTTCATTGAGGGATCCCATGTAAGCTATCCCAGCAAAAGCACTTTTTGTATAATTATCCTGGCAAACCTTTTCTAGTGTACACTTGGACTTACTGTTATCAGCCACTGGAAAATGTGTGAGTCAGTGGTAACGTTTTTTTAAAAAATGAAAGATGTTTACTCCATAATGTCCTCATTGGTGTATGTGGTTCAATCACTACAGAAAGATACTACGGACTAACTGATGCTGACTTATGTTTGCTTTCCTGTCAGTTCTAGGGAAAATTCGAACTGCAGTGGGCAGTGCCCAGCTTCTTATGGCCCAGAAATTTTATCAGTTCAGAGAACTGTGTGAAGAAAACCTGGTATGTAATGTTTATTCTAGATATGATTGTGCATCTGTTTTTGCTAAGGAATTTATTCTGTGTCACTATGCCTTAAATTGTATAAAGTTTTTTCTAGATTATATCTCCAATTTATTCCAGTAAAGGGCTTGATTCCTCCAACCAATGTAAATCCATTGAATTTCATTGAATTACACCAGTGTAAAAACAGTGGGAGATCCGTGTGAGGCCCATAATAATTAAAAAAGAGAGAAACTCAAAAGGCTTAGGATGAAATTCAATAGGAGCTTTGCCAGTAACTTCTGCTGAGGCAGGATTTCACACTTGGAATTTGAATTTTTTTTCAGATAAGCACCTAAAGGTTTGGATGCTTTTCAAAACTGAGTGAACCTCTTGAGTCTTCAAAATTGGACTGGAAATCTTGTGGGATGACACTTTCTCATGGGATTTCCAGTGCTGCTTGCTTTCAGTTGGACAAATGTACCGTAAATAAATATCTATTGTGGAATTTTGTCCCATCTGCCTCCAAACCAAGGAAGTATAGCATTTTGCAAAAATGAAAAATAATGAATAATTGAAGCTAACCAAACTCTTCCAAATCTCCAAAAAGGCAAAGAGGCAAAAGACATTTCTTAATTTCTCAGAATCAGTTTGCCTATCCCTAATAATGCACATATGCTTGTATACCACATATCTAAAATGATGATAATACTTTGCATTTATCAAAGATTTCAAACCATGTTTTAAACTAATTCATAGATTTTAAGGCCAGAAGGAACCACTGTCATCATCTAGTGTGACCTTCCAGTATAACAAAGGCCCTAGAATTTCCTTAAATTAATTCCTGTTTCCGCTATAGCAAATGTTTTAGAAAAATGGCGAATCTTGAGTTAAAAATTTCTAGTAATGGAGAATCCACCACAGCTCTTGATAAGTTGTTCCAACAGCTAATTGACCTCACTCTTAAACATTTTCATCTTATTTTTAGTCAGAATTTATTGAGTTTCACCTTCAACTTGTCATACCTTTGTCTGCTAAACGGAAGAGCCCTCAGTTATCAAATGTTTAATGATTCACCATTGCAGAATAAATAAACACAATTATCCCCAATTTACTCACGAGGAATCTGAAGCACAGAAAGGTTTAGGACAGAGGAGAGAATGGAAGGCAGAACTCCTGGCTCTCCTTCCTCTGCGCCAACCATCCTGTTGTTAAGCGCTCTTCTTAAAACATCCAGTCAGGCTGAGTTAAGACCGCCGTGGCTCCAGATTACAGATAAATGGATTTTGTGTTTCATTGTTACAAAAACACTTTTTAAACTATGCCAAGTTGACATTATGGGATGGTGTGTATTTTAATGTAACATTTGCTTCCAGCACCTGACCTAGTTCTCATCCAAGTCATTAGGAGTCTCTCAAAGAGAGCTGGATCAGGGCCTTAAAAAGAAGAATATAACTGTAAAAACTCCATATTGAACTCTGCTTTGTAATAAAAGGCCCAGTCCTGTGGCAAATTGCTAACTGTCTTCAGCTCTCACTGAAGGCAAAGGGAGATGAAGCAGCATCTGCCTAAACTGCAAGATGTAAGGGAAATCAGCTCTGCATGACTTAGTCCTTCTCTTATTAAAATGAAGAATTAAAAAATATTTTGTTCCCGTTTCTGTGTATGTAAAAGTTACTGTTTCAGTTTGACAGTAAAGTCAATGGTCAAGAACTAAGAATCCTGTTATAATCTTATCCTTTCTATGCAAAAACGCGACTTCTTCATTTTCCACAGTCACTGCTTTGATGGGATAGACATCACACTTCTCTGATGTTATGAAGAAGATACAGTGGTAGAAATTTCTTAAGGGAAACAGTTTTACAGTCAGCACTTGGTTTATTTTTTGCTGGAGAAAGATATGTCAACACAATGTGAGATAAAGCCATAATCTCAACGCAGCCAGCTATCAGATAGAATTGTTGGGTGTCAGGATAGGTCTGATTTGAGGAGGCGCTGAGCACCCATAGATCCCATTACCTCAAGTGAAGTGGGGGGTGGGTGTTCAGCACTTCTGAAAAAATCAACCTGTAAACCAGTGTATCCAACAGTCTATTTTATTTAAATCATTTAAAGAGATCCCTTAGACAGACTTCACCAGAGCAGTGAGTATCATTTAACTGGAAGGTCAAAATCTTATGAGCCAGTGGCACAAGTAAAGTTTTAACGGCCAGATTCTGGTTCAACATAGAACTGTCCCCAAAAAAGTGCCGTGCAAAAGTAGGATTAATGTGCATCCATATTCTGTTTCCCCATATATTTCCTTCTGCAAAGAATATAAAGAATCTTTATTATAAATAAATAAATAAATAATCTTTTTGCCAAGAATATACATAATCTGTCCAGGGGGTACATTTTATTTAATATGTAATATTTTCATAGTCCTTAATATCATGGAAGCACTATACGAATGTGAATTAATGCCCTGTTGAATCAGTAGATGCACATGCAGAAATGCGAGATGAAATCCTGACACCAGTGAAGTCAATAGGGGTCTTGCCATTGACTTCAATGCAGCCGGGATTTCACCCATGGTAGACCCCTTGGCTGTGCCAAAGAGTGCCACTCTGCTGCTCCTGTTACAGAAGGATGGGAAAGCAACCTTTCCCCATGTTTTGATGGGTAGCCACTGACTTCAGGGGAAAGCATGGGTTTTCTGGACCACAGCTGTCAGAATTTAGCCCTAAATCTTTATAAATAAAAATACTAGTAAGAAGTGTACTTTCTCATTTCTATTAACTTCTTCTGTGTATCTCATTGATCATTTGAATCTAAGTAAATGGCTTTGCTGGTGAGGTGCATAGCCATTTGCACAAATGCTTTACATTAAAAGTTACTAAAGCCAAACTATTTTTTTTTTCTGTTGTACAGAATCCTAATGCACATCCAAGGCCGACCTCCCAGGATTTAGCAGGGTTTTGGGATATGCTCCAGTTGTCCATAGAAAATATTAGTATGAAATTTGATGAACTTCATCAGTTAAAGGCCAATAATTGGAAACAGATGGATCCTCATGACAAGAAGGTAGAACAATGTAGATTTTGTATGCTTCATTTAAAACCCTCCACAAATACTGGACAAATTAAATAGTCCTCTGCGTACAGATGTTAAAAATGTGCAATGAAGCTCATATCAGATTCATTTCACTGTAATAACAATGTTTACATAATAATCATCTGGGATATTATCTGTAATATGTTTCAGGCATATTTTAAGACCAAAACTGTCTTTGTGAATTGGATAATGGGAATGTAGTACTTTGTTAAACTTTACATTTAATCATACTAGATGATCAGTCGTTGGACAGAACTGCCATATATATTGATTCTTAAATTTAAATAAATCACATTTATGGTGCATATTATTGCATATAGCAAGAATTCAGTTCAATTGCACACTCTAAGCTTTGTTACTGAGAAAACTAGGAAAGTAGTGTAATCATCACTGATCTTAGTAACCAGATCATAAGTACATACAGAGCTAAAAGCAAACTGCCTACAAGTTGCATGGTAATTGTTCCATGCCATTTTTTTGTTTGTTTGCTTTCTTTCGTTTTTTTAAATGGAAATTCTTGTAATCGGGTTCATTTTGCTGGTAATGTTATTTTTCCAAGATAGCCCGAAAATCATTTGTAGCACTGGTAATTATTTTTAACAGAGTTTTCAATTGTTGCCATAAAGAGACTACCAAGTTTCCAAGTGTGAGCCATGTTCCTTTTTTCATTCTGGTTTGGCACATACCCTTATTTTTAATCCTCACCATCAGGACAGTTGATCAGCTGGTCAAACAGCACCTTGGGTGAGTCACAATACAGAATCATAACTGATTATTTTATAGAACCCATAGTGAGCTAGAAACTTCACGGAAAACACTTAAAGCCAGATTTGTGTCCAGAGGAGTTTACAATCTAATGCCATGCTCCTGCTGCCATCTTACTCTACAGCTGAGTTTCCATTAGCCTCATTAGGCTCAGAAATGAGAATTGGCTAATGAATATGAAACATTGATAGGGAGATAACATACACCAAAAAGGCAAGGAAGCAAGGAATGCCCCATTTACAAACAAAGTATTATACCCTTGTTCAAGTAATATAGTCATCTGGGTAACCCAAGCTAATGTCTAGATTACCTGCCCTAGAAAAAGCTCTGATCCGTCTTGTTGCTGACAAGCAAAGTGGCATTTTCTTTTGGACAAGTAATAATACAAATGTCCACAAATCTTCCAGCAGGAAGGTTTGAAATACAGTTCTGTTAGCATCCTATTCCCACCAAACAAAGCTAAAACATCATGCCCTTTGTTCCTAAATTCGGAGTGCCAAATTCAAGATTAATTCCAGACGATCAGAGGAGTACCATTAGTGTTTTATTTGGGGGTGGCCCTTCCTTGTTTTCTGAGGCTACGATATAGAAGTAAGGTAATTATTTTTTAATATGTCTTTCTTGAGAAGGAGCTGTAAAACTGCAAACACACATGCACCCACATGTTAATGTACGATTTTTCACTAGCTTCTAATGCAAAAGAATGTGTCCAGTCACCAGCATAAAGAAAAGAGTTTTACTAAAAATGTTCCTTTCATTTTCCTTGAAAACTTTTCAAGGAAATCCCACCCAAAGGAAGACTATAAAGAGTTAAAAGAAGTTAAGCAGTAATGAAGAAAGGATCATATGTATTTACAATCTACAATAGGAAGGTAGAGGTTATGCACTTTAAAGAATTACACTGACTCTGTTCCTATTTCATTTGACTGTGATTTTAAATTAAACTGTTCATCTCCTGATTTAAAAAGAGAGGAAGAATGAAAACTTTCTGTGGAACTGATATTTGCATTTGCCTCTTTCCCCCTCCCTTCCTCCCTCTCTCCTGTTGGCCCTTCTTAAACAGCATAGATTAATCTTTAGATGTAGAGGAAAAAATCAAAATGTGAATAATAAGTGCAACTAGGCTGCTTTACATTTCAAGTAACGAAGGCTGTTGTGATCTACATGAGAGCAAACTAAAGGCTAGAATGGAAGCTTTGTGGTAATAAAATCCCTGCTCTTAGAAACCTTGTTCACGGAGGAAGAGGATGTAATTTAAACGACAATCTAAATTGACTTGAGAAAAACTTTATAGCTGCCTGAGATTCAGAACTGAATACACACTTTTTCTAAAGCCATCCTTATAGATATAAAAATATATAAATTTCCTCTTTGTTAACCATGTATCTTTGGCTGCTAAAGTGACGATTAGTGTATGTTCTCTCAATGATCTTTTTTTTAATTCCTACCCGTTTTTCAGTTTGTAAATTATTGTAATTCCTAATGCTCATTCAGCATGGTGCTCAATTTTAAGAATTTTTACAGTGAGACTTGAAAAGTATGGATTATTTGAGCTATTACCAAGATTGTCCACCACTAAGCACATGTTTTTTATTCTAACTGTGGTACGTTAACTCCAAGCTGCTAGTTTACAGTACATTTACTGTTTGATATATATCCATTGAATCTCAGTGTTGTAAGCCCATCTAGTGCTATGTATGCAATGTGTGTAAGGGACAAGGTCATTTGTGTATTTCACTTCTGTAACACAGATTGCTGCTATAGTAAATTAATTTCATTAACAAACCCGAAGAGTTTGATAGGAGTTGGGTTTTTTGTTAATTCCGTAGTAGAATTTATACATTAGGTTTATGAAACTGTATTATCTTAAATAGTGCTACAAAGGTCTGTTTAAGATGCTCTCCTTTCTAATCCCTGGCACCAGGACGAGGAGTCTGGATTCCCCAATGGGAACCGCATTAAGTGGTTAGCTGTGGGAGCTTCGGCCCTTTCAGCGCCAGACGTTTAATACACACCGTACCTGTGGAGAACTAGCACTGCTATCAATACTATCCTTTGCTTTAAGCTTACATTATTGTTTTGAACCCTTGAATACAAAAGCCAGTTCAATGAAGAAAAAAATGCAGATAAGAACTAACAAACCTTAGGTAAAATGTGTGTTCTAACTACTGACCTATCCTAGTTTTTTCCAAGCTATCCCTGAGAAGCTGTATAATGTCATTAACCTTCTGCTTTGATCAGGAGAGAAGGGTCCCTCCTCCAGTGCCAAAGAAGCCAGCGAAAGGTCAGGTGCCACTCATACGGGAACGTTCTCTGGAAAGCTCACAGCGTCAAGAGGCCCGGAAACGGCTGATGGCTGCCAAACGAGCTGCATCTGTCCGCCAGAATTCAGCCACTGAGAGCGCTGAAAGCATTGAGATTTACATCCCCGAAGCCCAGACGAGGCTATGAAGGGATCCCACCAGGAGGACTCTCACTGGCAAGACAAGTCTCTTGTATAATCTTCTCCTCTAGGTCCTTATTCAGAGCCACCATTAAGTATTTATATTCCCATTTTTCTTTCTTTCTTTCTTCCTTTCTTTCTTTCTTTCTATAATCCCAGTTATCTCAATGAATTCCACTTTTGTGGTGTAGTTGTTGATCCTCCAAGAGATGTCCTCTAATAACCATTGCTTTCTAAAGGTTTCCCATGTCATTATAATGCTTTGTCACATGTATTGATGCTGCCACCTTGCCTCATATAAGAGAGTACAATCCTTCTTTCTGTTTAAGAAATAAATACAGAACTCACACACACACACATGCACACCTGTATAGTAAATACACCATTTAACTCATTCATGGTCTTTAGTTTATCTAAAGTTAGTCTGTTACCTGGTGTACAGCAATATAAAACTATAGAGTATTTTGAAAATTCAGTAATGCAGGGTGATCCTTTGGGACTCTGCCGTCTTCCTCATTAAAGATTAAAGGAGCTATGGCTTGGATTCCCTTCTTTTTATTACTATTATTTTTTAAGCAGATGGCGCACTTTATTCTAAACCTCAGAATCTTATCTCACCTGAATTTAATTCGTCACAAAGGGCGAGGTAGGGAGAGAATAGCTGTGTCGTGGTGAAAAGGAGGGAGAAGTAAATCCTGCAGCTGAGGGACAGAAAAGATCCTGTGAAAGGATACCTGCACACTCTCACTGCTGCACAAACTGCCTCATTTGTATTTCCTCAATCACTACTTAAACATTTTGATAAGCAGAAGATTGTAAATTCGATCTTCCAGGGAAATCATCTATTTTGAAAGGCAATAAAAAGGCAAAAGGAAAGGCGATAAGAAGAAATGATGGTTGAAGATAATATAAAAAGGGTGGTTTTTGTCAAAGTATTAAGAATTTTTAAAACTGTACTGTATTGTCAATTCATATTGTATTGTATGAATTATACTGGTTTTAAAAAAGAGGGGGAAAAAAGAAAAAAACAGCTTTGTTTTGCTGATGTCTTAATCTTGGTGAAACTATCAGATTTCACACCCATCCACTCCTGTTACTGAAATACCGTAACTGGAATCCATGGTGTTTTTCAAAGCAAGACTTTGTTTTGTTTTATACACAGCTGTTTGTATGCTTCAGGTCAGACTGCTTCCATCAGATGGTTTATAGCTGGGAGTAAGTTTCTCCTTTAGTCTCTTTCTTAATAATATAAAATACCCCATTTTTCAAAAATGAGGATTTTTCAGACGCAGTGGGACCATAGTGAGCCTATATTTGTTCATTACACTAGTTTTTAAAATCATGAACAATATGCATTCCCTAGACTTCAGCAATTTATTTGCTACTTGGAGTAAAATCTTGCCTTTGCTCTTGGAATTGCACTGATGGAGGAAGGTGTTGGCTGTGCACTGTGACACTAGCCATTATGCCAGCAGAGGATAGGATGTCTTGGATATGTTGCTGAAAATGAGCAGCTGGCATATGCTGCAGAAGGCAACATTAGTGCTAGTTGGCCAGGCCCACCTGGCTATGCTCCATAGTCAGTAGACCATGCCCTTTTGGGATTGTTGTGTGTCTTCTGGCATAGTAGCCATTCCCCATTGTTAGTGCTCTCTTGAGCTCTAGGCTAGAATCCTGCCCTGCTCAAGGTGATTCTTATGATCTCTTCTCCGATTTGGACATCCATATAGCACAGGACAGGCTGTGACCCTTACAAGAAAGGAAGATCTTTTCTCTCTAACCTGGAAATGGTATAGTGACAGAGTCCACTGAGTGGTGGCTAATATGTTCTTTACATCCAACCAAAGTTGGCTGTAAATGCTCTTATTATTTAAACAGTGTGAACATTCCACCTGTGAAAATTCCAGTGCATGGAAGCCTTAATTGTGTAGCTCCCATCTTAAAACATTTGAAATTTCCACCAGAAAGTTAAGTGCTTTCTAAAACTATACATCTAAGATCATGCCAGACAGCTTCTTTTAATGTAACATAGCCAGGTGCTAATTTAATTTCATTCAAGAAAGTAGGAGAGGTAAGAGGTTTTGGCACCAAATAGTTTCATGAAAACATTGTAAAGTCACTAGAGAATTTGCTACCTCTCAAAGCCATTGATATCTGAGCTATGTCTTTATAAACAGGGCACAAATATTTACTGCTGTGGTTTACAAGATAAGGGCTAATAATGTAATATTTAAAAGACTTTTAACTACAATAATCAGAAATCCAGTGTAACCCCATTGAGTGCTTCATGTTAAGGGAGTTTTGAAAGGTTGGCCCTATAAGCATTTGAATACCAGTATATTTGCTAGTTTTGAAAAGAACCCACTTCATTTAACTTTTAGCAGTGAAAGATCACAGTGTTTGCAGTATATATAGTGCCAATTACCACTTTTGGTCATGTAGTCATGTTAAGTATTAAAAATTATTTGGAACTCATTTGTACTAAGATGAACAGAGCAGCATTCAGGTGAGGATGCATGTTCATAACTACGTTTCAGTTGATTTGAAGTTTTTTGAAAGAAGAGAAGTTAAGACTTAGATTGAGAAGTGGCTACAGACATTTATATAAAGGTTATGCCATAGTGAGTTCCAAAAAATAGAAGAAATGGAAGACTTTTTAGTCTTGTATATTACTAATTGCATTTGTATATCATATGATATTTTGGGGATGTATTCTAAATTGATTCTTAGTTGAATGCCTGCTGGTTCCTAACAACTGTGGACAGGCCCTTTTAACATTTGCCTAGCTTTACAGTAAAATTTGAAGTGTATGCCCAATTTAGAAATTGGTAAATACGGGACAGAAAACTACTTCTGCCCCCTAGAATGCCACTAGTTAGCCACTTGACTTATTACATATAACCACAGACATTTGTTACATCATTTATTTTAGTGTAAGCTGTAATTATTTATTTTTTATTCTTATCTGTTCAGCTATAAACTAAAAAAGACTATATTCCATTTAACTTGGTATAAAATTGTTGCTTTTTTCCCTTGGGGGAAAATTTAAAAGAAAAAAAGTTGTTTTTGTTTCCTGCATTGAAAGTTTTAAAAAAAAGTATTTATTATATTTTTTGCAGATGTTTCCATAAAATTCTCATAATCTTTTTGTAAAGAATGATGAAGAAATGGATTAAAGATTTTTAATATTTGAAAAGATAAATAGAAATAACTTATGTGTAATATATTTCAGTTTATTTATTGGTGTTCCCTTAATGTTCTGATGTGCACTATCACTTTAATTTAAATTTTATCTTTGTGAATTTGTTTCTTTTTTAAAAAAATATTTAAATGTAGATTTTAAATAATAACTGGAATGTAAATCACTGGCCTATCTGCATTCCCAAATGTGATTTTAAAAGTGTTTTTGGTTTGGAAAAAAAGGAACAAAATTGAAAGCCTTTGGAAGGATGGGTGGAAAGCATTTTTATGGCTTTATGAATTGGGTTTTCATAGGATTATCTATCTAGTTTGTGTGTGAACAGAAAATGTAAATAGATGAACGTTTCCCATAATGTAAAAAAAGAGCAAATTAATAAAATAATTAATGCACTGCTTGTAAGAACTGTGGGGTTTCAATGCAAATTCACAATTTCATAACTATAAAAATGATTAATTTGATGCGGTCAAGTTTAAAAGCAGAACCACCAGAATGCTACCATTAAGTATTCAGAGGTTTAGATTCTGATCTTCTGAAAACGTTGCATGAGTAACTCAACCCACATGAAGAGTCCCATTGAATTCACTGAAAATATTCACATGAATAAAGTTACTCACATATGTAAGCGTTACCAGGATCAAGGCCTGACTCCTTAGAAATATTTTCAAAGGCAAAGCTACATGGGGTTAAGCCCCACAAAGACAACAGAAGTTCTGCCATTGACTTCAGTGAAGTGAGGACAAGCCTAGTGTTTGCTTATTTTTCACCACACTGGGTCCCTTCATGCTGTAATTACCTTCACTTGTGGCTAAAACATGGTGAGACAAATTGGCATAGGCAAGTACAGCTGAATTCCTTTCAGTGGAATTCTGTCCACCTACAGAAGAATGAACTTTGTCCAGTATATGTGACAAAGACATTCTGCAATTCTTAAAGCAATGCCCATCTAATGCTAAGCCTATCATCTCTATTTCATAACAATACAAATGAATGCCAACATATGCCAATAAATCGGGCTGTGGAGTCAGTATATTGCAGATAATTATTTTAAGTTCATGCCTATACTACACAATGTACCATACCTTATGCTAGTTAAGCCAATGACCTTTGAATTTGTCACCCTCACACGGTATAACCATGCTAACCTCTGGTGTTCTGTAAGAGACAGGAGGAATAAGTGGAGGTTTGTGTCAATGATGTGATAGATGGGGACCCATTGTTAAAGCTTTACCACCCACCAGATGGAGAGAATTTCCCTTTCTTTGACAGAATTCAGTCCTCTCTGGATACAGCTAACTGTCTCTACTACAGGTGATATCCCTGAGGTTCATTAAAGATCCTTCTGAAGTAGACTTTTTTTGCATTCAGAATGGACCAGAATGCTCCAAAGAGCCGATATTTTCAAACTGTTTTCCAGAGGGAGAATGTACAGATCCCTTGTGCAAGGTCTTTACTTCCATCCCATCCTCATGATTAATCAAGGTGAACGCTATCTGTGCTAGAAATACACTTGGTCTATTTTTCAAGACCAAATTATTGTTACTTCCTGCAAGCATGACTTAATATCAGGTTATTTGCCAACCATTGTTGGTTTATGCTTAACTGTTTGGAGCAGTCACACTTTTCACTCAGAAAAAAGTGACACATGCAATCAAGGCACACTCCTGTAGTTTTTGTGTTTTATGAGTAACTGGGCACTGTGGTACACTATAAATAGGAACAATGTTGGGTGAAAACTGGCACCTGTAGCTTCCTTGTGTATTGCAAGTAAACTTGCTGGTGTTTAATCAACACAATACAGCCTTCTGTCCTTCCTCTTCAAGATATTTGAAAGAAAAGTGACACGGTAACAACCCCTGGCAAAGAGCAAATTACCTTAGCTAGCAAACCAAGTCATGGGTTAAAGCATCTGTTCAGCTAGTCAATAAAAATGCACCTTTGCTAGGAAAACCTTTGCTTCTCATGCTATACAAATAGAGGTAGGCTCACCAGCATGTCATGAGAAAGTTATATTACAAAAAACTAACATTTTCCCAGGTAGCAGTACCTACATTAAAAAGACTGTGTGTGTGTGTGCTTCATCAAGTGAAAAAAAAATCTGTCCTTCCATTCACACCATGTACCTTCAAGTGACACAAACACATTTCTTGCGCGCGCGCTCTCTCTCTCTCTCTCTCTCTCTCTCTCTCTCTCTAAGATGCTTTTGTGCAGACAGACTTGGCTTCACAGTTCCTTTCTGTGTTCTTGCTTGGATATTGTGTATAGCAAAAAGGTAGATGCTATTATTTTATTCCACAGGATTCTTCTTTGGATTTCAGCTACTAATCATGATGTGATTGGCATGTTCAACGAACAGTCAGACTTTCCCACGCGTAGGACTGATCTTCATTCAACAGCCTCTCACTCATACAAATTAATATAGCAGGTCTTGTATTTCCCTGTGAGACACACATACAGTCTGTGCAAAGACAAAGAAACAAGGAAAGGAATGGGGCTTCCTGGTAATTGTGTTTTTCATGCTTCTCCTCATTGAGCCAGTAACAATATAATCATAGAAATTAGAGACAGAAAAGCTTTATTAGGTCATTGTGTTAATCCCTCTGCCAATGGAAGATTGTTATCTTTTGTGCTGCTGTGTCAGGTAAATCCTGACTTTAGTGAGTTAGCTCCACCCAGCAAAACCAGGTGGAAAAATTGAGCTGTGGCACTGATATAAGCTGCTCTGTGTGACTCATAGTGAGGCCTCCATCTTCTCACCCAGGAGGGAGCAATCCCCATGGCTGGGTGCCTTTTTTATCCAAAAAGAAAGGAAGCAATTATGGGCTTTGCTGGCTCCATTGAGAGAGAAATATCTGAGAGGTTTAGAGTCTCTGGAGGATTCAAACAATACGGCCTCTCAGAGCTTCTAATGGGGGCTGCCATTCTGTGGAAGGTACATTTAAGAACTGTCAAATGTTCAGGGAAAGGAATGGGCCTTGAGCGGAAGAAAAAGGATCAGGCCAGAATGGGAAGAATAGACTGAGTGTATCATATGTAAAACCACACGGAGTAAGAAAGTCACTTCAGTAAAATCTCTGCTGAAATAAAAACCCATTATGGGGCTCATAGGAGTATAACAATGGGAAATGAATGGTAAATACTTAATAAGAAGGAACCCCTTTTACAGTCTGTCTTCATATACTCTAGCATGCTATACAATAACTTAGGGAAGTATTAACTTGACCGGTTCCTTCTCTCATTGAACTCTGGAGAGAGACCTGGAGGGGGGGGGGGGCCCTGTATCAATATTTTGACTTTGAAATAATGTGCCCTACTTTTTACAATTGTATTGTTACTGGGGCTCAGAAAGGCTGCCTGAGGTAACTGCATGAGAATGTGATCATTGTTGGACTACTGCAGCGCTTGAAATGCAACTAACCTCATTCCTTTTTTATTTTATAAAACCTAGGCCAAAAAAAAAAAAAAGAAAAGAAAAGAAATAAAGCCTTTAAAAGCCCAGTGCATGGTGGAGGGTTTAGACCATTCATCAAGTTTTTCTCTAACACCATTTTCATTTGATTTTTTTTTTTTAAATGATCTTCAGTGTAACTGAGTACGCAACAGTTCCTGGGCTATCTGAGGTAGAAAAGTTTTCTCCCTTTTGGAAAACAATATTGAGTCATTTGTTAGTCTGTAGACAATAATGGCAAGTGATTGCCTGGCTTCACCTATCCTAGATTTACAGTAGTTGATATGCCCGAGGATGGGATGCCTAATCCCACTATTGAATAATTGACATTGGATGGGGCAATTCGTACCAGTGATGGACCATAAATTATATACCAGAGGGGTATAATGCAACATAGTGATAGAGGAAAGAGAGAGACACTGGAAGAGAGCGACTGGGTGATAATAGTATTATTAAGTTTGGCACTGGAGCATTGCATCAGTTTCATCTGTGACCCAAATGTTTGCCATCACTGGGCTATAACTGCAACTGAAGGCAGGTAGCCTTTAAGCTCCTTGAGCCTTGAACCCAGGGATGGAATGTTCTGTTTCACCCATTTCCCAAGAGCTTGTTTCTTTGCCATCAAAAATAGTTTCTAAACATGCTGCTCTACTGAAGAACTGTCAACCTCCCAAAACATCAAGGCCAATATAATGCTTATAGTATTGTTGTTTGATTGATAATGTGCCTTTTGCAAGCCTCAAAGTGCATCAGAAGTGCTGAGGACCCAAAAATCCCCTTGACGTCAATGGGAGCTGCAAATATTCAGCATGCTTGCAAATAGGTGTAGGCTTCTACTACACAGATAGTTCATCACATGCTACTGACGTGCAGCTGCCTGTGGGATGGAATGTGGCAGCTGTTAAACACAAGTAACAGTGCACACCAGTTTTAGGCCAGGAAGAGAACAGTGCTGTAGCCAACCAAAACTGCAGCCAAGATTCAGGTAGACCAGTGGTTCTCAAGCTATTTACTATTGTGGGCCGCACATGCAGCTCTCTGTGTGTTATGTGGGCCCCATCCACAATATATATATATATATATATATATATATATATATATATATAAAATAGTACCTGTATACTGACCTTGAGGATGTCACATGGGCTGCAACTGTGGGCTGCAAGTGGTCTGCAGGCCATGGGTTGAGAACCACTGCGGTAGACAGAAGCAATCTCATTCACATCTCACACCAGTTTTAATCTAGTTTCATTCCAATATTTGACTTTAATGAAGTTATTCCTACTATACACTACTGTAAGAGAAAGGAGAACGCCTGTGTAATTACCATTTTGATTTTGTTATAACAATGATGATGCGTATTAGCTCCTCCAATGGAAAAGGCACATTCATCAATTTCCAAGTGACTCAGAAATGGTTTTTCTAAAGTACCTGCATTTCAGGCCACAATCGTATGCAAGGGTCACTGTCCTTATTCTCTACTTAGTAAACAGCATGGAGAAAAAAAATGTAAAACCCGGTGGCTTGTGTCATTAATGACATGTATCACTCCAAATACTCTATTAACTACAATTTTATATTATTTCTCAAATCTAATGTGTCAGCTGACAAAAAAACTTCCTTTAATTTACATCTTTCTTTGTAAGAGCCTCACGACAACAGCAGTGATGTCTGCAGAAATGTACGTAGAGCTAGGAACTCAGCCGTATGTTAGCAAACTGCTATGCATGTCATACAGATGAAAAATGCAATGCAAGTGAGTAGTGATGTTGCCGATTTTTGTTGTTATTGTCAATTAGCTTCTCCCAGCAAGAGCTCGGGTAGGTACCAGCTACTGTATATTTGGCTGTAACTGCCAAAATAAATATAACAAAAAAAAAAAAAAAATCAGTGACAAAGGGATGAACTTTTAAAATAAAATGGCTGTCATAGTGTAGGTGACATTTGTCATTAGATTCTAATAATTACAGAGTAGATTTTGCTCATAAATGTGCAAAATCTGTCAATTTGAAGATGAGCAGTAACGGTTTCAAACTGAAAATGTTAGTGTTATATGCAGACTATCCCAATCAATAGGGCATGCAAATTAAAATTAATGCTCAGTGGCCTTGTGCTGTGAATGGAAAATGTGATTTGAAGATTCAGCATCCACCTGAGGGCACAAAATAGGTGTCACAAAGCTAATGTGCTAAGTATTGACTTTCCTAAAAAATCATAGCCCCAAAACTGGGTAGTCACAATACCATCCAGCTCACCAACAACTGAGATTCAGCTATTTCAGAACCTCCCTTTAGGTCCCCTTTCCTGTTCACATACTAATAAGCCATGGCAACAGAAAACTTACATGTCTTAGCCTGTGTCCTCTAGGCATGCTAATTCAGAAATTGCTGCAAATGAAGTGCAAGTTAAGCAGTAACTATACACTTACAGGTGGGACCAGATATTACTGATCCTGAATAAGAATGTTAGACTGCAGCTTCCTATCTTTGAGGTGGCCCAATAGATTTCCAGCAGGTGGCTTGGAAGCCTGCTTTCAGCTGCACCTCTGTGAAGGGGGTTATTCCATTAATAGTTACAGCAATAAGAACTGAGAATCTGGCTAAGTTCTTCTCCCTGCTCCACTAGTGTAAGTCCAGCGGGTCAACATGACAAATTAAATTTTTAACATTTCCCCCTTTTTTGGATGCAGAATACTTGGAACCTTCTATAGTATCTTATGCAGATAATCTTGGTACCATCTAGTTCTGATGAGTTTATTCCTATCAATATTTTGCTACAGCATCTGAAATCCAGTCACCCCTTTATGGGTGGGATAAGATGCATATGACCAGATCAGGGTCTTAACATAATCAAAAATTTGTTTAATCACACTGAGGCATTATTGCACCAGACCATTATTTTCAACAGTAGAGAATTAAAATTCCACAGTACTCCATTCAAGCAAACGCAGAATTAAAAACAAACTTGAAAATAGTGTAGGTGGATAGTATTCATACTACAATAGTCCCCAAAAGGCCCAACTAGGCTAGGAGCCATGTTGTGCTACACACTGCAAAGTATTGCTGGTTAATTGTCCTGAAGCATTTACAAATAAGCCTTTACCCAATGTAATATGGTTGTGCTTTGAGGAGATCTTTATCTATACAAGTGTTTGAGGAGCAAGATGGTCTAGTGCAGTGAGTCCAAACTTTTCAGGGTCTGGGAGTGGGGCTGCGGCTTCCGGGGAGCTTGGGGGAAAGGGCGGGAATGCGGACAGGGTAAGGGGCACCAAGGCTGGGGCCACAGCAGGAGGTGGGGGCAGGAGTGGCACCCCAGCCACAGGCCAGGAGTCGGGCCCCGGGCTTGCGGCCAGCAACTAGGGCAGGGAATGGAGACCTGGATGTGGGGCCAGCAGCCAGGGCCAGGAGCGGCGCTGGGTTGCACTTCTTCTCCAGCCCCCACGGGGGCCGGCTTGGGCCCAGCCATATCCCTCCAGGAGGGTAAGCCTCACAGTTTGGAGCCCACTGACTTAGCGGTTAGGTCACTAACTTAGGACACAGGTGACCATGAGGAAAGTCCCTGCTCTGCCACAAACATCCTGGGTAAGTCACTTGGCTCCCATCTCAGTTCCCCATGTGTAATATTGGGATAGTAATAGGTCCTACCATGCAGGTAAAGATTATATCTATTAAAGAGTGTGACGTGCTTTAAGATCTACTAATGCAAAAAGTGCTATTATAAGAGCTGCATGTTATTATTTCAAGTCCCAATAAATATTCTTCTTTAACATATTACTAGTCTAGAACTAAAAACACTGTTGTTAGTGCTAGACGCTTTCAGAGTGGCATAAAGACAACATTCTATGCATGAACAAATTTAGAATATAAATAAAAATGTTACCATTTAGCTAGACAATCCTGAGCTAGTCCTTTGGCAGAGGCTGTGGGCAAACAAAAATATCTTACAAGGTCAAGTGAAGCACTCATGACCAAAAATTATTTTGCTATCTCAAAGCACTGTGCAATTTAAGGAAGCTAAACCCAGCTGTTCCTCCATTCATGGAAGGGACTAATTCCTAAGTAGCCCTACCAGTAAGGCAGGCATAGTTAGCAGCTGTTGAGACAGCTAAAAGTGGGATTCAGGTGAGTTAATGTTTGTAGAGATCGTTAGTATACATGCAGGCAATATAGGACCCGAGGAGATATTGATGGCCCATGGCCAAGGAGCTCGGTGTAAGCAGAATCTGAGAGCCCCACTGAAGGTGTGAGCATTTGTAAAGGGAATGACAATTTCTACAGCTGTGAGCGTCTGTGGTTACATATACGTTGGAGCCCCTCCAACCGGGCAGAGACCATCTGCAGTGCTAGCTGGGCACCGCATTACCCATCTGAACACTGCCATATATCAGCTAAACACAACGGTTTCAAAGTTCAAACACAAAGTTGCAAAAGACTTGTTTTTCCCAAATGTGCGCCTAAGATTTATATACTGTCACCTACGCTGGCAACAAAAGCTGTTTACTGGTTTCGAAAAGCTATGTAATTCGAGCTCAAGGAGTAGTAAGATGATTACAACATCCCAGCATTCAGCAGTGTTTGGTGGTTTGCTGTAGCTTTGTTCTTGGTCTCTGGGAGATCAGGTTTGTTTAAAGGTGGGGTGAGGGGGTTAAAAGGGCGAGTTTCCCACATGGAAATGAGCTAAGTTTATTAAGGCCGGGGCACACGTTAAAAAAAGAAAATCCACAAAATCAGGTATAGTATGTGCCTATGATTTCTATGAGCCAAAAGCCAGAATCTCTGACTCAGGGGACTCTCCTCTTCTGACAGATCTCCTGCTGCTCTTTAGTAGAAAGGACAAACCTTTTAATTACTGCTGTTTGTACAGCACACCAGACACTTTTATGTACCACCACAAGTAGTTCCGGCTGCATTGTGCACACACTGCTGTGCCCTCTCCACACACAGTAATATGATGATTCTTATTCACTATTTGCAAAAGTGCTGCTGAGGACATGAAGCGGCAACTACAGACAATTTCCCAAGGTCTGGTTAATGTTTCAGCCCATAACCATCACGGCCTGTACTTTGATCTTACACACAGCACATTATTGGTTATAGGTTTGTTTCCACCACTTCCCTTTAGGGAAACCAGAGAAGAGGGATCTCATCCAAAAGTGCTGATCTCTGCCAGCTTTGGCCTTCACGGATAACCAAAAACATTGCAATGTTGTCAAACACAGACATAACTTTGATTTCTATATATACACACTTTGGTATCTTTACACCGGAGAGACGAGTGAGTCACAGCTGAAAATCTGGAATATAGTTTCATTGTCAGCATATGATAATGCAAAGGACTTGTTTCTTTTGTAGTGAAACGCTCTATCCCAGACTTGTTTTAGTTATGTTTTTAATTACTGTGGTATAGCACAGACGGCTGTAATGTACATCAGACATAGATTAATGATTAACAGGGAAATAAAAAAAAACACACAGAAGAACAAAGAAAAGCTTGTGCGCAGTTTAGTGGCTGCTTCTATGTATAATGAATGGTGTCTACATTTCTGCATAGTCCAGGCAGGTAACAAATAATTAGCTCATGAAGGATCCATAGGACCAACTGAGAATGTATCCCTCAGGCACAAAGGGGCTGGGAAGAAGCATTATGACTAAACGAGTAAGCATGTATTCTGGTTAGCACTGGTCTTCTAACACGAGTCATGGGGTGGTTAAAATACAATTTTTTTAAAAAATAACAGTCCTGCGTCACACCCTTGGGTTTGTACACTAAATCACTGATTTCCCGCCCCTCCCCCCAGTTTTAGTGCTAATTGGCATTGTGATTGAGATGTAGCGTAACTACAGTTTTGAATACAGCGGTGGCCACATTGACCATTAGCAACCCAACCCCGCCCTTCACATTTTTAACACGCTGGGGTAGGTGAAATCTCATAACTCTCAGGGGAACTAGCGCACTCCAAGCTCTCTGTCTTGAGGCTGTGCTGCTAGAGAGTTGTTGCTGAGCTGCTGGCCTCTTTCAATCGTCAGTGCAGCCTTGGCAGCTCTCAAGGTTCTCAGTGAAATTGTTTCGTCTGTTACCATCACATCCACCCACCCAACTGCAAAAATCTCCAAATGTCAAAAGTCCTGGGGATTGAAACACAAACATGAAACCAGCTTTGCCTCCCAGGACAAAAAAATGCAGCCAAAGGGCCAAAATACGCAAGCCTTACTCTGAGAGCAATCCCACTGCAGTCAATCGAATTACTCCTGTCAGTGCACACCAACTTGAGTAATGGTTACACAGCTGGACTGTGAATCATTAGGGTCATCAGCATTAAGAAAAATGACAGAAACAATGGGAACTCAGTCACATTATTATCGTTGCTGTAATGTGAAAATCCAAACCATTTAGTTGTCAGCTATTAGTATGTGTTTCAAGAACTGATATTACCTACTTTTGGATATTTGTCACTTTTGATATGTATATATTTGCTTAAATGTATAGTAATGCATATCAGAAGTATGGTAATGAGACTTCAAATGATCAAGGTCAGATTATGATGATAGCATAATAGCTCCTTTTTTTACATGTAAGTTTTTTTTTTCATGTAACTTCTAAATGTTGCCTGACTTTGACATTTCTTAAGGATGTGAGTGATACAGCTGACTAAGCCATTTTTCTTGGGTAGATTGTTTAGTGTGTTTACATTTTAATTTTTTAATAAACCTGCCAAAAAATGCACCTCCCCAACAATCTCTCTCTCTCTCTCCCTCTCTCTCTCTCTTGTTATCCCTTTTGGCCTGGGCAGTTAACCAGTATTGGGGTCTTGCTAGTTGCTACCACTAGAAGGCACAGTTGAAGATAGAGTCAGGTATCTTTGATGCAAATCCTATTTACAAAGACTGTGCAAAGTCCTGTTTCCCTAAACTCAGGAGGAATAACAGGAGCTAGTTTCTTTACTCAGAGCTCCAACACCCTTGCAGCCAGCACTCAGCTCAAAAGAGCGATTTTGTAAGCTTTTCTCAGGGACACACGTACAGGCTGTGTTTAGCTGTCTAGTCCTTCAGAGTGTCTATTTCTGGGATATTTTGTCTGCTTCTCTCTCTCTCTCTCTCTCTCTCTCTCTCCTGAAAGAACTAGCCAGCCAATCCCCTCTCCCATAGAGAGTTCAGATTCTTGAGCAGTCTCCCATATGCCTGTTTCTGTGTGGTGACATGCCTATGTTCAGAATGGAGGCTGCGATTGCTTCATAAAGGAGCTTAACTATTTCTTACAGCCATCTTACATGAAAGGCAGCAGTTACACCCATCAACTTCAATTACACTTCTCCCAACCCACAACAGCTTTTATTGATGCAGTAATTACTGACTGTAGTTTAAAGGACTGAAACCCACATGATAAGTCCCCCAGGTTAGTTTTTATCATTAAGTAAGTGTGTCTGTTAAAATGTTTATTTTCCACATGGATCACATGCAACAAGGTCTTCCCTAGAAATTGCAAAAACTAAGCAATGCACCAAGGCCTAAATTTCTGCTAGTGCGCTGGTATGGAAATGACCCATGTTTGATTCCCAGGCTGCACCTATGCTGGGCAGGCGGGGCAGGGGGCGGCATGCTATGCTAGCAAAGTTCAAGGATAGACTAAGGCTTTGTCTACTCTCAACATTAGGTTAAAAAATTCACAGCCCTGAGCACATAGTTAAGCTGACCTAACTTCCAATGTAGAAACAGATGAAAGATGTCTTCCACTGACATAGGTACCACCTCTGCGGCAGGTGGCTTACCCTTACATTGACAGAAAAAAAACCTCTTCTGTTGCTGTAGGAAAAGTCTGCACTACAGCAGCATACCTGTAGATGTACTACTGTAGCGACCAATACCGTAGTGTAGGCAGGCCACTCGTCTAGTATTAAACTGGACAGCCCTGCTTTTCAGGGGTTTACTGAGACAGAATTGGATGAGGTGTTGTCCAGTATTGGACTGGGGAAGCCATTTTGAAGTATGTGCTTCCAGTGTCATCCAATCACAGTAGGCAATAGATTTGACTGGATAATAGCACAGAAGCTGGCCAAGGAGAATGCTCGAGGTTGCCAAAGTAGAAGGGATCTGGCCCAAAGGGATCTTTTTCAAAAAGCTGGGTAGGGAAGGACCACTGACCAATGGAAATAGGAAAGAGCAGTGCTTTGGGGGAGCCTGGCCAATGGGTGTGAGGCATGGTGGAACTCAGAAGGAGGCTAATAAGGTGTTTTGGAGGCAGTACCTGATATCAGCACTGGCCAATGGACAACAGGTGTGCAGTGTAGGGGAGCCATTAGCTGGAGGCGGACGATGACAGAGCTCAGGAATAGAGAAGAAGGTAAGGGTGTGGGCTCTTAAAAATGGCATCACCCATGTGGCATGCCCTGAAACATGTGTGTGTGTGTGTCCATCTTAGCAAGTGGAGTGGGGGGAGGGGGTGGTCCCTGAAGTATTGGAATGTCCGGAATTCTGGGAATGCATGAATGGGCACCCTACCATAGCATGGACATTACCTTAGGCCAGGTCTACACTAACAAGTTAGATTGACTGAGCTATGTCACTCAGGGGTATGAAAAATCTACTCCCCCCGCCGTGGTTTACACAGTGCTCGTCTGACAGAAGTCTTCCGTCCAGCTAGGTGAATCTTCTTAGCATAGGCACAAGGTGCCTCAGGTGGCACATGACCAGGATTCATCACTAAATTTGGTCCCGTGGTTGGATCATTAGCTTCCCTGGCCCAGGCTGGATGCTGGCAGGGAGTGCAACATGAACACTAACTACGGTGCCAGGAAACCCACCGCCTGTTGTTGTAGTGTGTACCTACATTGAAGCACTACTTCTGTGCCACTGTCACAGTCATAGGTGCTGGCTCTGTGAGTGCGCTGGAGCTCAAACACCCACCGAAACAAACTAGTGAGTGCTCAGCACACCCGCAGGGCTGGATTAAACTTTTGTAGGCCCCGTCGCCCAGACTGTGGCCCCGCTCCACTTGGCCTCTTCCCCTGAAGGCCTGCCCACCACTCCACCATGAGCTCCTCTCCCCTCGGCCTCTTCCCCTCTTCCCAAGGTCCCAACTGCCGCTTGCGTCTATGGTAGCGGTTTATGTGTAGTCTCATTTCCCAGGCCAGCTGGAAGGATTATAGATGTAATTAGTCCCCAGGTGAAGAGAATGCCTCCAGTTGCTTAACGGCAACCCCACTGCCCACTTAAGAAGCAATGCTAATGAGCTTTGAAAGGAAGCGCTTCCAGTCTTTGTCAGCTCAATAAGCGTAATGGGGTGTAGTGCTGGGAATAAAAGGAGATGCTCCAGGGAAGTGAGAGAGATGCTGAGCGCTGTTCCTCAGGAATTTAAACAAGAATAGTCTGAGTTACCCTAGTGTTGTTTTATGCCCCAGGAAAAGCTCACATGGAATCACTAAGGGAGCCTGACAAACCCTAATGTACCAGTTGAAAAACCCTTGTTACCAGAGCCATGGTTTTTCTCCCTGTAGTGTAGAGTATCTTGGCTTTCATTTAAATAAATGAAGAAGATTCTAGCCATTGTCATGCTAAAGCTAGCTTTGAAAATTGATGCAAAGTAATTGCAACTACTAAAAGGAATATGCAACAAGAGGGGCTAAAATGCCCCCCCTCCCCACTACCATAGATGCTATTTATTTAAATTAGCGAGTTACTGGTTGTGGCGCAGCCAAAAGCAGCAGCTCGCTAACCTTCCCCTTTGGCTGGCTCTGTGCGTCCACGGTATGATAACCGGAGAGAGGGAACTATTACAAAAGGGGGTGGCTGCACAGTTCTATTTTGCAGCCCACCTAAAAGTGGGCCGACTTTGCTTGTTAACATTTGCAGCCTTCTCTGAGTGCAGTGACTCTGGCAGTGCTGCGTGAGGAACTCTCTTCTTGTCTTTCATCACCAGCGCCTCTAGACACATGTATTGATGGAACTAGGGCCAGGAATGAGAACAAACCAAGGGCCACATGTGAAATGACAGGTTGCAACTTCACCAAACTTAACACATGCCCTGTCAGCCATGCATACTAGGCATTTTAAATGGTTCCAGTGGGGGTGGGCGGGGGTTGCCGGGCTTGCACCATATAATCCATAATTTGAGGTAGACTCACATCAGCCTACCCCCTAAGAGTCAGCTTGCTCTTCTGAGTCCTGCCACCCCATGAGGGAGCCAAAGGGTACTAAGAGCAGGGCCTGCAGACGCCACAAGATCTTGCCCTATCCCACGAGCATAAGGCCCACCAGGCATATCCCAGGGGTTTTTTACCTCTGGGAATCTTTCCTTTGAACTGCGCTGCAAACCAGACACAAGTTGCAATGAACTAACAGCCTTACCAAGTACTAATTTTAATTATTAATCCTGTTGCTATTTAACTTCACTGCATCTCCAGGACACTGCAAGGAAGGCAGAAAAACTCCCTTGGCTGCTGCCGATTTGGTCTATAAGAAGAAAAATTCCTTTCTGACCCCGAAACAGGCAATCGGTTAGACCGGCAGCCTCTGCAAAACACAGCTCCAACTAAGGCTACCAGCACAAGATGAGACAGCTGGGACTGCGCAAAAAGTGGCTCTCTATGGCCACAAGCCAGGGTAGGGTTTAAATTAAAGAAAGGAGCTCGCAAGGCGTCAATCAGCTCCCTTCCTCCCCAAGCTAGCCAGTGAGTGGCTAGAGCCCCTGAAGGGGAGCAGACTCCTGTTTCCCCTCACTGTACTGCTCTCCTCCCCCGCATTTAACTGGGTCTGCCCCAGTCACCACCAGCCCCACTCTTCAAGTTTCCCATTTGTTGATGTGGGTGGGTAGCATTTTCCACACCAGCCACTGCCACTGCACTAACACATGCAATACATGGAGCAAGACGCTGTTCCATTGAGTAGGAAGTCCTCAAATACTGGAGTCTGCATGCTCAGTCCAGAGTCCAAACAGCCCTAGTCCCCCCACTCCGGGGGAGGGGAGAAGCTGAGCCTTCCACTTCCACCTCCCAGCTCAGGGAGATCTTCAGAAGTCAAAGGAGGCCTACCCACTTAAAGAACCAAAGTGGACTTAGTCCCTGACTGACCACGCACGCCACAGCCAGAGGGGATGCGTTCTCTGTCTGACCAACCACACCAAGGCCAGCTATTGCATGATGGTCCATTTACTGCCACTGTAGTTGCTGCTCTTCTGTGGAACTGCTAGGAGTAGCGGTTCTCTAGGGAGGAGCTACTCATGAAGGGGAAGTACCGTGGGTCAAGAGGGACTGGGCTGAAGGAGATAGTGAAAGGATTGTTAGCTCTGTTAGTAGGAAGGAATTGGGATGAAATAAATGGATATTTCTGATAGCGGTGACGTATTTTACTCATCAAATGTTGCATGTAAAACTATGGAACTTATGAGGGAGCCCTTTGTTAAAGTTAGGCAGAACATTGCTCAGATCACCTCAGCTGAATGAAATCTGGCTGTAGTTAAAATGAACCAGGTTTTACAACAGCACCTACTTGCTGACAGCAGTAGCATTAATCTGAACTAATCTTTTAGTCAAGTTTGGCGCTGGAATTTCTACAGCATACCTTATTTGGGGGAGTTAATATCTGTCGCAAATCACAACAGAGTAAAAATTTGGCATGCAGTTCAGCAGTCCAGATGATCTTTTTTTTTATTGAACCTAAAGATGCCACAAACCAGCTTTTCAACAGTTGACTGATCAAAATAAAAGTTGGCAGTTTTTGAATGCATTTTTACCAGTGCTAATGCTGCTTAATGCATTCGGTTTTAAACTGTGCCTTGCTGTAGCACTAAAGCAGAAGTTAGAAAAAGCCACACTTGTTACATTCTTAAGAACCGTACATCGGTGTTCCTGTATGAGCTCCTTTCATACCATATGGGCACTAGATTGTTTATGTTTGCTTCCTAGCAAAGTAGGGATTGGCTGTTTTTTGTTAGCAAAAACACAAGGCTTAGATGACTTTCAAAACAACACAAATATAGTCAAAATAACCACTAAACTAGTTAAATAGACTACATGTAATATTATGTAAGCACTCTAGAATAAAACAGAAGAGAGACACAATAGGGGGAAGTATTCAACCACATGATTATATTAGACATACAAAAGAAAAAAATAAGAGCTGCGTAACACAAGGTCAGACAATCAGAACACTGTGGGCTAGAAAGGGAAGTGAAATAACAAGGACTGGCAAAATAGCTGAATGCTTACTCAGTGACTTAACACAACAGTTGCCATCTTGACAGTGACTGTATGTCTAGCTTGAACATGTGATCTGTTTTTTGAGCCTTTAGGGTGTAGCAAGAAGGCAAATGAAAAAGGCAGAATCAATTTTTTAAAAAAAGATTTAATGATTTAATGATGCTTAAGCCAATCTCATGACTTGCAGGGGAATTGGCTCCTGACTTTTGAATGTTTGGAGATGACAAAACTGTAAACCTGACAACTTAATCTCAAGTCTCAAAGTGTAAGTCAAGTGAAATGGATGATTGATTGACATCTAATTTCAAATTGAAACACCATGAAATCCTGAATTTCATGTGAGTCTGGTACAAACCCTTGTGAGCCTTTGGATATAACTGGTCTGAATTTTGAGTTTGCAATATAACCAGCAGTAGTTTGTGTAATACTGGAAGTCAATATGTTGCACAACTGTGAGGAAATCCCAGTAATGACATGGAACAGATTATTCAAGTGGACAGTGGGGACCATACAGCATGCATGAATGTAATTACGTCAAGAATGGGGCCAGGATTAAGTGACATTGCACTAGACAGTGGGTAATCTAACCTCTTTCATTTTAATCTAAATACTGGAGCTACAGGCAAAGATCCAGCTAGACCAGTGAAACAGGATGAAGGCATAAAAATGTGGAACTCAGCAAACAGACTTAAAACAAGTAACTTGCTGCACCAGGAACATTTTCTGTGTTTGTAGGCTAGCAACAAGGAGAAAAAGTTATCAGATGTAATCCACACTGGATTTAAATGGTCATTAGCAAGGAGAAAAAAATTGAAATGGAGCTTAAAAGAATTGCATGCAAATACTGAAATGTTTATATTATGTTTGCAGAAAGCCAGCATAGAATGCTGAAACATGCAGACCAATACAAACTTCTGATTTATACAACTTGCCATTAACTGTAAATGACAAATACAACAGGTATAACTAATACTCAGTATGTTTATCATACTCATACAACTGAGGCAGTACATCCCCACATCATTTGGTTACAGACTTTGGGTATTCTTTCCCTCTCTCCAGGCCATACTTATTCCAGGTATGCTCCCCACTCCTACCCACTTGTGCTCCCTTTGGATCCCAAGTTCTGCTTCCTTTCTCCTTCAAACCTCTTCCCATTAAGTATGGTACCAACTCCACCCTTAATTTTTGCTCTCCCAGTTCAATTCCTGCTCTGTTGGTGCACAGGCAGCACTCCAGAAGCTGAGTCAGTGCCACCCAGGAGCCTGTAAATACGCTGCTCCGACTTCCTCAAGTGAGTTAGACTAGGCCCTAACTCCATCCCTCCTTGCACCTTGTTAGAAGAAGGGAAAGATGGTGAAAGTGGAATGAGAATGGCCCCTTAGCAGCAAGAGAGTGCAGGGCTGGGAGTCGGCCTAACTCCCTTCAGCCCATGAAGCTAGCTGCTACGCTTTCAAGCTCCCAAGCCTCTGTACTGAACTAAACTTAAGAGTACAGAGCAGCTGTGGTACCACCAGCCCCAATTTGAAGATTCCTGAGTGTAATTCCATCATTTCTGCATAGTAGACAGAGACTGTATTTATACCATAAATTTTATAGTCATTCACGCTGTAGATATTTTTCTTGGCTTTTGATCAATTTGTGAGTTAGCTGTTTTTATTGGCATAAGGCCTGTCATGCCTCTCAGGTCACTTACTCTATTCCCACAGATGATACGTTATTGCTCTCTATTCAAATGTGGCAGACAACTGTGTATTGGCCTCTCCTTCTGTACTAGCGTTTTGTGAGTGGTGCTTAATGTCAGTCTGGCTGTGTTTCTTGAATTTAGGTAGAGGTCAGTACTTGACGGTTTTGTTTTAATTAGCCTTAGCACCAGTTATCCCAGCAGCAAAAACCTGTCAAAGCTGCTTCTATCGTCTCATTTCTTTTTTTAAAATGTTTTATAAATGTCGTTTCCCGAAATAAACTTTCCTTTTGTTCTCTCAGGGCTGAGTTGCTGGCACACTTGATCCAGGCTTACTTGTTAGCTACTTGGATTCATGTTCAGTTTTGAACTCTAGCTCCATCTGATACCCCAAATGTATTTCCACGGTTTTGTTCTGAGTGCCATCTTAGTCCCTTTGCTGGCTAGCACCACAGTGACTGTATCACCACTATTCCAATCTGTTGAGAAGTCTTCCCAGAAATTACTAGGGCTAATTTACAGCAAACAGTAAAACAAAACTCCCTTCTGAGATTATTTTGGGTTTAGTGAACACTTCAACATTAGTCACATTTTTTTACCTCCACATTGAATAAACTCCTCAGGGCAGGGAGAGTCCTTACTCTATGGTTTAGCAGGACCCAGCACAAAGCGCTTCTACTTCTGACTAGGGCATGTAGCTGCTTCTTTAATACAAATAATAAGTGAAGTTTGGTCCCAAATAAAATAGGTTGTAAGTTCAAGAAGTCCCCAGAATGGTACCTGTACCATTCATTAGAGATTATTAGTCTGACCCCATGACATATGGATAAATGAAAAGCAGGCCTACAGCCCACTATTCTTATTTCACAGCTAAGGCTATTTTAACGAAGAGCAACAGCAGCTTTCACCCTCATCCTGCTGCATCTTCATGCTTGTTGCTATTCTAGTGGAACTGCATAAGTCAGCAAGTGAATCGCTTAATATTTTTCAATCTGCTGAGTAAACTTCCCATTTAAAAGGGCAAGGAATGAAAAAAAGATCTCAGAGATCTTTTTTGGCCTTGTTTCCTCAGTTTTCACCCCTCCAACTCATAGCAGCAGCCAGAAGTAATCTGTAACATGGGAGAAAGCTATGTAAATGGATGCTTGTTTACACACTGCAGAAAAAATGTAGCTTATTTTTTGCTTAGTCAGTTTCTTCTTAACCCAATGCCTGAGGCGTGGGAGTCAGGATAGTTAGCAGCAAACTCCATCTCTCTCTTGTATGTTACAAAAAGCTTCAGAGCAAAGATCATCAAAGTAATTAGCCTCTAGCACCATTTCAGACAATACCCATGCCATAGAAGAATGGAATATTGTTCCTCGCTTATGGATTTGGTGGCTGAACATGAGCTAATGAAATTCTAGGATGCATAAACGGGGGAATCTCAAGTAGGAATAGAGAGGATATTTTACCTCTGCATTTGGCACTGGTGCAACCACTATTATAATACTGTGTCCAGTTCTGGTGCCCACAATTCAAGAAAGATGTTGACAAATTGGAGAGGGTTCAGAGAAAGTCACGAGAATGATTAAAGGATTAGACAACATGCCTTAAAGAGATATATAGACTCAAAGAACTCAATCTATCTTAGCAAAGAGAACGTTAAAGAATGACTTGACTACAATCTGTAAGTACCTATACGAGGAACAAATATATAATAATGGACTCGTCAATCTAGTAGAGAAATGGTGGGGGGTTGAAGCTAGACAAATTCAGGCTGGAAATAAAGGCGTAGTTCTTTTAAAGAGAGAGGATAATTAGACACTGGAACAATTTACCAAGAGTTGTGGATTCTCCATCACTGACTATTTTTAAATCAAGATTGCATGTTTTTCCAAAAGATATGTCCTAGAAATTATTTCAGGGAAGTTCTATGACCTATTTTATACAGGAGGTAAGACTACATGATCACTCCTCTGGCCTTACAATCTATGACCAGATTTTTCCTTCTGAGAGTCAACCTCACGCTTATGAAGAAGTATCCTTGTGATAGATATTTACAGATAGTTATAAAACTGGAATTAAACATTTTGCATAGGTATTCCAATAAACACAGCACAAAGGAGATAGAACTGTGTCTGGACAGGCTGGGAAATAAGAGTGTAGAAAGTTTCTGAACCTGAAAATGTTCTGTGAAAACAAGGTACATTTTCCATGGTGCATACAGCTATGTCTGCCTATGCTTAATGAAAGTTACAAGTTTTACCTATATACAAAATTCTTCTATTTTCCTTCAGACATAGTTAGTATTTTCTAAACATACAACATATGAGATGACCTTAGGGTGTCTTATTTTTAATGAAAAGAGTCACTTGACCATTGAATTTGTTTTTAATAAGTACAGCACATGTAACCCTTAACATGGAAGTGAATGGAGAGCAAGAGATGGGCAGAATAAAGTTAAAGCAGCACTGAAGTTTAAATCTTGTAAGAGTTGCAGACTTCCAGACAAAGAATACCCAGGAAGATATAAACATGTCTACTATCTCCAAAGGATTAAAGTCCACTGCTAAGCACCAAAAGAAAAAAAAAGTTTTTACTTATATAAAGATGTCCTCAATGACTCTCACCTTCTGAGGCTATCTCCATATATCACGAAAAGATCAATGAAGAGCACAAAGGCAACTGGTCGAGTTTTTTCAATTCACTTTGAAGAGAATGTTCTCCACTGAGTGGTCATGTACGTCAACTCAGCAATATTTAAGGAATGAGGCTGGAATTTTTAAGGGATTTCTAAGGCAGAGAGGTGCCCAAATCTCACTGAAAGTCAATGGGAGTTGGGCACATAACTCCCTTTGGCTCCTTTGTAAAGCTCAGCTCTGGTCCACCTCATCCCTGTAAACATCCTTTTTACAACAACTTTGTAATTTGCTAGTGCAGGTCTCTGATCGACACAGAGAGAAGACATCCCTTTCAAGCTCATGCTGGCTTCTTTCTATTTTCGTTCTATTTCTAGCACAACTTGGTGTCCCCTGTGAAGCTCCTGTTCAACAAAAAAACACACTGTATGCATCCATTTTTAAAGAAAATATTTTATTATATCATGGAAAAAAAGCATAATCATCCTGGTTCATATTGTTTAAAAAAATTGAACATTTGTTTTAGACAGCATGTCGGTATATTCTATTCCACATGGGAATGATAAGAAGTCTACATCATTACTAGATATTGCACAGTCTGAAAGAAACGAAAACAAAATCACATGATCTTGGGAACCATCTCACATTATGAAAAACCTACTAAGAAACATAAAAACAAAAACAAACAAACAAAAACACCCTTTGTTTCTACAGTAGCTTTAAGTTTATAATTCTTGGAATGACCATATTTCACTGAAGACCACCTCAGTGACAGGAAGCTTCATTTCAGCAATCCCTTGTGCAAATAAGATTAATAATAATAATAAAAAACGCAGTTAGTCTTTTGATATCACATGGGCAGCAATAATCACAGATTTGTTAAATTCCTGCCTGGAAAAAAAGCGGGGATTAGGCCATAAGTTTTGCCTGCAACTCCATCTCTGCTGCCCTTTTCAGTGCAACATCCACCAGAAGCTGAAATCCACTGAAATCTTGGTTGAGGTCTGGTGGGGTAGGAGGAGGAGTGTTGAAAAGGCCACTTTGTGCATTTGTACCAGGTCCCAGTTTAGAAGCATCCTCGTGGTATGCAAGAGAGTTGTCTGTGAATCTGCTAGCTGATGTCTGCTGCAGGTCGGTGATCGGGCCTACACCAGCTGGCTGGCACAAAAGGAAAGGGGCATCTTTCAATGCAGTTACAGTGGTGTGGCAAATCACTGAAGGTCGAGCCAAAATAGATCCTGGGGAAGAAGGTTTAGAAGAGACAGCCTTGTTTAGTCCTGTGGTACCAGAAAAAAATGGGTTCTCTTCTAACAGTGGAATGTAGTTTTTTGTGCCTGTGGAAGACTCCATTGGGCTGCCTTCAGAAATCTTGGTCCCTCTTCGTGAGATAGTGAACTGATTTGGATCCTTGCCATCTTTCCTCAGCATGTCAGGTAAAAGCCTGCGGCGTGCATTGATAAACCAGTTGCAGACCTGGGAACATAATGATATCTTAATTTCTACCTTCATTCACTTCCCCACTACATGCCATTAGAGTCTTTCAGTTAGATTAATGAATCCCTCCAAGCAGTTTCCTTAACTCTACAACAAAAGAGACTGATCGACAAGTTCTGACACACCTAGTAAAAACCTCTCTCTTTTTTCTTTTACCCCAACCCTTCCAAAAGAAGACTGCTAGCCTGAAGTGAAAGGTTTAGATTTTAACTGTGAACATACATTAACCTATTACCTATTGTTCTCTGCATTTAGATTAATTAACAACAGGAAAACCTTTTCTCTATGAAAAGAGCCACTCCTCCCACAAACAGTTACTGATTTTTCCTGCTCAACTGACTGTGTCAACAGACATAACATGAATTACCTCATTGAAATGCATCCTTGTTTAAATATCAAACCAGTTTCCTGGGCAATAACAGCTGACTTAACGTTTGTTTGTTTTGTAAGTACTTCTATATAGAGTAGTTTTTCCTCACAATGTTATATTAATGAAATTTTACTTAAATAATTGCAACATGTATATCAAAATACTGCTCTATAATGATAAAAAAATTAAATTTACCACTAATAGTAATACTTTCTAATCTTATATGATCTTCCATTCAAAGATTTTAAAATACACAAACATTCATGCACTAAGGGTTTGTCTATTACTATCACTTTTGTTGGTATAACTTATGTCACTCAGGGTTGTGAAAAAACACCCACAAGTGATGTAAGTTACACCGAGAGAAGCACTGGTGTGGAGAGCACTATGTTGGTGGGAGAATGGCTACACAAGCAATTTTACAGTGGTTCAGCTGTCTCAGTACAGCTGTGCCACTGTAAACTCGCTAGTGTAAACAAGCTCTAAAGTCTCTCAGCTTTCCTGTGAGGTTATACCATACTACAATGGAGGAAAGAGGCACAGAAAGGCTAAGTGCCATGCCCAGGATCACACATGTTTCAGTGGCAGAACCTGGAACAGAACTCAGCTCTCTTGACTCACCATTCCCAAATAAGGGCTTCATCCTGCAAACACTCATGCATATGAATAGCCTTACCCATGTGAATTGTCCAACTGACTTTATGAATCATGAAGACTCATATAAATAAAAGTTACATACACTCAAGTGTTTGTAGGATTAGGCCCAAAGTCACCATTTTAACAGTGTAAAGAAAATTATACTGCTAATACATGTGCTTATTGTTATACTATAAAAATAAGACTAACAGGACATCCTGATCACTTTGCTTATATGCAAAGGTGTCTTTTAAGACCTAATCTTACAAAGACTAATGCAAATGTTTAACTTGATGCACTACCTGGAGACCCACTGAAGTCACTTTAGCCACAATGTGCAAAAGCCAGTACAGTATCAGGGACATCATCTGTAAGCTTTTTTTGTACAGTACCTAGAACAGGGTCCTCATCCTAGTCAGTGCCTTTGAGTGCTACCACAACACAAACAATAATAACATGTAAAGAACATTACATCTGTAGTATGAACATTTTTAGAGAGACTAGAGAGTGGGTAACTTCAGAAGCAAAAACAAAGGCTTGTTTTTATTTTAACTGGAGCTTTTAAAAATACCTGTAGTGTAGAAAGGTGTGTTTGTCGGGACAATAGTGCTTTTTCTTGCTCTGATGGATAGGCATTGTATCGGTGCTCATACAGCCAGTCTCGAAGAATCTGCACTGACTCCTTGGGCAGGTTACCACGTCTCCTTCGTTTGCCTGAGGCAGTGGAAGAAGAAAGATCCAGTGGGACATCCATGGTGTCATCATCCTCGGTCTCACTGCCAGATATTGCAGCTACACCTACAGTAGTAAAAAGGTGAGAATAGGCACTTCAATTCAATACACTTCTTACTTGCAGCATTTTTCACTTCAACACTTATATATATATATATATATATTTTAAGCTAGGAAGCATATATAATTTTTTAATTTATGAAGCGTTAACAAATGGACAATTCCTTGCCAGTTCAGATGTTGTGAGCCTTTATTATGAGTCAAACCAGGCCTAGCAAAAGTAGCACCAACTATCTATTCCTAGGAGATAGGTCTCCACACCACCTCATTTACTGGTTCCCTTAGCAACCTTTTATTTGGTCATATGCAGTAACTACCTTCCACCTGATGTCAACATCATGCCAAATGTTGGTTAGCAAAGGGTGCTGCTGTGGTATGCCTCCAACAATCTTTTTTCTTCAAGGCTGTTTCTTGGCTAGACATAAAGCCAACAGACAAGAATTTCAAAACATACACCCAACCCAAACCTTGGCTGTACTGAATTACAATTTAACATGCTGGTGCATCTCCTTCTGATTAAGGATAGCTTTACAGGTTTAAAATGTTAACAGCGCTTTTCAGAATTATTAATAAAAATGAATGGCACAGGAAAAGAACAGAAAGCAAGTTGTGGCTGATTCTTCTAAAGTGCCACAAAATTCACCCACTGAGGAAAAAGTGTACACCGAGATAAGAGTATGTGCCTAAATAGTGCCACAAGCTAGTATAGAATTGCTATCATTTATTTTTCTGGAGAACATGCCACAGTTCAACTTTGCCCTGATTACTTATGCTTTGAACCTTATAGTTTCTTCACACTTTCAGTAGTGTATTTATTCAGATTTTGACATATGTTTATTGCAAGATTTACTCTAGATTTACAGTTTTACTGCACATTTTTCTCCCATAGAGAAAGAATTTATTTCAATATCGCATTTAGTCTTTGTCTTCTATAATTAATTCAGTAAAGCATATTACTAATAATTTGGAACTACAATATGTGATCAAATACTTCATATTCTGTGGCTGAACAACAGTCTGCAGTTCTGCTCTTTTAGTAAAGTGTACAGTCTGACTGAGGAAATAAAACAAATAGCATTGAATCCACAAAGGAAACTTTGCTTTGGCTTTAAGTACTTTAATCCTACCAGAAATTTTAGGAAACTTAAAAACCACATATAAATCTAAATTAGATATCACTAGATTCAATTAGCACAGTTCAGAAGCTTATTTGATTCACAATAGGTTTGCTTTCAAAAGCATTTTTTAGAAATGACAAAAGGAAAATGAGGCCCTAAGCCGCTTTTAAGTTAGTTTGAACATCCATTTTATTCAAAAAAGGAAAGAAACTTTCACATTTATAATAGCAAGCAAATTTAAACATCAGGCAGCTGTCCAAGTTTCAAAACTAACACTTAAACTAGAAAAAAACAGTTATATTAAAATGGAAGCTAATGGGAATTGATGATGTCAGACCCAAAAGAGAGAGAACTAATTGTGACTTTTTGCATAGCAGTTTTACAGGTACCTATGAAATGCAGAAATGTGGTGTGACAGAGTTGAGCATTTGACAAATTTTGCTTATCTCTGTTCATGAACAAATCACAGTATTCTTCAATTTGTTATTTGCAATTAGTCAGATTTATCCAGGAAATTTTTTATTAATACTCTGTGAATATTCACAATTCAGTCTGTGGTGGTTACTTAAGTAACTTGTGTGGTATTGCTTCTGTTCCCTGGCTGGATGATTTATTTAACTAACCAACACTCTGAATGTTACAGTTGCATATACAATTTGCCCTATGATGATTAGTTACACAAGTTATCCAGTCATGGAACAAAAACAATGACAGGTAATTTAAATGACCAACTCAAGGTAAATTCTGAATTGTATATTTGATTTAGTTCTTAGCGCATGTATGTGGTATTTTCAAGTGGTGGAAAAAATCTATCAGGACCTTAATAGCTTCACATTAAAATAATATTTTGCTTGAAAAGTAAGTTATGATGGCTCTACAAAGCAGCTCACTAACTGCAAAGTAGACTTATGACTAACTAAAACTAGTTTACAGAATTCAGAGAAAGGTATAGCACAATCCCATGGCTTGAAGTTGAAGCTAGACAAATTCAGACTGGAAATAAGGAGTTTTTAAATGTTTAACAGTGAGAGTATTAACCATTGGAGCAATTTACCAGGGATTGTTGTGGATTCTCCATCCCTGATCATTTTTAAATCAAGATTGGATGCTTTTCTAAAAGATTTGCTCTAGGAATTATTTGGGGTAAGTTTTATGGCCCATGCTATTCAGAAGGTCTGACTAAATGATCATAATTAGTCCCATTTGGCCTTGGAATCTATGAATTTACCTAATGTTCCAAACATTGCTGTTTTTGCTTGTGGCAGATTAAAAATGTTAGTGCACTGATTTTTTAAAGAGGATAATAAAATGTTAAGTTTCATAAACAGGAAAAGATGATAGTGAAAAGCAGAAATGAAGGAATGAAATGAAAGCACAGCAATGGTGCCAAGCAGGAACCAAGGAGTTGCAGTCAGTGTGCCTACTCACAAGTAAATTTACATTCATAAGTGCAATAATATAAAAATCATTTAAGATTAAACTCTCAAGATTTAGCAAACATTCCACATAAACCTTCTTTCTAAACAGTAAGACTGGAGTTCTGCTTTGATTTGATAACAAAGATTTAGGTTTGGAACCATTGTTCTTTACCCGCTGCTAAAATTTGACATTGATTTTTTGGATAAATTTATCACCAAAAATATTTGTTGAAAATGCAAATCTGAGATCACATTTCTTTTTTAAAAAATTTAATAAAATAAAGTTGCCCTTCAACCAAGTGTAAGTTTCCTAACTGTAATGAAACAACACTGTTGTCTGCCCTTTGATCTGCTTGCTTAGGGTGACATGTTCCCTCAATTTTATGACACAAAACAGGTTTTGGTTAAACAGGAACAAACAGCATTGCAGCTTCTCATTGAAATTAGCTCATTTAAATAAAAAAGCACCAGACCTCTGAACCTTTAACAAACATCTCCAACGGCATGTGCAGAAGCTGTAGCAACAGGAAGTTAAGATTGTAGATCTCATACAGCCTCAGCTGATATTCTACTAGAGCACAAGCCACGTTGTTGCTGTCAAACCTCTGTTTTCATTAGAACATGCATGCTGATTGCAACTCAGCTTTGTTTTTTCTTCTTGTTATTAATCAGACTATATGCTTTTGGTTTCTTCTTTAGCAGGGCACAGTTGAAAGGCTTCTTACCTAAGCTCCATGTCTGGACCATTTACTGTTATTTACACCCCAGAATAAGGGCTTGTTTACATGCAGAATACCTCCATTTTATGTTTAAGTTGTAAATTTTAAACTGATTCTGTTATACAGAATATAAAAGGCTTTGTGGACACTTATTTCTGTTTAAATTAGGCTTTTACAACTTAGCTTCAGTTGATTACATTTTAAAACTGAAATAAGCCCCTCTTAAGCTGATGCAAGGATGTCTATAGAGTATTTTGCACTACTTAAACTGAACTGGTGTACGTTTGTATGTAAATGGAGCCTAAGAAACAAGAAGTGACCCTGGCTCTAATTCTATAAACTTTACTCAGATAAGCAGTCCTTATTCATAGAAAAATAGTTTCACTGGTTTCGGTGAGGACTACTCCTCAAGGTTGTAGGATCAGCAGGCCCCCTCTTTAATATAATGTGAATTGATTTACCCACACCCAGCTTCTAGTCTGGCACCATGTAGAGAATTTAACATACTGTGTTGCATCACATCACAGGCCAAAGAATTCCTAGGTCCCTTTCTTGTTCACTGCTTGAGAGATCATGCCTTGAATACTGCATAAAATTCTGAGCACCTCAATGCCTCGATGATACTAAATAACGGGAAAGAATTCAGTAAAACTTCCTGACTTAAAGGCCTGGAGGGATAAATCTGATAAGGAAAAAATAATTAGGTGCATAGTTTTTCAAAATAATAACTAAAGTTGATATGGAAAAAACTATCAGCACTTATAAGGTTTGAACACCAAGGAGAAAGAATTACTTGGAATGGATTGGGGCCTTAACTAGGAGAAATAAAATGAAGAAAATTAAAATTTACGCTGAATATCAAGAAAAATATCCTATTGTATTGTGGCAGAGCTTCACAAGAGAACTGGTAGAAACCACTTGTTTGAATCATTTGAAACTGAACAACTATACTGCAAGGCACAGTCTCCCTTGACAGAAGGAATAGATTGCTTTGGGTGCGTTTTACATACATATATATACACACACACACACAGAGAATATTTCCAATCTTCCTGTAATTGACTTCACTAGGACTAAACATGCATAATCTTCAACAGGGCTATATCTTTGCAGGACTGGAGACTACAATAGCTAACTAACAAGTGTAGCGTACAGGGCTAGCCTGCCTTCTTATATATCTTTTCTTATGGGTTTGATTACTTGTTTTATAATAGGATTATAAATTTGTATTAAGAGTATTTTTGACTGTAATGCAAGGAACCTACAGGCCACATCCTGTATGCTGAGCTAATGCAGGTTAGCAGACATATGTTTGAGACTTAGCCTAGATAGGTGATGATGAACTAAAACTGTGTGTGTGTGTGTGTGTGTGTGTGTGTGTGACCTTTAATACAGATAAGTGAGGATGGTTAAAAGCAAGCTAGTACAGGTAGTGCAAATAACACAGAAATAACTGGCTAGGCCAGAAATAACAGATAATCTGAATAAATCATTAATATGTACAAACATACCAGCCTATACTTAGTTTACCCCGATATTTCTTTGTCACTGAGGAAATTAAGTTTGGATGTGGAAGGAGGGTACATGAAAGAGCTGCCATGTGAGTGCTATAAGAGCTACATTTCATTATTATTATTTAAGAAATAAACTTTTGTCATCCATCATCCACCGAAGAGATCTCAGGAATTTAACTTAAGACAGGAAAGGAACTTTAGTTAAAGGTTTGTGAATTTTGTTTTTTAAAAATAATCAGGTTAAATAGTATTGATAATTAACCACATCAGATACAGGAGCTCTGGGGGATGTGTAACGGAATTTTCCAAAGAAGGTAATTAGAGGAAAAGGAAAACTTTTCTAAGTGTTTTTTACAAGTGGAAGAACCAGTTTTCTTTCCTCTACAATGCTTGAGCTATATTGGTTCCACAAAGCAGGCAAACTTGGCTGTACTATAGAAAACAAATTTTAATATTTTGTTGAGACTACAAGAAAGAAATCTGAAATCAGATTATTCTCTGAAACTCATACAGAATACAGGCCACAAATCAAAACTGCCAAGGCCAACCTTGAAGTAAAAAGAAAACAACAAAAATCATTATCCTAACTTTGAAAAGTTTCCGTCCATCTGTGAGCTTCTCACTTCCTAATATCTGCCACAAACTCTAAACCAATGGTCTTCTGTCTCCAAGGTTTGCTTTCCAACATGCCACCTTTCACTGTTTCACTGCAGAACTCCCAAATCACAAGGCAGATTTCACAGAGAGAAAAACATAGGCAGACATGGTAACCTCGTCAGCATTTTTCACACATATTTAGTCTGGGAGCAATGACAATAAGAGTTAGAAGCGTGTGAAGCTGGTATTTAGACAACCAGTAGCTGCCCTCCGGGAGAGGAATCTGAACAATGGAAGCAGCAGCAGACAGGAAACCAACTGATCACCACTACTGTGCAAATAGGGAGCAGAGGAATGTTCTAAAAATAACTAATCTAAATAATTCAGTAAAACCATATACGTCCAGTAACCGTAACAATCTGAACAAATGTACAAAAATGGGAAAATCTATAGAGACAAGGCTGTAACTGTCTAGGTATAGAGGGCTGGGGCTTGGTATGCAACACGTGTTGTTATCTAAAATCACTCCAGTTAGGAGAACACTGAAATTTTGGCATGGAGGGGTGGGTTATATAAATACAAAGTTTTGTATTATATAAAGTATAATATTGTATAATTATATAAAGTATTGTGTTATATAAATACAAAGTTTTCGGTTTGAACTCTGAATTCCTTGCTTTTTTTCAGAGTGTAAACAGAACCAGCTTTGACTATTGTCTAAACTTTGCCTTTGCAGCTTAATTTCCTTTGTGTTTTGTTTTAAATCAGTGTAGCTAGTCCAAGATTATTTATGAGAACTACAAACTATGTTAGATCACATCTTAAATTATACACCAAGAATTCAGAAGGTGCTTAATAGGGATATAAACATAATGGCTTCAATAACATTAACAATGAAATAGATTTCTGTAGTCTCGAACCACAAGAACGTGTAGTAGGAAAAACAGTACTGCCCTAGGGTAGTAAACATGCGCAGTACGCCTTTATTAACCCTCAGTATCTTGGCTATTTTAAAGGTCTTTAAATATCAAATATAATTAATCTACGTTACTGATTAGCCACTTAAAAATGGGGCGAGGGGGGAAGTGACGAGGAAACAAACATCCGAAATCTTTCTTTTTTTAACAGCAGTAACGTTTTACAAATGTTTTCAAATTCTTTGCAGTCCGTTTTAAGTTTTCGAGACACTGAAAGGACTTCAGATGGAAATATTAATAATCCCTTGATAAGAAAGTCTGGCCAGGTGGCAATTACGTAAGTAACATCAATGAAAAGTTTTTCAAACGTCTTTTTTGCCGCATCCCCGCCACGTGGTGGGTAAGTTTTTTAATCACTTTACTTTTAGTCTTTTCAAAAAAAAAAAAAAGTCTTTGCCCAAAAGGCAGGAGATACATTTGCACACCGATTTTTTTTTAAATCCCACTTTAAATTATCCTGCAGCCCACCACTTTTGTCCCTTTCCCCCAGTCTAACTCGCAAACAAAGAGCTCCTACCACCCCGTTGTTCAGACTGCATGGCTCGGAGTTGTAGTTGGGTTGGGATTTGCTTTTTAAAGTTGTGAAAACAATTCCAGTCCCGCCCGTGGGGGAAATGGGGAGAGAGGAGGAAAGAGGGAAGACAAAGGCTGCTAAAAAAAGCGAAAATAAAACTTTGCTGGGGACAAAGCAGGCAGTTGACCAGGTTTTTGACAGGGAGCCAAGCAGCATGGAGAGAAAGCAGCGTCCAAACAACCCCTCATGTTTTGTCTGGAAGTGAAACATTATCAACTGCCATTGCAGACGTGAGCTCAACAAAGAGGAAAGGGAGCCGCTTAGAAAGAATAAGGGGGGGGGAGAAGAAACCCGGTTCCACTGTATTTAATTAGCCCAATCGAGCTGCAATGAAGTTTCAACCACACGCCTGTGATTTCCATACGGCGAAAGCAACGTGCTTTCCACTTTCCCACCCAGGCTCAGCAAAAGCGCGCCGAGGCTTCAAATCACTGTCTCCCCACACTCACCTTTTTTACTCTTCATCGTGGTCTGGAGCACCGCGGCTCGCTCCCCGGCGGGCAGCCCGCGCACAGACCGAGTTGCCCTGTGCTGGGTTGCGGAGCAATGTCCGCTTTGCGACTTGGCCGGCGGGCAGCGGGCTCCCTTCCCAGCCGGGGCTGCTCACCCGGGCGCTTCAATGGGCTGCGGGTTGTGTCGCCGCGAGCTGACAGCTTCCTTGTGCCTGGGATGTTCGGGCCGGGTTTGGTGCTTTCCCTCCTCTCGGTTCTTTGTTCTTCCCCCCCCTCGCGCCGGTGCTGGGCCCCAGCTTGTCAACGTGAGAAAAGGCACCAGGGGGAAAGGTACCCTCCGCCCACCTTTCAGCAATGAGTAAGTGAGAGAGTCACTGAGCGCCAGAGCTTTGCCTCCTCCTCCTCCCTGGCTGTGGAGACGGTTGTCAGCGGAGGGGAGGGAGAGAGGGATACACACACACACACACACACACCCGCGTGTGATGTGACAGGGCAGGCAGAGCCTCTGCGCCTCCTGGTTCCTGCCTTTCTTCCCAGCCAGGCGTTTGATCATTAAACTGGGGAGGAGGAAGGCGAGGGGGATGGGGGCTTTGACAGCTGCCCCTGACTTAGCCTCCTCCTGTTGCTGCCGGATGAGCCACCCAACTCCTTAGTGCGAAGAGCCTGGAGAAGAAAGAAAAGCAGCGTCGAGCAAGAAAAGAGCGCTTAGAAGATTAGCAGAGCATGGAGCGAGCCCTGCTCTCCCCAACACCTGGACTAGTTTCAGACCAAAAAAGGGGGGGCACCCCAAGACGCCCAAAGGCTCTTTGCTCCTGCTCGGTGGGGGGAGGGGGTGTTGTTATGCTCGGGGCCGCCTTGGTCTGATGCCGATGGGCTTGCAGGGCGGTTTCGACATTCCTGGCACGCCGAGACGCGCTGTCACTCTCACGAGCTTCCCAACTTCTCAATCACGCTGCGCGCCGCAGCCGGGCGCGCTCCGATTCAGGGCGCTCGGCCCGGCGGGGGCTGCCTTGAGTGTAAACGGGGCGACGCGCCTTTAGGAGCTGGTCCGGTAAAATCATCCAGACCCTTGTCCGACACGGATTTGGTGGCCCGGGGGTTGTCTCTTTCTCCCCACCCCCGCGTGTTTTAGAGAAACAAACACCACACAAAAAGTCCCCCTTAATTCGGGTTCGTCAGCCCCCCCCCCCCGCGCGAAGGAAGGTTCTCTCGGGCTGGGTTGTAAAGGTGGGTTTTTGTTTTGTTTTCACTGTTTCTTTGGCTGGGCTTTGCTCTGCGTTTCCATGAGCCGCGCTCGCTTGTGGCTTCTTAAAAAAACAGCTCGACTCATGCCTCTGAAGCGATCACGTGGTTCAGCAACAGTTTATTTTGCTCCGAGTGTGACTCCGAGCTGAGCCATGCGGGAGTTCGAGCTACGCGTTCCTCTAGGGCTCGATCCACCCCCCAGGTGTTTCCATTGACTGAAATGGGGGCTGTCCCCAGTTCGTAAAGTAACAGTGTCTGCTTTCCCGAGATTCCTTTGTGCTCTTCTTTCAGCGGTTCCCAAACTGGATTTTGTTTGAGCAGGACAAATCCGAGTATTGACAGAAAACGGATGAGAGGAGGAATTGAACTTCAGCCGAGAAAGCAAGTCAGCTCCTGCCCACCCGTGTTTGAATGGAGGAAAGAGCGTTCCTCCTGGGTCTGAGTTGTAAAAAGTAAACCTGGTTTTAAGTTACACAGTGAAACAGACCAGGAACCATGGCTTTACTGAGTCCGGCAGCCTACAGTGCATATATCTTAATATACTGTATGCACAAAAGCCTATTCGTATCTGAGGCAGAAGGGGAAGCAACAGTATTTTTTGAATGCCCTCAAGCACCTTGTAGCTGTTTTTCTGTAGAGTAATTACCCTGCCAGCGCTGAAGATAAAACATCTGTGATGTTCTGAATGAAGTTAACAAGGCACCAGTGTTCTCTGCTGCCTTCTTAGTGGTTCTCTTTTATGTAACTTAGGGCAGTTTGGCACAGAGATTGGTAGCTCATATCCGGCGTGTCTGTGTGAAAGAGACTGAGCAACGAGTGAGTGAGAGGGGAAGGGCCTAGCGACAGCCAGCCTGACTCATAGAGGCTCGGGCCAGTGTAGTGAGAGCAGGGGAGGAGACAAGCCGTGTAGACTAGGACGTAGGCTTGGGGAGGGAATGCTGTGTAAGTCTGAAAGCAACAGTAGAGTGGATTACCTTCTGCAAAACCAAAATTTATACTCAAGTGTTCTCCTAGTATTACTAGAGGGGTTGGGCAGCTCCAGCTTGGAGGAGAGGGAAAGTGTCTCTCTTTTCCCGCCAGCTCTGTAGATTGTTAAGCTTTTTTGCCACAGGGAGTGGGGTGGTTTTTTTAAAAAAAATACGAATTGACTAATTCTGTGGTTCAGGTGAGGGAGGTGTAAGTGTGGAGCTGAAGTTCAAGATGCTTTATAAGAGTTTATGTCTCAATTAGTTATTCCTCTCTAAGAGCTTGAAAGGAAGAGACCTAGTCCAGTGTGGGTATTTTTAACTTGAAATTAAGTAATACAGCTTCTGATGACTCATGGGATTTTTTTGTTTGATGTTTTCTTGCTCCCAGCTGTGAGATGTGAGTTCACAGCTGGGGTTTTGCATATCCTTTGCCATGTAATCCTAAAATATAATTAAGGAGGTTTGCAGGGGTCTTCTGAGGGTACATCAACTCACCTAGATATTTGCTTAGTTTTACAACAGGCTACATAAAAAGAACCAGCAAACTCAGTATCAACTAAAATTTAATACAGATAGTGACTTGTTTATATTACTCTATACAGTATATATTGAAATGTCAGTACAATATTTATATTCAAATAGATTATATTTTTATAACTTGTAAAAATATGCAGGTAAGCATTTTGTATTAATAGAAGTAGCAAAGAGCCCTGTGGCACCTTAAAGCTAAAGTATTAAAGCATAAGCTTTTGTGGGCTAATACCCACTTCGTCAGATGCATTTTTTATTGATAGTGTGCTGTGATACTTGTATTTTTATGTCCAATTTTTGTAAGCAAGTAGAATTTTAGAGAGGTGATACTTGGGATATGCAAGACAAATCACATTCCTGAAAGGAGTACGGTAATCTGGAAAGGTTGAGAACCCCTGCTTTAGAAGATGTTGTATAACAGCAAAGCCAGTTCTCACTAGCTTTGGAATTGCTAAGTGTGTAGTAGTTTAAATCTTCATTTGTACATTTTGAGTATTTGGGGATAAATCAGGGTTGCGTACCTGTTATGATTATGAGGGTATGTCTACACTGGAAACTTCAAAGCGCTGCCGCAGGAACACTCCTGTGGTTGCACGTGAGCTCTCCCAGTGCTCTTGGTAATCCACTTCCACAAGGGAATTAGCTCTGAGTCCTGGAAGCACAGATCTGAGCAATCTGAGCCTGTCTACACTGGCACTTTAAAGCACTCAGACTTGCTGTGCTCAGGGTGATTTTTCACACCCCTGAGCTAGCAAGTTAGAGTGCTATAAAATGTAAGTGTAGACATACCCTAAGATGCCCTTGCCTCCTTTGTTGTAGAAGTTAGAGGGTTGTATACTATTAGTACTACCAGGACAGATGCTTTCGGCCACCCAAAACTAAAGGCCTGCTTCCTCAGCTAAGCACAGATTACCAGGAATGTCTGGGAACAACAAATGAGAAAACAGGGACAGGAATGGTAGTCAGGATAAAAACAGATAACTAGAGGGAACACTGAGCAGAGAATTATTGATGGTGCCTACTGCTCTTCAGAGGCATCTAAGGAGTCAGTGGACACTGTCTGGTAGAATTCGGCTGGGAGTAAGGTTGCAAACTTTCTGATTGCAGAAAACCAAACATCCTTGCCTTGCCCCATCTCCAAGGCCCCGCTCACTCTATCCCCACTCCCTCTGCCACTTGATGTC